>JAYKKM010000475.1:6462500-6907500 GCA_035772405.1 Chrysogorgia sp. JL179-B06 | reverse complement strand
ATATCGCTGTATATTTGTACTCGTTTTTAGCGTTATTTGGACCCAAATGTTGTTATAGTTTCTTATTTTGTTCATTAAAGAACGTTTACCGAACGACGAAAGACGACAAACAGCCGATCCACGAGCGAAATGAAAACTCGCCCCATTCCCCTCATTCAACCAGCTACGCGCGACACAATTTACTGCAAGCTGACGTGATGCTTTCACTTATACCACTATCCATGCTTATACATATATTATGATAAGGTTGGCAAGTAAATTCCAACATTCACAACAAACACTTCAACAAATGATTAAAATACTCGCAAACTACGTGAAGAACCACCAAAAACGAAACAACACTTTGAACACTGATAATTTTACTACAATATTAGAAACAATTATGTTTCTAAATAATTCTGACAAACAAGAAAGAAGCAAAAGTCTCTAGGTTTTTGACCAAAGTTTTTCTGTGCCTATGCGGGATGCCATCAAACAGTTATGACGATTTCAAAAACCTAATCCTATTGGCTATCAAAAATAAACAAACTATGACGTTCATGCCACTGACAGGGGGGGGGGGGGGGGGGGGTAGATATCCAGATACGATAAAAAAACACAGAGGATTTAAGACGTTCCCGCGGAGGCAGATAAAAACATGTGAATAAATCAAAACAGAAGAGATCAGATAATTTAGTTCGGTAAGTAAATATATATATTTTTTTTTTAGTGCGGTGCAAAACAAACGAGACATTTTAAATAATAAGCAAGTCAAGTTATATTAAATTGTTTGCCCTTTCACGGCGAAAGCAGAAAAACAAGTAGGTTTCTGTCCCTATCAGTTAGCTTAAATATTTCTCGCGAACACAGTAATAAAGTTATTGTTTCTCCGATCCTAAATCAACGAACAGAAGAAAGGAAAACGGACCGGTTTTTACCCTGATATTTTTTGACTGTCAAGCTTTTAATTCATGTATTTTCGATCAGAGAACGTTTTGTACTTCTCTTCTGTAACGAAATTGTGCTCTACACAATATTCCATTACAAAAAACTGACCAGTTAGACGATCAACATCATTGACGATAAAATATAACTTTATAGGCAGCAGGCTCAAGGTGATAAAAAGCACAAACCAGAAAATTTTCAGACCAAAACACTTCGTCTCCGGTTCAGAAGAACATTTAATCAAGCCAATCGGGGTAAAAAATGAACTTCAAAAGAGATCAAGTATATATTCCACATACTGACAAAGTTTTCATGAAGTCCCAATAAATGAAAACCACGTTGGGAAGAACCGTGTACAGAACTAATAAACAGAAGTTAGACCACAAAGCACAACTATTTAATAAATCGTTCAACCAAACGGCAACAGCAAACAAAGAAAAGTTTTGCAGTAATAAAGAATGCCATTCAAAACTTGTGCATTAATACCTTGTTAAATGTTATTTGTCCATTTGGAAAAAAGTAATATAATTTAAGCTCAGTGCAAACGTTGGAACTGTCGTTTTCAATTGAGCTGTTTCTTTTGAAGTTTTTTCCTATAAAGTTATATTTTATCGTCAATGATGTTGATCGTCTAACTGGTAAGTTTTTGGTAATGGAATATTGTATTAAAGTCGATAGGCAGAGCAAAATTTCGTTGCAGAAGAGAAGTACAAAACGTTCTCTGATCGAAAATACATGAATTAAAAGCCTGACAGTCAAAACATATCAGAGTAAAAACCACTGATAAAAACCTGTCCGTTTTTCTTTCTTTTGTTCGTGATTAGTTTTGATTTAGGATCGGAGAAACAATAACTTTATTACTGTGTTCGCGAGAAATATTTAAGCTGACAGAAACCTACTTGTTTTTCTGCTTTCGCCGTGAAAGGGCAAACAATTTAATATAACTTGACTTGCTTATTATTTAAAATGTCTCGTTTGTTTTGCACCGCACTAAAAAAAAACAAATATATTTACTTACCGAACTAAATTCTCTGATCTCTTCTGTTTTGATTTATTCACATGTTTTTATCTGCCTCCGCGGGAACGTCTTAAGAGGAGATTTTTTAGATTATCGAGAAACTGGCGCTCAAAAATACCGTGATGCTTTGCGAATAAACAGCAATATTCTGCTGCATTTTGGAACATGGCGGTGAAAAGTTGTGAACCATTTATTTTGTTCATTTTTGGCTTAATAATCTTACGGAAAATCGCTCATTATTAAATGTGAGACGTGAAATAGTCCTTCGATACATTTTTTCTACTGGAAGTTGGTGCAACGTCTTCACGGCGCTTTTAACACCAACAACATGCTTGAGTAGACTTGGGGTTTAATGTTCGACGGCAAGAAGAACACAGGTACGTTCATTTCATTTATTTATTTCTGTAATTAGATTGTTAATATTTTTAATAAAATTGTGGGGATAGGAACATATACGAGTAAACTTTGTGTCTTATTTGCATCAGTCTGATATCAGTCGCAGATAATTATTTTTTGGCCGTTCAAGCGAGAGGCTTTTTTGTCGACTGTTTGAACCCTTATCTTATTGGTTTCAACAATGTTTTCTCCAGATCCCCCTTAAAATTGATGTTGATCTCAACAATGCTATATTATTTATGAAGACATGTTGTCACACAGCCGAATAAAGCAGAATTTATCGAGCTAGTAAGGAATATTATGATGATTATTGTCCATTTCTCGTAGTCGAACTTTGTTATTGTATGTCGTAATTCGTAGCAACTAACCAAGTGGAGTTGTTTACGAAATATGCAATATTTTTACCTTTAAACTAATTGGCACACCGGTGCGACTTACGGTGCATTGCATTCAATGAGTGAGGTTTACAATAAGCGCTGTTTAAAGAAAAATTGAGTGAATGGTCCTCGCAGTTTTTTTGATAGAAAATATTTTTGTTTCTCATTTTCGTCATCTTATGGTAAAATGATAGCTATTTGAATTTTGGTTATAAAATATGTCAATTAACGACTAAACTGTAAAAGATTATTTTACTATGTAGTTTTAAAAGCATGTATTAATAGGATGTCAGCCAAAATCTAGTAGAGAATTTAGAAAAAAATATATGAGGTTTTTAATCATGAAAAGTTGTACGTTTTTGTGACTTGGGCCCACGAATGATTGTGGGCTTTACGAAAATGCAAAATATCGCTAAAATTTTGATTGGCACACTGCAAGGTATATATAATCTTGAAGCTTAGTTATTATTCTTCACATTAAAAGTGGTTTAAGAAAAAATTAGGTGAATGGTCCTCGCAGAATTTGAGCATTTATGTGGTCTTATCTGTTTTGTATATTGCATTTTGATTAAGGTGGCTTTGTGAGTATTTATACTTCCTATTATGGATTGTACTAGTTGCCCTGTTTGGATATTGTACATTGTAATAGTTTGATAAGTTAGCAGGGAAAAGGTGAAAATAGAATACTGGTATATTATACAGTATATACTATTCACAGAAAAATACTAAACCATTTAAAACTAAGAGCTGGAAAATGGACAATGTATTTAGGTATTTTTTTAGTAGGTACATTTGCAAAATACAACCACAGAAATGCAGTAATTAACTAAGCAAAACTATGAATACCAACAAAATTAATATAATGTTAACTACTGATTAAAGTGTAGATTTTGGGCTACATGTATGACTACTGTTTTATGGTACATGTGTATTAATTGTACAATAATTGTACAATTTATTCATGAAAGCATGCTCACGTATTATATATTTTTTAATTTGCAGCTTGTTTGCTGGGCACCTTGTTTCAGAATTAAGAAGATTGTCAACATTTTTCTGATACCATATATTTTAAGTTTTAACTTATTAAAATAAAAATTATGAAAGCCATTTCACTATCACATGACATTGTAAGAAGATACAAATCTTGGTTTGTATGTATAGTAACTAGGGGCAATTACGTTGACATTTAAAAAAAACAACATAATTTGCAGTGTAATATACCTCTTTGAAAAATCCTGTCAGACTGGTGTAATTGCCCTTAATTACAATTACTTCAATACATATATTAAAATGTATTAATTACTGTTTTCCACAACAACATTTATAGTATACCTGTACATACAGTATATATTTGAAATCATAGTAACAATATTTACATTTCTCATATTGAGAGCAAATTTACATTGTAAATTTAGTTATAGTGATAATAATTACATTAAAAATTCAGTGTTACAGTATTATAAAAATTTTATACACTATTACTTATGAATACATAACAGCTATCCTGTATAAAATATATTTTTATTTTTATTTACAGTGCAAATGGTAGCAATAAAAACAAAAAAATAATAACAATATTGTATTATAAGAAAATTAAAGTGCTAGGAACCAACACCAGAGATAAACCCCAATATAGTGTCCAAAGCAGTGTGTAACATACTGTAGGCAGTATTATTATGCATAAAAAGGCTTAAATCTGGTGAACTGCTGATATTTTACATGATAATAAAATACTGATTTCAAGTCAAAGCCCTTCATCAGAGTAAAGGCTTTGCCTTGAAATGTCAGTATTTGATTATCTAAAACCAGTTTACCACCTTTAAGCTTTATACAAAAACATATGTGTTTTTGTTAAAACTGTCCATTCAAATACTAAACAGTGATGAAGGAGGAGGAGTGGTCATAATTGGTTGTGGTTGGAGATTGCAATCTCTGATTTTGAACACCCTGAAAATAGAAAATAATACTTTATGTAATGCAGGCCTATATTTGATGTGGGAAAGGGGTCATGGTCCCCCAATGAAAAGACTAAATTTGGTAACAAATAGTATGACAACATAATAGCATTCCATTTTAAGAGAATTCAGTGTACTAAATTTCAAACTAGAAATATAAAAAAAAAGATTCCAAAACATATGTTGACAGCTCAACTATTTATAATACATTTTGGTCCATCCCACCCCTCTGCCTTTGGTACAGACCAGTGATGTGACAATATTCAAAAGGGGAAAAATTGTAATTGACCTAAAATAAAATATCTTTACAATTTGTTCAAGTTATGACAAACAATTTAAAAAACATATAGAACTTCCAAATTTTTATTTTTCTCATTAAACCAGAAGCAATAAATTATATGCATGACATTCTGCAAAACAATTGAGGTCCTTTTCACAAAACAGATCACAAGTTCAATTGACAAAACCATGTGAACAGAAGCAGCTATTTACAAGCACTTTTAAGTATATCTTTGACAAATTTGTGGATTTTTATAGTTCCCATTTTCCCCAGTTGGCAGTATAAGTTAGCAATTGTAATAAACCTTTATATGTATTAGATACAGTATGAGCGGCCGATCTGTAGCTAAAATAGCTTATATCACCAAAATAGTTGGTAAACATGGTAATATATTTACTTAAAATACGAATGCATTTTAATAAATAACCATGTTACCAACTTATCAGGACAAATTTCTTACAAAAAATATGAAACTTACCGAGGTTACAGCGACGTTTTCTTTGGTTTTACGGTTCAACGTGAGGAGCTTAATTCTGCTGTGAAAAACATTGATCTTTCCAAGATGGCGGCATTTTAAGAGGAAAGCCTGGTTACTAAGTTTTTAGCACTTTTGACAAAAATTACGCGACTTTTTATCGTATCTGGATATCTACCCCCCCCCCCCCCCCTGTCAGTGGCATGAACGTCATAGTTTGTTTATTTTTGATAGCCAATAGGATTAGGTTTTTGAAATCGTCATAACTGTTTGATGGCATCCCGCATAGGCACAGAAAAACTTTGGTCAAAAACCTAGAGACTTTTGCTTCTTTCTTGTTTGTCAGAATAATTTAGAAACATAATTGTTTCTAATATTGTAGTAAAATTATCAGTGTTCAAAGTGTTGTTTCATTTTTGGTGGTTCTTCACGTAGTTTGCGAGTATTTTAATCATTTGTTGAAGTGTTTGTTGTGAATGTTGGAATTTACTTGCCAACCTTATCATAATTAATATATGTATAAGCATGGATTGTGGTATAAGTGAAAGCATCACGTCAGCTTGCAGTAAATTGTGTCGCGCGTAGCTGGTTGAATGAGGGGAATGGGGCGAGTTTTCATTTCGCTCGTGGATCTTTCGTCGTTCGGTAAACGTTCTTTAATGAACAAAATAAGAAATTATAACAACATTTGGGCTACCTATGGCATGACGGAAGTAGATGTGGCGGAAGTTCGTTGCTTTCAATTAAATAATTTATTCACCGCGACATATCAACAGTTTTTCCGACTATTATCTTAAAATGTTTTGCTATATTATAAAACAATTATACCATTCGCTCTCGTCGTGTATGAACTAATTATGAGCTCATATACGACTCGAGCTCATGGTATAATTGTTAATTATATATATATATATATATATATATATATATATATATAAAATAAGTCGTGTCTTACGCACGCTGTGATTGGTCAGTTACCGTGTTTATATCAGGCTATATACATGGATGGATTACGCCATCGTGATACGCCATCAATTAGCCATCATACGCCATCAATTAGCCATCATACGCCATCAATTAGCCATCATACGCCATCAATTACACATCACGGCGCCATCACACGAGTAAGGAGAATTTACGTGTTGATAAAAAAGATATTTGTACATTTTCTTTGCTTTCTACGGGTTATTTTATAAAAGAAATAGAAAACATTTTTATCCGTGTTCCCATACGTTATATAAACACTCGTGGAAGTTTGGGAGAACTCGAAATCGCGTGGAAACACTCGCCCTACGGGCTCGTGTTCCCACTATGATTTCTCGTTCTCCCAAACTTCCACTCGTGTTTATATAACAGTATGTAAACACGGAAAATGTTTTCTATTTCTTAAATATATATATATATATATATATATATATATAAACATCACAATCATAAAGATGGGATGTGGGATATACCACACTGCTCTAAAAGACACACATATATATATATATATATATAGTGAAAGTGGTCTTACCTCAAAATGATAAAAGCCGCAACTGTCAGTTTCACGCAAGGCGATCTTCAGGCGAATGAAAAATTTCGATATTGATGGCCGCTTAAGTAGCTTTGGTCGAAAGGTGGGCGTAATGGGCGCGTGGGCGTGTGGTCGGTGCCGAAACAATGGATGCATTCCTCAAATTTTTGCGTTGCTAATTTTAAATTTGTTTTTATGACGGCATGTCGAAATTATTTTTGATCTTTTGTTGAGTAGGAAATGTTTGTCTGCTTTCATTATACAAGTTTTTCTTCCAAACATAAATTGCATCTTTTTGATCCTCCGGAATACGAAGCCGCTTTTTTCAAAATAGACCAGGTTATATTGAAATCTTGTTTCTTTTCTTTTAAACTCCAAATATGTTTCGAAAGTTCCGTTTCGTTTAAATATATTTTGTTTTGAAATGACTTAGTGTGGTTTCTGTATCGCTCTTTAAAACTACTTGCTGTCATGCCTATATAGTGTTTGGTGCTGTTTGTGTCATTTGTGGAAACTGTTGCCTTGTATACTATGTTGTTTGTCAAGCACTGCCCGTTACAACTATTTGCGTTTTCATGTTGTGGCTTGTTTTTCCTGAGTATGTGTGAATTGTGTCTCATGATTGAGGATTTGACGTTATTCATGCAACTATAACTGACTTTTAGCGTGTTTTCTATTGAAAAAATATATATATATATATATATATATATAAATATACATATATATATATATATATATATATATATATAAATATATATATATATATATATATATATATATATATATATATATATATATATATATATATATATATATATATATATATATATATATATATATATATGTATATATGTATATATATATATATATATATATATATATATATATATATATAGAATAACTGTACACGGTTACACTTTTGACATTAGTTTATTGCATACAGTTCTGTTTCGTACAGGCGAAGTATAAGAAAGAACTTCTTCAGGCAAAGTATACAAAACAGTATTTATTTCCAGAGTTTTTTGAGAATATATATATATATATATATATATATATATATATATATATATATATATATATATATATATATATATATATATATATATATATATATATATATATATATATATATATATATATATATATATATATATATATATATATATATATATATATATACATATATAAATCTGGTGAGTGCTCAATGCATTAATTTGCAGAGCGTAATAAATTGTAGATAAATTAAAGACAAGACATCACTTTGCTGTTACTCCGAGTTTCACGCTTACGCGATCGTCAGACAGACTTTAATCTTAAAGTCTTAAGGTACGTTTACACACTACGATTTGTCGGGCCGATTTTCCAAATATGGGCATCCGATTGATGGCGTTAGCGTTGATGTCAGCAAGTCCCGACACTGAAAATCGGGAGAAAAATCTGTAGGAAAGTCACAGATTTTTCCAGAGTCGTAGCGATTTTTTTACTGTAACTATGACTACCGAATAAATGCGCGTATATATATTAAAAAAAAATTAAAACAAAAAAAAAGAAATATGTCGACCGTAAACTACGAGTGTATAGCAGACGAAGCTGTTTTAGTAAATACTGAACTAGTTATAGTTGAAAACAATCCGAGGAAAAAAAAGAGCCGGGCATTTACTGACAAGGAGACGCGAATTTTAATTTCGGAGTGGTTTAAATACCCGCAATTAGACAACAAGAAATTGCATGAGTACCACGACAGAGATAAGGGAGTGCTTGCCTCAAATTGCTTGCCTCAATTAGTAAAAATCGGGAGTAAAAATTAAAAAGATGTCATCCAGGAAACGCTAACCGCAATAGGAACCAAGTTTGCTCCATCATTTGCAAATATGTTTATGTCCAAGTTAGAGCGGAAGATGCTCCGGGAATATCACTTGAATCCTTGGATATGGTTGCGTTTCCTGGATGACATCTTTTTAATTTGGTTACATGGTAATGAAACCCTTTTGGAATTTTTAAATTATGTAAATTCATATCATGATACGATAAAATATACATGGGAATGGTCGTATGAAAAGATTTCCTATTTGGATGTTATGATTAAACTTAGGGATAATAAGATATCTACTGATGTATATTCCAAACCTACGGATACCCATCAGTATTTAGATAATAGGTCGTGTCATCCGAGGCATGTGAAACAGGGCATTCCATATGGTCAGGCTTTAAGAATACGACGAATTTGTGATTCAGATGAGATTTTTGAAGAAAGGTTAAAAGAGCTTCATGGTTATTTTATTAAGAGGGGTTTTAAATCTAAGGTTGTTGATTCTCAGATTTCGAAAGCAAGAACTAAAAGTCGTGAAAGCCTTCTTTGTCAGGATACTAGAAATAAGAAATCCAGCAGTAATGATAGAATGCCGTTGGTGATAAATTTTCATCCAGCGTTGTCGGGGTTAAGTAAAGTTATAGATTCGGCTTGGCCTGTTTTGCATGCATCGGAGAGCATGAGAAAGATCTTCGGGGAAAAGCCGATGGTGGCTTTTAGAAGACCGAGAAATTTAAAAGATGCTATGGTAAGATCTAAAGTTAAGCGAGAGAATAATTTGGATAAGGGTATGAAGAAATGTGGTAAATCACGGTGTCAAATATGTAAATTTGTGAAAGAAGGATGTACGTTTGACGGCGAAGATCGTTCTTTTGTCATCAACTTTACATTTGATTGTGATTCTAAAGGAGTTATTTATCTAATTATTTGTAAAAAATGCTGTAAAGTATATGTAGGAAGTACAATAACGTCATTCAGGCAGCGATTTAACAACCATAAAAGTAGTGCAACGAGGTATGGTAAAGGTCAGAGGGGAATTCCTGGGGAACATTTATACTCGCATTTCTTTAGCGATGGACACGAAGGAGTTAATGATATGACAGTGATAATAATTGACAAAACGGATGTTAGGGAACCAACCAGAAGAGAAGCTTTCTGGGCTTATAAACTTAATTCATTTGTCCCTAGGGGACTGAATATTAGGGATTTTACTTGATTTGACTTTGTAATTAGCTTTTTTATCTTATATAATGCTCGAACTCTCTGTAAACTCGTGTATCTTGACAAAGGGGCAGAGCCCCGAAACGTAGATTAAAGTTTTTAAAAGTTATCTTGATCAATTTATATATATATATATATATATATATATATATATATATATATATATATATATATATATATATATATATATATATATATATATACATGAAAGTATACAATGTGCCCTACCGGCTATCACCATAATGGCTTTATGGTAACTGTGGACTTGGGACCCACTATGTACGGCTACACATTGTAGGATTGCATTGTGGAGTCACCAAAGTGCTCAAACTGCGAGCAGTGAGCAATGCATAATGCATAATGCAAACAGTAAACGTCTCATTGAGAGAGACTCTCCACCCAATCCATAAGAGTGCTCAAACCGCATGAGCAGTGAGCGTAATATATACATGAAAGTATACAATGTGCCCTACCGGCTATCACCATAATGTATATATATATATATATATATATATATATATATATATATATATATATATATATATATATAGTTCAATCTACAGACACGTGTTTATATATATATATATATATATATATATGTAATATATATGTGAAGATATGCATCAAGCCTCTGAGTCCCTGACGGGAATCGCGGAACCCGTAACCTTCTGATTGCCGGTGAGACGCTCTAACCATTGAGCCACACGAACTTACTCAGATGGAGAGCGAAGGTTAATTAATGGTCCGATGTGATATGTGTGATATGCCTACTCTTTCGAGTCTCACCGGCAATCAGAAGGTTACGGGTTCGATTCCCGTCAGGGACTCAGAACATTTTTCTGAGGTATATGGGCTTGATGCATATCTTCACATATATATTACATATTATTTCACAAGCCGTCACTTCACCAGTTCTAATATATTCATATATATATATATATATATATATATATATATATATATATATATATATATATATATATATATATATATATATATATTTATTTATTAGTATTTATTTATTTATTTCAAGTGTACAACTCAATCACGGAACTTCGGAAAGCCCTTGAACAAGACCAAGTTGAAGGTATGTATATATAGGAAGTGGTGCAATAATTTTTATTTTTTTGACGTGCAAGGGACATACGAATTCTATCTGAAGTCCAACTTGAGATTGGCTGAAGGAGGTTTAAACCTACGTACGTATATAAATTCATGTTCAACTCGAAAGAACTAAATGAACAAGATTGAGGCCAACGAGTCTCAAGCCACAGAAGATTGAGAAATTGATCCATAGGGCCAAAAACCCCGGATGATGAGGAATCTATCGGAAAGCAGTTTTTAAACAAGGCGGTCGAAAATGCAGACGAGTCCTTACCAACAAGAGAACCATAGGAGATACCGGACCAATGACAGACCAGAAGGAACATAAGGTCCTGCAGGGGTAAGATGGAACCCTGAGGAAGACTGTTTCATCTTCGACTTAGAGGATACCGTAGACCGTGCAAAGAAATGTTAACCAACCAAGAGAAATGTCATTAGAGTGGCCTCTATAGCATATGCAACTGCCCCAGGGCCCGATAACCATCATGTAAATCCTACACATAGAACAAAGCTTCTAGGGCATTTAGGGGCCCGTGAAAGACCATGATCTCACCTTCCCCTGGGCTTATCTTGGCTCTCGGCGGCCTTGAGAATATGTGACCCTGTCGCCTATCATCATTCAACTGAAGATCCTATTTCAAGGTCTCCACGAGAACAAGATCGAATGGGACGCACAATTGGATAAAGCCTCAAAGTCAACTTGTTGGAAATTGATAGAGGAACTTGAAAAACTCCAACCAGTGACCTTTCCAAAACATTATTTGGCTGACATCACGGAAGACGTAATCTCGTGCTGGCTACACGGATTTTGCGACGCCTCTATGAAAGCTTACGCAGCTATAGCTCACGTGCAGATTTTGAGTGGTATACCACGTTCATAAAAACGTCCAAAACCAGAGTCTCTCCTCTAGAAAGACAGTCAATGCCTCGGTTGGAACTCCTTTCTGCCTTTCTACTGGCTAGGCTGATTGTTAACGTCGAAAGAGCACTGGAGTCTGTGATGACCCTGAAACCTCTACATGCTGGACGGATTTCAAAGTCACGCTTTATTAGATCATGCAACTTGACAAAGAATGGAAACAATTGGTCCGTAACCGAGTCAACGAAATTTGCAAGCTTACCCCAGTGACGTCTTGGAGGCATTGTCTAGGAAACGAGAATCCTCGAGAGGAATGGCGTCCTCAAATCTTATTCATGACTGTGAGTTGTGGAACCGTGGACCAGAATGGTTAACCAATAGGAGAAATCTGCAAGTACACCAAGAGCGTTGCAGTGAGGACATTCCAGAGGAATGTACACAAGAAATGAAGAGCGCTAATCGAAAGAAATTGGAAATCATGACCCTGAACACACTCCTGGTAATGGAGAATGAGTGCCATATATCCAAGATCATCACGTGCGAAAACGTTAGTTCATTCCAAAAGCTTTTAAGAGTCACAGCCCAGATCTTGAAATTTGTTACGATTCTAAGAAAGAAATGTCAGTTAAAGGAAGTCAGAGTCAACGACATCAACGATGCAGAATTTCTTGTTCTGGCTGAAGGAAGTGCAGACGTCATTGAAGAGAAATCCGAATGCTAGATTCAAGATTTTGAATTGTTCACCGATATGAAAGGTCTGATAAGATGTGGAGGATCCGTTTCTCAGGCCAAAATCGATTACGACACGAAGGATCCTATACTTCTCGAAGGAATCAATCGAGCGACGACACTCAGTGTAGAAGAATGTCACCAAAGGATACAACACAACGATGTAACTCAGATCGAAATACTGGTTGGTCAAGGGGAGACAATTTGTTCGAAAGGCGACTCATCGATGCGTCACCTGTTGTCGGATGGAGGGAAATCCAGGATCAACCCTTTACCTATACAGGAACAAACTTAGCCGGACCGTTGTATGTGAAGAAACAAAAAAGGTGTGGATATGCCTATATACGTGTGAGTGACACGAGCCGTGCACAGATCTCGTACGGATCTTTAAGAAGTTTCAGGAGATTCTCCCCGACGAGGCAAAAACCTTCATCTCAACCACAAAGAAGTGACAACGCAAAAACCTTCATCTCGACCACAAAGAAGTTAACAGCTCTACTCTTCAAGGAAAGTTCACTGGTCTTTCAACTTGGAAAAGGCTCCATGGTGGCCGGAGGAATTTTTGAACGGTTGATAAAGTCAATAAGGAACTTTTGACAGTGAATTATCGATGTGGAAGCTTTTCTTAATTCAAAACCAATTTCGTATCGAGCAACGAGGGGAGTGTGACATAGTGTGAGACAGTGAGAGTCTGGGAACTAAACTATCACCATATATAGAGACGGCAGTGAACTGACCTAGAAGAGTTTATGGTTTATGTTGATCGGTTGAATCTACCTTTTTCATGTAATGTGTTGTTAACTGTATGTGTTAAATTGTTAATAAATCTCAAAAATCAAGAACCGGCGATCCTAATAATTTCGACAAATATTCGACACCTAAAGAAGGTTTTCCACACTAGGCGAATTCGTTCGCGCGAATAGACATTTTTCGCCGTAGCACATGCGCATCAAAACGATGTCATTCCGTTTGAGCGAAAAAAGTCGAAACGCTTCAAATGGAAAGACGTTGTATCGGATCCTACTTTTTTCGAGGCATGCAGCGACGAAAGCACATTTAACCAATCAAATGTCGAGGAATTTTTATTAGTTTTATTCAACATGGCGGCGGAATTTTGCTCGCAGTCTTTGCAGGGGGTTCAAGCTGATGCACAGCAAAATGTTATCAACAACCAACAATTCCAACTTAATCCAACAGTGGATTTTCAGTCGTTTAATGTACTAGTATCTGCAGTTCAATGCCAGGAGCAAAATCGGCAACAACAGCCGTTTCTAGACGAAGTCGAAGATGAACAACAAGTGCCTGTGGAAGAACAGCTTGCTTTAAATACCCGACTGTTGTTGCTGAGAAAAATGAAGCTTGTGCAACTTCTGATACTTAGAAGAGTGCATTGGTGTCCCAGAAACATCGATATTTCCGTATCTCTTCCAACGAAACTTCTCTGTCAAATCCTATAGGTTCATTTACATCACGGTTATCGTCATCTAGTTGTTCCACAAAGCTCCAGCCATCTTTGCGGTTTTCAAATTTTGACGCCGTTCGCATATTTTCTCAGTGGAAATTGGACGAATGTTTGCGCGAATATTTTCGCCGCGAAAAAAGTCGATTCGCGCGAACACATTCGCCTATAGTGGAAAACCGGCTTTAGTCCGTTCCCTATAGTTCGGCTACCAAACGTCCTATCGCTTCAACATTTGGACTCTCGGTGTATTTGTGCCGGTTCCATGGGCAGCTTATAAAACATTACACTAAAGTGAACTGTAAAAACGAGCTCTCTATATATAATAATACTTTCAACGATACATTCTCTTTCATTATAGGCATTCTTCTCGAGTCTTACTTCTCTGCGTTAGACAAACAATATGAATATATCAACAACAAAAACTTAAAAATCTCCGAGACTGTGAGATCCGAAGGATGGTCCTACGGTGTTCTTGTAAATGACAAAATCTTGGCCACTTGCATGAAAAACAGTTTTGAAAAAGATTTCGCCAATTCAATTGCTATGATAATTGCGGAAGAAATTGAAAGCGAAGAGGTAAGAAAGGGCACTTTAAATAGGATTAAGTTTTGTATGAAATTACATGAAAAAACACTGCGATTAATCGGCCCGAGTTATGGTCTAGATGCATGTTTAATAAGGACGAGAAACTGTCAGCGGAATGATTTGTGGGCTCATAATCCACTCCTCTTCCATGTCGTCTTCCTATTTCTCCTTATTTAACATGCATCTAAATCATAAATCTGCCCGATTAATCGCAGTGTGTAAACGACAAAGGAACATTCATAGGCGCACGGGTAAAATTTTGTAGGGGGGGGACAAAACTTACCCGAATAAATGATGACGTCAATATTAATCTATTCGATATATAACCCTGAAGAATATTACACGAATTGCAATCGTTATTAAGCATTATTATACATTATTATATATTATATATATATATATATATATATATTAAGCACGTTTTTCGTTAAAACATGGACATGCATTAAAAACATGTACATTAGGGCGCCCCGGGCCATTCTCCCCCGGGAAAATCATCGAATTTTTTATTCTTTGAAAGTGTATTTCCTGCAATTTGAAGGCACTTTTTTCGTTTTCTTCGGCAGTGGCAGTGTGCGGGATAACACAGATTTACCAAATTTAGACCGCGCATGGGGAATGCGTTGCACGATGGCAGAAGAGAAGGAAGGAAAAGCAATTAGCCATAAAACCAAATGTATTAAGTATATTCAAGTTGAATATACGAGATAACGTTTAGACAATGCCGTGACCCAGGCCTGGCTATGTCACTAACCATTGCCCTCAATGAGAATCCGTTATAATGTCATTAAGTTACATTCAAATATTAGAATAATTTAATGCAGGACCCTTTTTGCTTGAAAGACAAGACCATTTTTGCCCGAATAGAGCTAATTTTTCGGACAACTGGGGAGGCTGCAGCCCCCGGCCCGTATGCCTATGGGGATATTTATACATAATACACTTTGAATGACAAAGGGACATATGATATAATTGTTCATAAAAGATATACATGTATTTGAAATTGGAATATTTCTTCAGTTTGTGTTTCTATTGTATAGGAGCCTGAAGAGAATGAAGCTCAAAAACGTTCAGCTAGTATTTTTGACCCTACCGGGGATCTGTTCTACCCATTGCTCTATGCATGCATCGCACTCGCCACAGCTCTGATCATAGCTGGGTTTATTTGGGAGTTTGTTGTAACGAAGAAATGCACGAGAGAGATTAAAACAACAGGCAAGTATACCTTCACGACAGGCCGATGTCGTCCTCATTTTCATAAATTTGTTCTTATTTGTGTGAATGGTCAGTGTTATAGAGCAAGTATTTCTAATCTTTTTGTCTTAAATCGTCGATACGTGACCTATTTTAACATTCGGTTAAACAAAGCAACTCAGGTGTATATGCTCAAATGGGCGTCATAGTTCATTTGATCTTCAAAGCCGTTTGCCTTTGTTTTGATAAATTGGAACGATATACGAGGGAGCGGTTTTGTTCCGCCTAGATTTCGGAACAGACCCGTTTCGGTCCTTTCGTAAAATGAACATATCAAAGAGGAACAACTCGTTCTTATTTTCAAAGTGAGAACGATTTGTTCCGCTCCACAGACATGGCCAGAAATTCGCGACATGTGTATTGGGCATGCGCAAAATCGGTAAAACATGGCGACCAGCAATAACAAGGAATTAGTCTACTCATTTCACGAGAAGTGAAATAGAAGTTTACCTACGAAAGAATCCTAATTTGTGCACCTCAGACTAAGTTGTACACAACGAAATCATTACTTCAAATTATATTTGAGGTTCCCCTTTGTCGATTCAATGTTTCCAAATTGAATACAAAATCTAGCCTTATAACAATCTTAAGAAGGCTGAAAGTCAGACGAAACCAGCGGATAATCCGCCGGATCGTATATCACGAAATGTTCACGGAATGAGTACTCATTGTACAAGCGCTGACAAAACGTGCAGGCTCAAATGTCGCGAATTTCTGCCCATGGTATAGGAACAGCGCGCTGCCATAAGAATAAGGACAAAATAAAAGGCAAAACAAAGGAATGCGATCAAGCCTGCGACATAAGGTCGTCATAACCATAAGCATAAGCCAAGAGAATAAGATCATAGTCCAAGCATAAGCTAAGAGAATAAGATCATAGTCCAAGCATAAGCCAAGAGCAGAACAAAAGACGCAACAAAGAAAAATTCTCGTTGTTTTGTCTTCGCAATTCCCTGAGGATAAATCATCCTTTGTTTTTGTATTGATCTTGTACTTATTAATTCTTATGTCGCTCATGTGAACCAGGCATAAGACAGCCGGCGCTTGGGGAACAAATCGTTCCACTTATTACAAAAGGAACGACCTGTAGTAGCTGACTTTCCTTGTGGAACGTTTAGTTCCGCATTCAACTATAGAATGTTTCTTATACATATGATAACGAGAAACGTTTAGTTCCGCATTCAACTATAGAACGTTCCTTAAACATATGATAACGAGGATAGTTTAGTTCCGCATTCAACTATAGAACGTTCCTTAAACATATGTTAACGAGGAACGTTTAGTTCCACATTCAACTATAGAACGTTCCTTAAACATATGTTAACGAGGAACGTTTAGTTCCGCATTCAACTATAGAACGTTCCTTATACATATGATAACTATGAACGTTTAGTTCCACATTCAACTATTGAACGTTCCTTAAACATATGATAACGAGGAACGTTTAGTTCCACATTCAACTATAGAACGTTCCTTAAACATATGATAACGAGGAACGTTTAGTTCCACATTCAACTATAGAACGTTCCTTAAACATATGATAACTAGGAACGTTTAGTTCCACATTCAACTATTGAACGTTCCTTGAACATATGATAACGAAGAACGTTTAGTTCCACATTCAACTATAGAACGTTCCTTAAACATATGATAACTATGAACGTTTAGTTCCACATTCAACTATAGAACGTTCCTTAAACATATGATAACGAGGAACGTTTAGTTCCACATTCAACTATAGAACGTTCCTTAAACATATGATAACTAGGAACGTTTAGTTCCACATTCAACTATAGAACGTTCCTTAAACATATGATAACGAAGAACGTTTAGTTCCACATTCAACTATTGAACGTTCCTTAAACATATGATAACGAGGAACGTTTAGTTCCACATTCAACTATTGAACGTTCCTTAAACATATGATAACTAGGAACGTTTAGTTCCACATTCAACTATAGACCGTTCCTTAAACATATGATAACTATGAACGTTTAGTTCCACATTCAACTATAGAACGTTCCTTAAACATACGATAACGAGGAACGTTTAGTTCCGCATTCAACTATAGAACGTTCCTTATACATATGATAACGAGGAACGTTTAGTTCCGCATTCAACTATAGAACGTTCCTTAAACATATGATAACGAGGAACGTTTAGTTCCGCATTCAACTATAGAACGTTCCTTATACATATGATAACGAAGAACGTTTAGTTCCACATTCAACTATTGAACGTTCCTTAAACATATGATAACTATGAACGTTTAGTTCCACATTCAACTATAGAACGTTCCTTGAACATATGATAACGAGGAACGTTTAGTTCCACATTCAACTACAGAACGTTCCTTAAACATATGATAACGAGGAACGTTTAGTTCCACATTCAACTATAGAACGTTTCTTAAACATATGATAACGAGGAACGTTTAGTTCCGCATTCAACTATAGAACGTTCCTTAAACATATGATAACGAGGAACGTTTAGTTCCACATTCAACTATTGAACGTTCCTTAAACATATGATAACGAGGAACGTTTAGTTCCACATTCAACTATAGAACGTTCCTTAAACATATGATAACTATGAACGTTTAGTTCCACATTCAACTACAGAACGTTCCTTAAACATATGATAACTAGGAACGTTTAGTTCCGCATTCAACTATAGAACGTTCCTTAAACATATGATAACGAGGAACGTTTAGTTCCACATTCAACTATAGAACGTTCCTTAAACATATGATAACGAAGAACGTTTAGTTCCACATTCAACTATTGAACGTTCCTTGAACATATGATAACTATGAACGTTTAGTTCCACATTCAACTATAGAACGTTCCTTAAACATATGATAACGAGGAACGTTTAGTTCCACATTCAACTATAGAACGTTCCTTGAACATATGATAACGAAGAACGTTTAGTTCCACATTCAACTATAGAACGTTCCTTGAACATATGATAACTATGAACGTTTAGTTCCACATTCAACTATAGAACGTTCCTTAAACATATGATAACGAGGAACGTTTAGTTCCACATTCAACTATAGAACGTTTCTTAAACATATGATAACGAGGAACGTTTAGTTCCGCATACAACTATAGAACGTTCCTTAAACATATGATAACGAGGAACGTTTAGTTCCACATTCAACTATTGAACGTTCCTTAAACATATGATAACGAGGAACGTTTAGTTCCACATTCAACTATAGAACGTTCCTTAAACATATGATAACTATGAACGTTTAGTTCCACATTCAATAACAGAACGTTCCTTAAACATATGATAACGAAGAACGTTTAGTTCCACATTCAACTATAGAACGTTCCTTAAACATATGATAACTAGGAACGTTTAGTTCCGCATTCAACTATAGAACGTTCCTTAAACATATGATAACGAAGAACGTTTAGTTCCACATTCAACTATAGAACGTTCATTAAACATATGATAACTAGGAACGTTTAGTTCCGCATTCAACTATAGAACGTTCCTTAAACATATGATAACGAGGAACGTTTAGTTCCACATTCAACTATAGAACGTTCCTTAAACATATGATAACTAGGAACGTTTAGTTCCACATTCAACTATAGAACGTTCCTTGAACATATGATAACGAAGAACGTTTAGTTCCACATTCAACTATTGAACGTTCCTTAAACATATGATAACGAAGAACGTTTAGTTCCACATTCAACTACAGAACGTTCCTTAAACATATGATAACTAGGAACGTTTAGTTCCGCATTCAACTATAGAACGTTCCTTGAACATATGATAACGAAGAACGTTTAGTTCCACATTCAACTATAGAACGTTCCTTGAACATATGATAACTATGAACGTTTAGTTCCGCATTCAACTATTGAACGTTTCTTAAACATATGATAACGAAGAACGTTTAGTTCCACATTCAACTACAGAACGTTCCTTGAACATATGATAACTAGGAACGTTTAGTTCCGCATTCAACTATAGAACGTTCCTTGAACATATGATAACGAAGAACGTTTAGTTCCACATTCAACTATAGAACGTTCCTTGAACATATGATAACTATGAACGTTTAGTTCCGCATTCAACTATTGAACGTTTCTTAAACATATGATAACGAAATACGTTTAGTTCCACATTCAACTACAGAACGTTCCTTAGACATATGATAACTAGGAACGTTTAGTTCCGCATTCAACTATAGAACGTTCCTTAAACATATGATAACTAGGAACGTTTAGTTCCGCATTCAACTATAGAACGTTCCTTGAACATATGATAACGAAGAACGTTTAGTTCCACATTCAACTATTGAACGTTCCTTAAACATATGATAACGAAGAACGTTTAGTTCCACATTCAACTACAGAACGTTCCTTAGACATATGATAACTAGGAACGTTTAGTTCCGCATTCAACTATAGAACGTTCCTTGAACATATGATAACGAAGAACGTTTAGTTCCGCATTCAACTATAGAACGTTCCTTGAACATATGATAACGAAGAACGTTTAGTTCCACATTCAACTATTGAACGTTCCTTAAACATATGATAACGAAGAACGTTTAGTTCCACATTCAACTACAGAACGTTCCTTAAACATATGATAACTAGGAACGTTTAGTTCCGCATTCAACTATAGAACGTTCCTTGAACATATGATAACGAGGAACGTTTAGTTCCGCATTCAACTATAGAACGTTCCTTAAACATATGATAACGAGGAACGTTTAGTTCCACATTCAACTATTGAACGTTCCTTAAACATATGATAACGAAGAACGTTTAGTTCCGCATTCAACTATAGAACGTTCCTTAAACATATGATAACGAGGAACGTTTAGTTCCATATTCAACTATAGAACGTTCCTTGAACATATGATAACGAGGAACGTTTAGTTCCACATTCAACTATAGAACGTTCCTTAAACATATGATAACGAGGAACGTTTAGTTCCACATTCAACTATAGAACGTTCCTTGAACATATGATAACGAAGAACGTTTAGTTCCGCATTCAACTATAGAACGTTCCTTGAACATATCATAACGAAGAACGTTTAGTTCCGCATTCAACTATAGAACGTTCCTTGAACATATGATAACGAGGAACGTTTAGTTCCACATTCCGCGGAACTCAAGAGCAACAATATTGATGTTTGCTGTATTTCAGAAACATGGCTAAATCCAACTATAGCCAGTTCTCTAATTTGCCCACCTGAGTTCTGCATCAATAGAAAAGATAGGTTAAGTGCCCGTGGTGGCGGAGTGGCAATCCTTTGTAGAAAAGATTGGAGAATGCAAAAAATACCAAATATGGATAATCCGTTTGAATGCCTATGGGTAAAAATTACAACTGAAAACTCCAGTTTCAATGTTGCAGCTTTATACCATCCTCCCGACCATAATTATAATGCAGATGATCTAATAGAATTCCTAATGGACTCATGCGAGCACTTATTATCGGAAAACCCTAATACGAAGATAATTATTACTGGAGATATAAACAGATTGAATATTCGTGACCTACTTAATCAATTATCTTTTACACAGTTGGTTAAATCATCTACAAGAGGTAACAATATCTTAGATGTTTTTGTTACAAATGCTCCTCACTACTGGAAGCAAATTAAAGTTAAGAAAAGCTTGGTAAGAACTGATCATAATATGATTATTGCATACTCGAGAAACATTATAAAGGCAAAAAGAACAAACTCATTCTTTAGAGATGTGAGAGAACATAGAAAATTAAATATGCTAAGAGAACTAGAGAATGTGGACTGGTTCAAGATAACAAAATATGACCAAGACCCTGATGAGATGATTAAACAATTTTATGAAAGTCTCTGGCCGAGATTCGAGAACAATTTTCCACTGATAAAAGTCCGAACCTCGTCACGTGATCCACTATTCATGTCCCCTCTTGTAAAACATTTGTTGAAAAAAAGAAAGAAAACTGTAGGCGTAGGTGATGAAGAATCTACTCTTCGTCTACAAAATCAAATTAACACACTAATTCGTGCCAATCAACTTAATGCTGTTCAAAAAGAGAACCAAAAACATAAAACTGGAACAAAGAAATGGTGGAACAATGTTAATAACATTACTGGCAGGAAAGAGAAGAATTCTGCACCTGTTAGCTCTCTGATTGATCCGAATGTTATAAATGCCTACTTTCAAACTATTAACACTGACCCTAATTATTCAGCTCCTCAGTTACTAGAAATTCCAGAAGGAACTAGAATTCCGTTTCTTTCTATTGATATTGTCTATAACTTCTTAAGAAAACAGAAGCGTTCATCATCTGGCCCGGACGATCTACCATATTGGTTCTGGAAGACATACGCAGCTGAATTAGCTCCAGCTATAACAGAAATATTTAACGTATCTCTGAAAGTTGGAAAAGTCCCTGAAGTATGGAAGAGAGCAAATGTAGTTCCAATACCAAAAGAAAATGTTATCAACTCAAGTTCTCAACTGAGACCTATCTCACTAACAGATATCATAATGAGACTATTTGAGAGATGTATATATAAAAATGAGATTGCAGATGTTATATATTATTCAATCGATTCTGACCAATACGCATATAAAGTAGGACACAACTCAACGATGGCTCTAATTAAATGTCAACATACGTGGTTGAAAGGGTTGGATAATGGTGCCAAATACGTGAGAGTACTATCATTTGACTTTAGCAAGGCTTTTGACAGTGTTCCACATGACATACTATTTGAAAAAGTTAAGAAATTGCCTTTTAACCCGTACATCATAAATTGGATGATTGATTTCTTAAAAGATCGCAAACAGAGAGTAACAGTTGATGGCATCACAACTGAGTTCTTGAAAATTAATCGTGGCGTGCCTCAGGGAACTGTTCTAGGCCCGATACTATTTTCAATAATGGTAAATGACATTAAATCAGTAAATCCAATTAATGAACTCTGTAAATTCGCTGATGATATAACAATAGAAGTCCTGGGCTATGATGAGGATGATACAGGTACAGAAGAGGTAGAAAATATGAAATCATGGTCAGATGAAAACCGAATGGTGCTGAATATGAACAAAACATATGAAATGATTGTTCGTGGGAGAACATCGATACCTCTACCCAGTTGCATTCCGTCCATCAAACGGAAAACATGGCTCAAGATACTTGGAGTTACCCTTGAGGAAATACCAGAAAATTGGGATAGACACTTCGAAGAGATGCTCAAAAAAGCGAGTGGAAGAATGTACATTTTACGAGTGTGTAAATATTATGGTTTTACAACAAAGCAGTTAGAACTTCTCTTTCAGAGTTTAATAATGTCATTATTCACCTTTGGAATTGAACTTTGGGGAGGAGCATCCTATACTAAATACATCAGTCAGATTGATAAGTTTGTAAATCGTGCATACCGTAATAGGTACGTAACAGAGAAATCTAATTTTAGAGAAATAATAAATAAGAGAGACAAGAGGTTATGGAATAAAATATTAGATGATGGAAATAATGCATTAAGAGAACTTTTACCCAACAAATTAAATCGAACTTTAAGGCAAAGGGGACATGACTTTGAACTGCCTTTAGTGAAAACTGAAAGATTTAAAAAATCTTTTGTAAATAGATGTCTTTTCAATTTTATCTAGTGTATGATATTTTAATAATTTTTAACAATACTGTAGAATTTTACTAGTTTTATTAAATTATTGATGTAAATAACTAATGAAGAAAAATAGACTACATACCTTATTTTTTATAATTCCATGTAAACTCGGACGTGTGTTTCGAGTATTGATTAATAAAGACTATTATTATTATTATTATTATTATTATTCAACTATAGAACGTTCCTTGAACATATGATAACGAAGAACATTTAGTTCCACATTCAACTATAGAACGTTCCTTAAACATATGATAACGAGGAACGTTTAGTTCCACATTCAACTATGGAACGTTCCTTGAACATATGATAACGAAGAACGTTTAGTTCCACATTCAACTATAGAACGTTCCTTGAACATATGATAACGAAGAACGTTTAGTTCCGCATTCAACTATAGAACGTTCCTTGAACATATGATAACGAAGAACGTTTAGTTCCGCATTCAACTATAGAACGTTCCTTGAACATATGATAACGAAGAACGTTTAGTTCCGCATTCAACTATAGAACGTTCCTTGAACATATGATAACGAAGAACGTTTAGTTCCGCATTCAACTATAGAACGTTCCTTAAACATATGATAACGAAGAACGTTTAGTTCCACATTCAACTATAGAACGTTCCTTAAACATATGATAACTAGGAACGTTTAGTTCCGCATTCAACTATAGAACGTTCCTTAAACATATGATAACGAGGAACGTTTAGTTCCACATTCAACTATAGAACGTTCCTTAAACATATGATAACTAGGAACGTTTAGTTCCACATTCAACTATAGAACGTTCCTTGAACATATGATAACGAAGAACGTTTAGTTCCACATTCAACTATTGAACGTTCCTTAAACATATGATAACGAAGAACGTTTAGTTCCACATTCAACTACAGAACGTTCCTTAAACATATGATAACTAGGAACGTTTAGTTCCGCATTCAACTATAGAACGTTCCTTGAACATATGATAACGAAGAACGTTTAGTTCCACATTCAACTATAGAACGTTCCTTGAACATATGATAACGAAGAACGTTTAGTTCCACATTCAACTATAGAACGTTCCTTGAACATATGATAACTATGAACGTTTAGTTCCGCATTCAACTATTGAACGTTTCTTAAACATATGATAACGAAGAACGTTTAGTTCCACATTCAACTACAGAACGTTCCTTGAACATATGATAACTAGGAACGTTTAGTTCCGCATTCAACTATAGAACGTTCCTTGAACATATGATAACGAAGAACGTTTAGTTCCACATTCAACTATAGAACGTTCCTTGAACATATGATAACTATGAACGTTTAGTTCCGCATTCAACTATTGAACGTTTCTTAAACATATGATAACGAAGAACGTTTAGTTCCACATTCAACTACAGAACGTTCCTTAGACATATGATAACTAGGAACGTTTAGTTCCGCATTCAACTATAGAACGTTCCTTAAACATATGATAACTAGGAACGTTTAGTTCCGCATTCAACTATAGAACGTTCCTTGAACATATGATAACTATGAACGTTTAGTTCCGCATTCAACTATTGAACGTTTCTTAAACATATGATAACGAAGAACGTTTAGTTCCACATTCAACTACAGAACGTTCCTTAGACATATGATAACTAGGAACGTTTAGTTCCGCATTCAACTATAGAACGTTCCTTAAACATATGATAACTAGGAACGTTTAGTTCCGCATTCAACTATAGAACGTTCCTTGAACATATGATAACGAAGAACGTTTAGTTCCACATTCAACTATTGAACGTTCCTTAAACATATGATAACGAAGAACGTTTAGTTCCACATTCAACTACAGAACGTTCCTTAGACATATGATAACTAGGAACGTTTAGTTCCGCATTCAACTATAGAACGTTCCTTGAACATATGATAACGAAGAACGTTTAGTTCCGCATTCAACTATAGAACGTTCCTTGAACATATGATAACGAAGAACGTTTAGTTCCACATTCAACTATTGAACGTTCCTTAAACATATGATAACGAAGAACGTTTAGTTCCACATTCAACTACAGAACGTTCCTTAAACATATGATAACTAGGAACGTTTAGTTCCGCATTCAACTATAGAACGTTCCTTGAACATATGATAACGAGGAACGTTTAGTTCCGCATTCAACTATAGAACGTTCCTTAAACATATGATAACGAGGAACGTTTAGTTCCACATTGAACTATTGAACGTTCCTTAAACATATGATAACGAAGAACGTTTAGTTCCGCATTCAACTATAGAACGTTCCTTAAACATATGATAACGAGGAACGTTTAGTTCCATATTCAACTATAGAACGTTCCTTGAACATATGATAACGAGGAACGTTTAGTTCCACATTCAACTATAGAACGTTCCTTAAACATATGATAACGAGGAACGTTTAGTTCCACATTCAACTATAGAACGTTCCTTGAACATATGATAACGAAGAACGTTTAGTTCCGCATTCAACTATAGAACGTTCCTTGAACATATCATAACGAAGAACGTTTAGTTCCGCATTCAACTATAGAACGTTCCTTGAACATATGATAACGAGGAACGTTTAGTTCCGCATTCAACTATAGAACGTTCCTTGAACATATGATAACGAAGAACATTTAGTTCCACATTCAACTATAGAACGTTCCTTAAACATATGATAACGAGGAACGTTTAGTTCCACATTCAACTATGGAACGTTCCTTGAACATATGATAACGAAGAACGTTTAGTTCCGCATTCAACTATAGAACGTTCTTTGAACATATCATAACGAAGAACGTTTAGTTCCGCATTCAACTATAGAACGTTCCTTGAACATATGATAACGAGGAACGTTTAGTTCCGCATTCAACTATAGAACGTTCCTTGAACATATGATAACGAAGAACATTTAGTTCCACATTCAACTATAGAACGTTCCTTAAACATATGATAACGAGGAACGTTTAGTTCCACATTCAACTATGGAACGTTCCTTGAACATATGATAACGAAGAACGTTTAGTTCCGCATTCAACTATAGAACGTTCCTTGAACATATGATAACGAGGAACGTTTAGTTCCACATTCAACTATGGAACGCTCCTTGAACATATGATAACGAGGAACGTTTAGTTCCACATTCAACTATAGAACGTTCCTTAAACATATGATAACGAAGAACATTTAGTTCCACATTCAACTATAGAACGTTCCTTAAACATATGATAACGAGGAACGTTTAGTTCCACATTCAACTATAGAACGTTCCTTAAACATATGATAACGAAGAACGTTTAGTTCCGTATTCAACTATAGAACGTTCCTTAAACATATGATAACGAAGAACGTTTATTTCCACATTCAACTATAGAACGTTCCTTAAACATATGATAACGAATAACGTTTAGTTCCGTATTCAACTATAGAACGTTCCTTAAACATATGATAACGAGGAACTTTTAGTTCCGCATTCAACTATTGAACGTTCCTTAAACATATGATAACTATGAACGTTTAGTTCCACATTCAACTATAGAACGTTCCTTAAACATATGATAACTATGAACGTTTAGTTCCACATTCAACTACAGAACGT
Source organism: Chrysogorgia sp. JL179-B06 (assembly GCA_035772405.1). Lineage (NCBI taxonomy): Eukaryota > Metazoa > Cnidaria > Anthozoa > Scleralcyonacea > Chrysogorgiidae > Chrysogorgia > Chrysogorgia sp. JL179-B06. The sequence continues at coordinate 6,880,274 of JAYKKM010000475.1, read as the reverse complement.
TCCTTAAACATATGATAACTATGAACGTTTAGTTCCACATTCAACTACAGAACGTTCCTTAAACATATGATAACTATGAACGTTTAGTTCCACATTCAACTACAGAACGTTCCTTAAACATATGATAACTAGGAACGTTTAGTTCCGCATTCAACTATAGAACGTTCCTTGAACATATGATAACGAAGAACGTTTAGTTCCGCATTCAACTATAGAACGTTCCTTGAACATATGATAACGAGGAACGTTTAGTTCCGCATTCAACTATGGAACGCTCCTTGAACATATGATAACGAGGAACGTTTAGTTCCACATTCAACTATAGAACGTTCCTTAAACATATGATAACTAGGAACGTTTAGTTCCACATTCAACTATAGAACGTTCCTTGAACATATGATAACGAAGAACGTTTAGTTCCACATTCAACTATTGAACGTTCCTTAAACATATGATAACGAAGAACGTTTAGTTCCACATTCAACTACAGAACGTTCCTTAAACATATGATAACTAGGAACGTTTAGTTCCGCATTCAACTATAGAACGTTCCTTGAACATATGATAACGAAGAACGTTTAGTTCCACATTCAACTATAGAACGTTCCTTGAACATATGATAACGAAGAACGTTTAGTTCCACATTCAACTATAGAACGTTCCTTGAACATATGATAACTATGAACGTTTAGTTCCGCATTCAACTATTGAACGTTTCTTAAACATATGATAACGAAGAACGTTTAGTTCCACATTCAACTACAGAACGTTCCTTGAACATATGATAACTAGGAACGTTTAGTTCCGCATTCAACTATAGAACGTTCCTTGAACATATGATAACGAAGAACGTTTAGTTCCACATTCAACTATAGAACGTTCCTTGAACATATGATAACTATGAACGTTTAGTTCCGCATTCAACTATTGAACGTTTCTTAAACATATGATAACGAAGAACGTTTAGTTCCACATTCAACTACAGAACGTTCCTTAGACATATGATAACTAGGAACGTTTAGTTCCGCATTCAACTATAGAACGTTCCTTAAACATATGATAACTAGGAACGTTTAGTTCCGCATTCAACTATAGAACGTTCCTTGAACATATGATAACGAAGAACGTTTAGTTCCACATTCAACTATTGAACGTTCCTTAAACATATGATAACGAAGAACGTTTAGTTCCACATTCAACTACAGAACGTTCCTTAGACATATGATAACTAGGAACGTTTAGTTCCGCATTCAACTATAGAACGTTCCTTGAACATATGATAACGAAGAACGTTTAGTTCCGCATTCAACTATAGAACGTTCCTTGAACATATGATAACGAAGAACGTTTAGTTCCACATTCAACTATTGAACGTTCCTTAAACATATGATAACGAAGAACGTTTAGTTCCACATTCAACTACAGAACGTTCCTTAAACATATGATAACTAGGAACGTTTAGTTCCGCATTCAACTATAGAACGTTCCTTGAACATATGATAACGAGGAACGTTTAGTTCCGCATTCAACTATTGAACGTTCCTTAAACATATGATAACGAGGAACGTTTAGTTCCGCATTCAACTATAGAACGTTCCTTGAACATATGATAACGAAGAACGTTTAGTTCCACATTCAACTATTGAACGTTCCTTAAACATATGATAACGAAGAACGTTTAGTTCCACATTCAACTACAGAACGTTCCTTAAACATATGATAACTAGGAACGTTTAGTTCCGCATTCAACTATAGAACGTTCCTTGAACATATGATAACGAGGAACGTTTAGTTCCGCATTCAACTATTGAACGTTCCTTAAACATATGATAACGAGGAACGTTTAGTTCCACATTCAACTATTGAACGTTCCTTAAACATATGATAACGAAGAACGTTTAGTTCCGCATTCAACTATAGAACGTTCCTTAAACATATGATAACGAGGAACGTTTAGTTCCGCATTCAACTATAGAACGTTCCTTAAACATATGATAACGAGGAACGTTTAGTTCCACATTCAACTATAGAACGTTCCTTGAACATATGATAACGAAGAACGTTTAGTTCCACATTCAACTACAGAACGTTCCTTAAACATATGATAACTAGGAACGTTTAGTTCCGCATTCAACTATAGAACGTTCCTTGAACATATGATAACGAGGAACGTTTAGTTCCGCATTCAACTATAGAACGTTCCTTAAACATATGATAACGAGGAACGTTTAGTTCCACATTCAACTATAGAACGTTCCTTAAACATATGATAACGAAGAACGTTTAGTTCCACATTCAACTATAGAACGTTCCTTAAACATATGATAACGAGGAACGTTTAGTTCCACATTCAACTATAGAACGTTCCTTAAACATATGATAACGAGGAACGTTTAGTTCCACATTCAACTATAGAACGTTCCTTGAACATATAGTTTAGTTTAGTTTAGTTTATTAGATTTATCACTCTTTGGTGAACGGAATACCCCAACAGGCTAGAAGCCCAATTGATAGGGGTTCCGAGGGCCTACGATTTAAGGTCGTTATCCGAGAAGATTGAACGTTTCTTAAACATATGATAACGAAGAAAGTTTAGTTCCGCATTCAACTATAGAACTTTTCTTTCTGATTAGTTATTTCTTTCGGATGTGCCTTTTGGCATTTGCGGCGACGCAATAACGTTATTGCAGAGATCGAATATCTAAATAGACGAATTTCAGGGTCATGCGCAGTAGCATCTTTATTTCAAATTTTCATATGATAACAAGAACGTTTAGTTCCGCATTCAACAATAGAACGTTCCTTAAACATATGATAACTAGGAACGTTTAGTTCCACGTTCAACTACAGAACGTTCTTAAAAAAATATGATAACTAGGAACGTTTAGTTCCACATTCAACTACAGAACGTTCCTTAGAACGTTCCTTATAAACATATGATCAGGAAGAACGTTTAGTTAGTTCCACATTCAACTATAGAACGTTCCTTAAACATATGATAACGAAGAACGTTTAGTTCCACATTCAACTATAGAACGTTCCTTGAACATATGATAACGAAGAACGTTTCGTTCCACATTCAACTATAGAACGTTCCTTAAACATATGATAACGTTTAGTTCCACATTCAACTATAGAAACGTTCCTTAAACATATGATAACGAAGAACGTTTAGTTCCACATTCAACTATAGAACGTTCCTTGAACATATGATAACGAAGAACGTTTCGTTCCACATTCAACTATAGAACGTTCCTTAAACATATGATAACTAGGAACGTTTCGTTCCACATTCAACTACAGAACGTTCCTTAAACATATGATAACTAGGAACGTTTCGTTCCACATTCAACTATAGAACGTTTCTTAAACATATGATAACGAGGAATGTTTAGTTCCACATTCAACTATAGAACGTTTCTTAAACATATGATAACGTCCACATTCAACTATAGAACGTTTCTTAAACATATGATAACGAGGAACGTTTAGTTCCAGATTCAACTATAGAACGTTTCTTTCTGATTAGTTATTTCATTCGGATGTGCCTTTTGGCATTTGCGGCGACGCAATAACGTTATTGCAGAGATCGAATACTCTAAATTAAAAGGTTGGTGTTCTGCCGAAATAGTATGTAAGATGTGTAACTAAAAATTGAAATCGATTCTATTTATTATAAAGGTCTATACAACAGAATTAACGATGATTAATGTAGCCAAAATACAAATGAAGTACATATGAAAGACTTTACTGACTTTATTATTTATTTATTTTTTAGTTTATTCCCAAAGTTTCACTGTTCCTATCAATTTAGGTAAGAAGGTATGGCTAGTTGAAGTTGAAAATTTCAGGATTTGACGCCATATTTGTTTTGAAAATATGACGTCATCGATGCTTCTTTATCGGCAGTGGAGTTGTTTTGATAGTGATCACATAGTGATAGCTGTTGTGAATGCTCGTTGGACGAAAATTCGTAGAAATAAACTATTTAGTTCCTCATGCAGGAAAGTAGAGGAGCTTCTTAGGCATAATACGAGCAGAGGCAACTGCCTCCCATAACAATTTATAAGGTTGATTATCAATTTATTATACAGTAGGTATTCAGACAATTATTTAGTATGAGTGCTGGAATACGACGTAAACATAAATAATACACTGACAGTCAAAAAGAACTGCTCACTGATAGTGCAGATGACAATATTAACCAATATCATAACAAAACTGCAAAAAATACAGCAAAAATGTTTTAATATTTAGTACCTCCGAGACTATTAAATTATTTAGCCTATCTGATGGGAAACCTTCCCAGGCAGTATTTATAGCAGTCCAAAGTTCCTTAACACTTGTTGGATTTTGTTCCTGGACCATTGTCTTAATCTGGTCACAAAGATTCTCGATTGGATTGAGATCAGGTTACTGTGCAGGCCACTATATGACTGTGATTTGTTGGTCATTAAACCATTCCCTAACTAGCTTGCATGCAGGTGTGACATGTCGCTTTATCTGTAGGATAAAATAAATATCCAGCAACTGGTGAATGACAGCAAGTGAGTGGTTGGGATAAGTGCATTTTCGAGAATATTGATGTACAGTAACCTTCTCCATTTAGTCTTTCCTCCACCTTGGTGAGAAAGCCAACACCTTTTGAATTGATGCATGTCCACAACCATGATCCCACCACCTCCATGTTTTATTGTTGGTTGGACGCAACTTTCATAAATTCCTCCCCTGCCATCCTCCTGACATACACTCTGCCATCACTCCTATGCAAAAGAAATCTGGACTCATCGCTAAAAATTGACTTGGGACCACTGTTTAGCTGTCCAATACTTGTGATTCATGCAAACTCGAGGCAAGCCTTCTGTGTCACAATGTAGGCGTCACTTCTTTCTCGGTTTGCAGACAATGAGTCCAGCCTCTCTTATCCTCCTTCTGGTGGTGGAAGTAGACATACTCACATCATGCTCAAGCTGAATCTCTGCCTTTTACTGTATTTCTGGAGCAGTCTTATAGCGATCAGACTATAGTTGCTTTTTCTGACCATGGTTCTGGTCTTCTCTCCTTGTTGTCTTTCTCTTTCGTCCAATTATTTGAGCAGTTCTTTTTGACTACCAGTGTATATTCGTCTTGAAAATTTCAAATTGAAATGCAAAAAAGATTCTGTCAAGCGTTTTACAGTTTAAATCAATCAATAATAATTCAACCAGGTACGAATCGTTTATTAATCAGATAATTTTTTAATCACAGGAAATGCACTCCTGGGAATTTCAATTTTAATTTTTTTCTGGGATGCCCACAGATCCCCTATAGCGGCAAACCCGCGAACACAAACTTCACAGGATTTGTCTTACTGCCCCCTCTGGCAAAATAATCCTGCGTACGGCTATGAATACGATCGAAATTGTACAAACTCTCCAACTTCAACTAGTGATATTTTCTGCCGAAACTTTAGAAATAAACTAATGTCGGTAAGATCTTTCATATGAACTGCAGTACCCTCTAAACTGCCATCGTCGTCGATTGACCTACCCCTTTGTTATTTGACGTGTTTTCAGAACCTAAATTCCCAAGAAACAACATCAATCTGGATGAGATGGAGAAAGAAATGCATTCTGAAGTTCATAAATTATTCGCATCGTGGAAAGCAAAGATAGCGGAAATAGGAATGGCAGGCCCGCTGGAAGTCATAGAGCTAGAAGAGAAACCGTAGCTGTGTATTCTAGGTTTGAATTGTTAATCAATGTTTACTTGTACCTACGGCATTACTGATCTAAATGAGTGATATAAAGGTGTTTGGCAGTTTGCGTAGACAGTCTAGAAATACAAATCAAGTAATGTAAAAGGTTGGTGTAAAAGCAGTACCTTTGTTTGTTTAATAGGGAGCTTTAGCAAACATGACGGCAAACCTGGAGGACGGCGACGCAATTTAATTTCCCTTTCGTAAACGGTCGTTACCATCTCGTGGTCCCAAGGTTCCCGCACACTTTATTTCGCGACTCCTCGTGTTCTTTCATAATATTTCTGTCTGAAAAGCGAACAAGCATCTATATGGCGAGTTCTTTGAAAAAACAAATTTAAACAAACTCGAAACAATCAAGAGGCATATTTGGAGCAAGTCTATGAAACCGTAGAGTTCCCAAAGTAACGACCCCCCGAAAGTAGCGACCCCTAATAAATCCCGAAAGTAATGATACCCCCGAAAGTAGCGACCCCCCGAAAGTTACGATTTCAAACAAAATTCAACTTATTTTTTAACAAGAACGAAATAAATGTATTACATTGTCTCATGTTAAACTTTAATATGAAACGTTAGTATAAAAAGTTATCTTGTTCTAATTAATATTTGCAAGCAGTTTATAGGTAACACCAGAAACCTCAAGAAAAACAACTAAACTAAACTATAACACTCTTAGAAACAATTTGCTAAATTTAGTATAAGTATAAGTTTGAATGTCTTATTAAATATTCCTGTCGTTTCTAATTAATCAATCGAAAATGTCATCATCGGAGTCAGAGTAGAAAGTTAATTCTTCTACATCGGCCGATTCACCAATGCTATAATCACTTAAGCCATCGATGTTTATTTCGCTGTCCTTGTTTCCAGAAGTTGGTAGGGCAATGCCGCACTTGACGAAAGAGCGGACCACTGTTTCTCTCAATCGATGCGAAGTTTCTTGCCATGCTTGACCCACCCATTTGGTAAATAAAACCCGTCAAAAAATTGTCAAATGCACAAGAGGAGATGGTTGTTGGCCACATACCCGATAGACTACCAGCCGTTATTAAACAAGAATGTGGTGGTTTCATGCCGTGTGACTGCTCAAAGCAGGGGTTGCACCAGAAGGTGTTTGGGTTCAAGGTGGTGGTCTAGAAATACCATGTCGCTACGAAATAGAAGTGCAAAAAGGACTGAAGGATTTGCGCAGAGAACTGAAGAAAAAACTGGAACTTCTCACTCCTACTGCAGACGATACAATTTGAGACAATTAAGGATGTAGTCGGGGTAAATACCGACGGAATACTTTGTTGAGATCGTGTTACAATAAAAAACCAAAAGTCTGATAATATTTGTAATGGTTTACTTCAGATACGACTTCAGATACCATCCCAAAGTAACGACCCCCCGAAAGTGGCGACCCCCCGAAAGTAGCGATATGAATGGCTGCTAAATCCAAAAGTAGCGACATCGTTACTTTGGGAACTCTACGGTAGTGTGTAAGTTGTCTAACGTTTCGAGCGGCCCTTCGAGTGATTATTTCACTTTATGTTTCACTCTCTGACGAAGGGCCTTCGCTCGAAGCGTTAGACTACTTACACGCTATTTCGGCAGTACACCAACCTTTTTATACATTTTGATTTGTATTTCTACACTGCCTACGCAGCACAACACGTTTTATCACTTATTTAAAAGCATCTATGACTAGTAAGTGACTTTACGAATGTTCTATGGGAAATGCAGAAATGCTCAACTGCATGGGTCCATATATGCAATGCGTATATATATATAATAGTTTCAGTCGACAAATATATTTTGTCGGTCAACAAATATATTTTGAAACCTCGCAGCATACGTTGTTGCGATTGATATTTCGAAATCTGCGAATAACGTCGTTTGCCTTTTGGAAAATATCTATACATATATACGTTGTGACTATCGATCACAAAATCGAATTTATTGGTCCAGGATTGAGAGTTTGCCATGTATATATAATTTCTTCTGCACTGATGAATACTAAATATTTACATATTTTGAATTTCACGACGAACATGTCACCGCACCAAACAAAGTATGCGGGAACATTGGGACCACGAGGAATTTCACTCCGCTTACCCAACATTCCACTGATGAGAGCTGGGATGGTAACGACGCTTCGGGTGGTAACGACCGTTTACGAAAGGGAAAATTGCGCGACGGCGACACGGCGTCCTTCATGCAAAACAATGAGGACGAATTTTCTGTAGTCCCAAAGGTAGATGATACACCGTCTTCGTTCTGTTTACAACGGCTGTCTGAGCATTTTTACGTGGCTTTAGGACGGCGTGAACTCACAAAGAAGTGAGAGAGAACTTCAATCGTTTTAGCCGTACTGAAGCGTTTTAGTGCAGGGATGAAAAAAAAACAAGCTTCGGATATCAAATACCGTTGTCAATTAACAGTGTCTTTTTTTAAATGCTAAAAATTATTGACGTTTCATGAACTACCGTCGCCGTCCTAGTTTGCTGACCTTAAGATCTACGACGGTAACCTAGGACAGGGACGTCGTTCAAACAAAATAATCTTTATGCGAAACAAAAATAATGAATAATTTTTATTGGCCCAAGAGTAATCTCAACGCCGTCCTTGTTCTGTTTACAACGCCACTGCATGAGAGTATTTTTACGTCTTTAGGACGACGGTAACTCGCGGAGAGTGTTCTCCTTAAGACTGAATTAAAACAGAGTGTCAAATACTCTAATCAATCGACCATGGTTTCATTCAAAATACTAAAATTTATATTTCTTTCACTGCCGTCGCCGTCCTAGATTGCATCCGTCGTAGAACTTAACCCTTTCCAGACGGCGCGGTTATGTAAATTTTGTTGACTAATCGTAAATAATCGAGCCAAGCTAGATAGTATGTTGTATATCAAACGGACAGAACTACATGCACGGAAGGTCACAAACGTAAGTTTTCCATTCTGTAATCGTTCATAGTCAGTATATTTGTAAGTACATGTATATAGTTAATAATTTGTTGTTTGTATATAAAAGAAAGAAATCAAATGAGGCCAATCACTACTGATATAAAACTTTATAAAAAGTTTAAAAAGTTAATCGTCTTAGCTTTCGTCGTACAACGACATCATCAGAGACAAAGAAGGATAAGAAAATAACGGCTTATGGTATTTTGCGAAACGAAACAACAATTTGCCTAACGAGTTTTTAGTAATAACCGATCCCAAAACAACAAAGGTCCTAACCCAATCCCCCGGATTGCCGCCTAACTAGCTTTAAGACACGTTTCGCAAATTGTTGTTTTGTTTCGCAAACCTGTTTCGTTTCGCAAAATACCTAGCCTGTACAAAATACCATAAGCCGAAAATAACAGCGTTATACAGCATAACTGCATAACAAATTGTCAATGTACTTTGAGTCTCGGTATAATGTAAAACAGTAAAACTCGTTGCTCTGTGGTCAGTTGAACCATTTTTATTCGAACTGATGATATGACTAATTAGTGCTTTGACAATTTGTTATGCAGTTATGCTCCTTCATACGATTAGAAGCTATTTTAAATTCCCAGTAGCATAAAATCTTGTGCTTAACAACAATAGGTTAATTTCTAAAGGTCTCGTTTTTTTTATATACCAGATATGCAAAAATGTAGAATATAAAATAATTATAAATTATAAGTCTAAAACAATAAATGAGTCAGTTCATTGCATTCCTCTCGGGATTTTATTTGTGGTTTCTCTTTCTTAGCCCTGTTACACGGTGCAATTTTTCATGCAACTTGTTTCGCAATGACGTTGCAGCTGCAAGGTGAGGGGTGTTACACGCTGTAACGCGTTTGTGCATTTTTTCGATAAAAGCCATTTTGTTTTGCGAGAACACTGGATGACGCGCAAGAAAGGGTGTTACACGATGCAACGCTGAAAAAAAATCGTTGCAGAAAGTAGAACCCGATTCTACTTTGTGCAACGATTGGTGCAACTTGTCTCGCATCGATTTTAACAATTGCACAGCATGTTACACGATGTAATGGTCCGTGCAACTTGTCTCGCAATGGCGTTGCATGAAAAATTGCACCGTGTAACAGGGCCTTGTGTTTTTCAGCGTTGCATCGTGTAACACCCTTTCAGCAACTTGTCTCGCAATGTTTCCATAACAACGACTGCGAACGCATGCGCGTCATCCAGTTGGTTCTCGCAAAACAAAATGGCTTTTATCGAAAAAATGCTTTTATCGAAAAAAATACACAAACGCGTTGCAGCGTGTAATACCCCTCACCATGCATAAACTGCAACGCCGCACAAATCATCATTGCGAGACAAGTTGCATGAAATTTGCAAACAGAAAACTTTTCAGAAAACCTTCGGAGGACCAGACAACCTATTGTATCTTTCTTGTAATATGTTATACAACTATTTTATCTTTATGTTCAACTGCATTTTTATGCAACTGTTCAACTTACATCTGTTTAATATTACACATGTTCATGAACAATACTATTTCACGTGTGTTTCTCTATCAACTCGATGGAAACATGGAAAATGTTTTCTATTCCCTTAAATATTACATGAGAATACCGAATGAAACATGTCTTCATATACATACGCTCCCTGTACATATTAGCGCAGATACATCATGTACGCCTAAGCGGACCTATTTTATAACCATTTTAACAGCAATTATCGAAAAAAGTACACTACTCAGATACAATCACCCAGCCATCATGTATATCATCAGTACTAATATTTTAAAGAATATTTGAAACAACTTGTACAATATTGTGAGTCGTAAAACGCGTTGTGCTTGCGTAGGTAGTGTAGAAATATAAATCAAATATCTAAAAAGGTTGGCGTACTGCCGAAATAGCGTGTAAGTTGTCTAACATTTCCAGTATGAATCAAACTCTAACAACGACGTGTCAAAGATCCCAAATTCCAACCAGTGCAGGATGGATAGGTCACATGGAAAATGTTCTCTGAATCCCTAACCAAATCCAAATCTTAATGCTAACCCTAAACACTAAGTTCAGTTATCGGCAATAAGTTTTTCGGAGACGATTTCTGATGAACTACTTTTGATGGTCAGTTAATCCAGCAGCATATTTCTCGGGTCTTGGCAGTGGCGGATCCAAGATTTTGGAAAGGGGGTTCCAAGCTCAGTGCTAAGTGACGACACATTTCTATAGAGGGGCCCGGAAAATTTGAATTTTGGGTCTCTAAAACAAAATATAAAGTTCTGAAATGAGCGTAAAGAACATGCTCGGATTCTGGATCCGCCACTGCTGGGGGTGAACTTTTCTTTCAATTCTGTATTCTAACATATTTACGATTTACCCGCCCCTAAAAAGGAGGCATTTTTTCATAGAACTGGGAATTTTCACAATAATAGTGAGATAGCTTTTTAACTTTATTTAACTTCGAATGCTTTTCTGTGAATACATGAGGATAGTTTTATATTTGTTTAGAACGCATATATTGATATATTAAAATTCCCCCAGATGGGAATCGAAACCGCAACCTTCATGATCTTCGGTTAGATGCTCTAACCATTGAGCTATACCAGAACTCAGATTGCAGAGCGAAGGTTACTAGTTCGTACGTGTGACATCCGTACTGCTAATTCAGAAGTCTCGATATGCCTGTATATCTTTATCAGAATATATTAAATGTGACTTGCAGCTTGGTTATTTCAATATAGTAAATTGTTTGCTACTCGAGCTTTAACGCAAAATGTAAAACAAATATTTACGAAAGATCGATGAACTTTGTCCGCATCGGCTCCTCATATAGCTTCCTTCGCATTTCGCAAAGGGAGATGCGAATGGCGGCTGCGAAGGAGCTGACTACTCCTCGTATAAAAGGTTTACGAGTGATAACATTTACAAATCATTAAAACACTCCAATGTTGAAAAACAAATGGACTTAAAAGTTGTTTCTCAAGCAACATGTTGCCGTAAAATATCGCCATCGAAATTCGTTCGTATCTGCCCTCTTCAGGCGAATCAGTCCATTCAGTATTGAGTAAACAACAATAATTAGTATAAATAATAATACAAAAGAAGTGGCGAGGAAGCTCAAAAAGAAGCAAAGGCTTATATAAGAATAGTGAATATTAAATATAATACATAGTGTGCAGTATCATAAAATAGAAGAATAGTAACAATGTCAAATAGAATATTCAAAAAGAAGTCAATGAAAGTCATTTGATAAGTCAAATAAGGCCAAAAGGCCAAAAATAAGTATTCTGTTTCTGGTCGGTAGGTCAGTCCAGAATTGACGCGGCGACGCGGTTTTTTTTCCCAAGGAAACGCTTTTTTCACAACTGATGGTGAGTACTTTTCTAGTTTCTATATAAAGTGCAAACATTGATTTTTATGCTTTTAATATTAAACTGTCACCAAATTTGCAGCCGATTTAATAGAATAAAATGAGAACTACTATAGAATAAAATATTAAATGTTCAAATACGCATCATGCAGTGCCCACAAACACGCAACTGATCAGCGGTTTTGATAAAAAAACGTTGACGCGCACAGTCAAAGATGACGCGCGCGCTGACCAAAAACAGAATACTTTTGAATTCAGAATACTTTTGAATTCAGAATACTTTGGCCTTATTAACACTGTCATCAATAGCTTAGAAGGTGCCTTGACTTCTTCCTATACACTACTACCGATAATCAAAATTTTCCTCAAACAACAGAGTCTTGGGTTCCGTGTTATGTGCAAGTTGTTGAAACAATCAGCTGCAGATTAACTTATATACATGAGGAGGAAAATCTTGGAGCTAATATAAAGTGCAGAATTATTATAATGCTGCAAATAAATATTCACTGAAATTCGAAAACCATAGCCCCTAGTGCGACTGAATGTTATAATGTGCTCCCCAGAGGAACGCTTTTCCGTATTTCGACTCCAAAGCTTCCTTTAACTCGTCTCCATGATGTCGATCGCGAACTTCAGCAACCACCTTGACCTAAACGAAAAAGGATTTTAAAAATATTTGATATACACCAGTAAAAGCACGAATGAAAACGAAAGAAGTATCTGTCCCTTTGACTTAGGACGTCTCTGTTCTATATATAAACACAACAATCTACTCACAAATCGAGTTACACGGAAACGTATATTCTTCATAAACATACACAAAAAAATCTGTAAAGTTTACCTGTACGCTGAAAATGCTGGATGTTAACCAAGCACGTTCATGAAATATATCTTTAACACTATTAAAATCAATAATACTGGGTATAAGCAACAGGCCACCGTTAACTAAGGTAATTCAGCAATTCACGCATGCAGTAATATTCATTTGTCTGTCCTCCTTTGCATTCCTTTCTATTCGTTTGCATTCCTTTCTATTCCTTTGCATTCCTTTGCATTCCTTTGCATTCCTTTGCATTCCTTTCTATTCCTTTGCATTCCTTTGCATTCCTTTGCATTCCTTTGCATTCCTTTCTATTCGTTTGCATTCCTTTGCATTCATTTGCATTCCTTTGCATTCCTTTGCATTCCTTTCTATTCCTTTGCATTCCTTTGCATTCCTTTCTATTCCTTTCTATTCCTTTGCATTCCTTTGCATTCCTTTGCATTCCTTTGCATTCCTTTGCATTCCTTTCTATTCCTTTGCATTCCTTTGCATTCCTTTCTATTCCTTTGCATTCCTTTGCATTCCTTTCTATTTCTTTCCATTCCTTTGCATTCCTTTGCATTCCTTTCTATTCCTTTGCATTCCTTTCTATTCCTTTGCATTCCTTTTCATTCCTTTGCATTCCTTTCTATTCCTTTGCATTCCTTTCTATTCCTTTGCATTCCTTTGCATTCCTTTGCATTCCTTTGCATTCCTTTACATTCCTTACCACTCCTTTGCATTCCTTTCTATTTCTTTCTATTCCTTTGCATTCCTTTGCATTCCTTTCTATTCCTTTCCAATCCTTTCCCTTTTTTCGATTTTTTCGACCAATGTTTCTGGTCTTCAGGCGTCACTTTAAATTTTCGCATTAACAATCCATTGTTACCTGGCTCCGATATTTGCCAGAATTCTTGTTAGTTCCGCAATGCCTCCCGGTCTATCGCTCACAGTTACGACGAAACGAACCAGTCGACCATCAGCTGCCAGACCGCGTTCTAAACATCTTCCAAGGACCGTGCAGTCAATGTTACCACCACAAAGAGCAACCACGACTCTACAAAAGTCAACAAAACTGATTACGGATGGCACTGGAAACTGAGATAAGTTGTGGCCCACATGCAGGTAGCTCAACGAGTTTATTAAAAAGTACAAAAGGGCTCTCGTTGATAACAGACTAGTTGTAGTCTGATGGGGCTACCCTATTCAAATAAATTTTTTTTATCTACAAATTTCGGCAGATTCATATTTAGAACTCTTACGGGTTGGTTCTATTGTGTAACTGCTGCTGTTTCTTACCTCTTTCCCTGCAATTCTGGGACAAGTCCAGCAAGACACGCAGCCAAACCAGTTGCGCCCGCTCCTTCGATGGTAGCTTTCTCTTCCTCCACCAGACGTAGAACAGCCAAGGCTATGAATTCCTCGCTAACAAGAGAACAAACCATGGGAAAATGCGCTCTGTTAGTCAAAAAGACCTAAACGATTCATGCAGTCAACTCGAGGTATATTGTTGACACACTGTGATTAAGCAGGAAAAATAAAGCCAAAACCTTTCTCGGCGGCCATGGAGACCACCTGCGCTATATAAATTTCTGTCACAGAGCCGCAGATGTAGTTTGTGTGCTAAAGTACGCGAAAATCTTCGACAACTGATTCATTTTGGCATATTAAAAATGAAAGACAGATAGTTTCTGTCGCCTATAGTAAACGTGTATGTTTATATACATGTAGCGTGTCCCAGAAAGGTGGGTTAGGGGTGCGGGTTACGCCCAACGCGCGCCCCTTACGAAAAAATCCTATAGGATCCTATAGGAATTCCTATAGGAATATTGTATTTCCTATAGGAATTGGGCCAAAATCTAATAGGAATAAATTTCCTATAGGATTTCCTATAGGAATTCCAATAGGAAATTTCAAATCCTATAGGAATTCCTATAGGATCCTATAGGATTTGGGCCAAAATCTAATAGGAATTCCTATAGGAATTCCAATTGGATTTTTTTGTAAGAAACGCCTGATACGGCCTCTGGTTCTGCTATCAGTTCCAGTCTTTTTCCACAAGCAACCTTCCCATGATGCTGCGAGAGCCTGCGAAGGCGCAAGTTTAGCAGTGTGGTTAGTCTGGGAGATTGGCACTAGTATGTTTCGGCGGGAAAATGGAAAAACATTGAAATTTATACGACGAGGTATTGTTCTCCATTCCTATTTTTAAATTTTATTTCATGTTAATACCTTGCCTACAGATTATTTTTGAGTTTAAGACATGCTAACGCCTGCTATCTACAGTAAGCCCTTGTGACATGAGATTTAAATTTAATGTACTACGAATAGTAAAATTCGAAATTAAAATCAGCTATTATTTCTAAAAGAAAACATTATCGTAAGAGTTAGGGTCAGTATTAGTTTCAGGGTTAGGGTTAGGATTATTAAGGTTAGGTTTGGGGTTAGGACTATGTTTTAAATTCGGGATATACTTATAGTTAATATGAAACGTCAGCCAAAATTTCACTACATGCACTCACCTGACCGTAACCATCCTGTCAATAAGTTTATGCGAGGTATGGAAGGCATTACTTCCAATTTTTGAAACACAAAGCCCTAAAAGGCAAAAGAAGTTTTAAAAACCTCCTGAAAGTCTTGTGTATATGAGTCAGTGAGTGCTTACCATCAGCTAAAGTCATTGCCTGATTCACATCAATTTTAACTGGTTTCTTAGCTTTTATGGCTGCTGTAAAACTTGGACACCTTTCAGATTCAACACCCTGGAATCAAATCATTTGATATTAATCAATAACAGAGGTAATTAAGCTCTATTAACGCTTTAAGTCTCAGTATCAATGTACAAAATATTCTCCTTAATGGTCTCCAAACTTTCCGTATAGTTGGGAGAAATTGTTATAACATCATGTCAGCTTATCTTTGGCATGGCCATAGCTGGGGGCCACCCCCCCCCCCCCCCCAATAATTTGCCCTGGCAATTACTTGCCAGTTTAGATCCATTTAAACTTGCTGTTAATTACTCTCAGAAGTTATGAGATCCTATAATTTCACGCCCAGCAGTGCAGTCACATTACCGGCTCCCCCAATTGACTTTCTCTTTCTACGGCCCTGTTTGGTGATCATTTCATTATTCTCGTTACTTCTATGCTTGGTTAACCATTGATATTATTAGGAGAAGTTACATACTGATCACTGGCTTAAGAACCACAATAACACAGGTGTCCACAGGTTATAACTATAGTGTTTTATTTAAATAAATGGCCAGGTTGGGACCGCAGATTGGGACTGCAGATTGGTGTATGCTTAAGAGGGGTGTGCGTTAAGAGAAGTTGAACTGTATGTCTGTCTGTATGTAATGCTCTTTCCAAGGCTCCCTCCCCTCCTACCAAGTTCAACATGGTTCTGTTTGTATAAGGCCCTCGGAATCCCTATCAGTTGGGTTTTCCATTTACCTAAGAGTTATAAACTGAATTGTCAAGCACTTAAAACAATTAGCCTCTGGCTCGGATAAATAAATGCTAATAGTGGAATTGAGATAATAATCTTATAGTGGAAGGATCATGCTATATATTACTCACTATTATTTTTGTATCGGGGCTTAGTGTTTTCACAGCAACTGCTACACCAGCAATGAGCCCCCCTCCACCAACTGGGATGATTATAGCATCAACACTTTTGACTTGCTCCATTATTTCTAATCCCATAGTACCAGCTCCAGCCAGAACATGAGGGTGGTCATACCTTGTAGAACAAGACAAGTTTAAAGGACGTCTACATGATGAAACATTATGTTGCGATTTTCCCCCAGAAAATCAACGCACAACACCAAATAAAGGCGCTGTTACACTATGCAATTTTTCATGCAACTTGTCTCGCAATGCTGTGTTGAGACGTCGAGTTGCACAAACCATTGCAAAGTGTAACATGCCTTGTAACGGTGAAAATTGTTGCGACACAAGTTGCTGCAATCGTTGCAGAAAGTAGAATCTAGTTCTATTTTCTGCAATGATTGCAGCAACTATTTTCAGCATTGTACAGTGTAACACCCCCATCTGCTACTTGTCTCGCAATTTTCCTCCTTGGTGACTGGATGCGCATGAGTTGTATCACGTTGCCTGGTGTAACAGCCCCCTTTCATGCAACTGCAACGCGTAGCAGATTAAACCGTTGCGACATTGCATGAGAAAACACTGCCTTGAGTACACTCACTTAATGTTAAAACATAATATATTTAAGACTGCAAACTTGGAGCCTCATCATGACCGGGAATTGAAACAAATTAGTTAATTTGTTAGAAACGTTAACCTTTCTCACTTATGCAACCTCACCAGTGGCCTAGCTTTGAATTAGGCCTGATGTAAGCATGAATTTGAAATTTTAGCTTGATAATACACATACCATTTCACAAACACTTTAATATTGGTATATGAATGATGGAATTGGGTTGTTTCTGGGTTGAAAGGTTAAATATTAAATTAATGACATTGTTTATTTATTTATAATTTTAAACCACATAATTAGCAATACGTAACTTACCCATTAATATACTCTAACCCATTAGCTTTAGATATCTTTTGTGCTATATCTTTTGACTAAACAGAAAAATGCACAATTTTGCTAGTTTTTAAGAGCCGATCAGAGCAACAGAAACTGCCCAACATTTCTCCAAATGAATCTTAGTTTTTTGGTTTTGGAGTAGGTAATGGGAACCACAATGATGTCCTCAGTCCTGTATATGTAAATGTAGAAAACTATGGGGACCGGGATTGTAACAATAAGCGCATTTAGCCACTGACTATAATACGTATCATATTGCAACGCGCGCTGGACATGCAGTGTAAACTGAATAAAAGGTATGAATAAAATACAGAAACAGAGAGTAAAGATGCGTATAATTGTATAGTGCATAGTATAACATGGGGGATAACCCTGTACGCATTTCGACCTTTATTGGTCTCTTCAGCAGGGTATCGGGTTGGCAGTTGATGTTTTTTCGTTGGAATTAAGATAAATAATAATGCGCGGAGTAAACAAAATATGCGTGTAACTGTAAGGAAAGAAAATTTAAGTGATTGCTTACCAAAGTGTTGTTTGTTCGGGAAAGTCCAACGCGTCGTGCCATGAGTGTAGGGTTGAAAGGCTGTCGTAGTTAAAAGGTTCGTTCTCGATCTTTGTACTAGCTTGGGCTTCGTCAAATACAAATTGTCACTGAGGGCGTTTATCAGTTGGTAATACAGTATATACGTGAGTTGCGTCATTAGTTACCAGGTCAGTTGGTGTTTCATGTATCGGTCACCACATGAGGTACATAGTCTTCCTTATTGTCCTGATTATCCCCACCTTCCCCGCTACGGGCCATCTACATCAACTTTTCTTGGGTTATAGGGTTATCTTAGTTATTAGTTATACTGCAGTTATATTAGAGTTATACTATAGTTATCTTAGTTATACTAGTTATCTTAGTTACATTAGTTATACTAGTTATCTTAGTTATACTAGTTATCTTAGTTATTCGAGTTATATTAGTTATTTTAGTTATATTAGTTATTTTAGTTATATTAGTTATTTTAGTTATATTAGTTATTTTAGTTATATACTAGTTACCTTAGTTACATTAGTTATCTTAGTTATACTAGTTATCTTAGTTATTCTAGTTATACATTTTAGTTATCTTAGTTCATAGTTAATATTATTAATTATTCTTAGTTATACTGGTTATACCACTCCTGAGGCGGCATTTCACTTCTGATAAGAACTCCTCTTACTTGCGTTCAGCTCTCGACATCCGGTTGTTCTCAGCACTCCAAAATTGCACAGAACTCTGCGCAGCACTTACTACCAATTGGTAACCTATAGTATTAGTTATATAACAGTAGTTATCTTAGTTATATTAGTTACATTAGTTATACTAGTTATCTTAGTTACATTAGTATACTAGTTATCTTAGTTACATTAGTTATACTAGTTATCTTAGTTACATTAGTTATACTAGCTAGTTATCTTAATTAACTTAAAATTTAGTTAACTTAAATTTTATTTAAAAAGTAGTTCAAAAACAAGCATGCAGTGGTGCTTAATTATCACAGATTTAAATACCAGGCAATTTTATACCAGTGATAATTAGCATGTTAACACTTGTACATGTACTCAAATTTTTTTGAATAGCATGCATAAACAACACACATTTTATACATTCATTATAGCGTTATATAGTGCTTTTGAAAATCAATGTTATCGCGGCCATAACAACTATAATATAGTGATTTATTTTGTTATTTGAATGCATTATTTGCATGCATTATTTGAAACATAGTTCAGGACTTACATCAATAAGATCCGAGCCTTGGACGTGTACATTTGCTCCATATTTCCGACATGATGCAACCTTGTTTATGGGTGCATTGGTTGGCATCACCACAGTAACAGGAATACCAAGCTGCTGTCCATGATATGATAATGCCAGGGCATGGTTTCCTGCTGATGCTGCTATCACACCTTTCTTTTTCTGTTCCTACATGTTTTCATGCAAAATATCAACAGAGAGTATATTTGGCTATAAATGATGGACAAGCAAGACCATTTTCTGAATAGGAGAAATCCTGATATTTCATCGATATCTATATAATATGTTAGTTTATTATATAGATGCTGTATTGATAAAATACTAAGGTTTTAGAAAGTTTTATAGGAGCATTATACATATTGCTCTTACAACAATACATTCTTAAAGTTACTTATTGTTACTTATAAAACTAATTACATGAGTCATTTCATTATAAAATCAAAACTATAAGTATACATGTATTTTAAAAACCAATAAAAACTATTAAATTCAAAAAAGTCTTGAGTGGTGAAATTACTGAGAAATTGTTATGTCCTGTGAGTAATGGTATTCAATTTCGAAACAAATAACAAATTTAGGTAAGATGTTATACAAACTGCACAGGAGGGCTTTATCAGGCGATACTGTGATAGCCTGCATGCAATTAGTGTTTTAGAGCTGATAAAACCTGTAGTGTACCACAAGGTTTTTAATAATTTCATACGTTCATTTGGCATAGTAATTAATTTTGAAAATTAACATAATCTCAGCCAGGGAGAAATTTAGATTGAGTCCGATACGGTTGTGATTTTCCATAATTTGTGTTTTTCTTATGAATTATTAATTAGGTTTTGAAATATATAGAACATACATGTGAAAGCATGACCAACGTGTTCCTCGCTCCCCTTTCTTTGAAACTAAATTTTTTACATAAAAACAAAAAAAACAATAATGATTACAAATAATATAATAAATATAATCAATAATATATATACATGTATTAATATTATATATTAATTAAATAATAATCAATGAAAACAATATGATTTACCTACCTTCCAGTATGTAATAAGTAATCTTTCTTGAAATAAATCTCCATTCCAAGGGACTCAGACATTTTTGACAACTATTTAAAAAAAATACATAGTGACATAAACCTTATTCAAAATATGGTAGCTCACCCCTAGTTTTGTCCTTACTAGTCAAAAATTTAACAAGAACTATTTCAGCTATAATCATGATAATCATGGTTTTCATATCTTTTCGCTTTATAAACAATTGAGAATTTGTGCCAACCAAGTCATTCTGCCTGAATTTTACATACAGACAAGGCTATTGGGCCTAATTAATATGCACATAAAGAAATATTAGATCAGAAATATTAGAAAGGTTTGAGTTCTGTCTGGTGCTCAGAGTTTTGACCTGTTTACATCTAGATCAGTGGTTTGCATGTGCATTCTCATTTTGTTAGCCATGATCTATTAGACGACAGATGGCATATTATATTTGATATATGTTGTTGGGAGGAAAAAGAATATATAGAGCCGTGTGACAAAATTTGAATACGACTGCAAGGCATTTATTCTTGGCCAACACCTGATATGGCTGGATTAACAGGTGGAATCAACTGGGAAAAGGTGGCAACGAGATTGGGCATTCTTTCTAGAATTAGACACTGCTTAACTCTTGAAGCATCAAACAGCATTTATAACACCATGATATGTACAGCCAATTTTTGACTATGCAAATACTAGTTGGGGATACAGAAGCATGCAATAATGAATTACAAAGACTCCAAAATCAAGCAGTGTATTGTTCTCAGAAGAAAGCGCACCAACATTTTTTATACTCCATGCCCGGAGCTCGGGGGGGGGGGGGGGCGTGGGGGTGCGACATCCCCCCAAAATCTTTTTACAAGTTTCAGTCAGCAGAAGTTATATTTTAGTTGGCAGAAGTTATATTTTAGACATGTTTGATTTAACACTGACAAGTAGAATCATTAACTTTTAGCAAACTACCAAATCTAATATTGATGTTATATTTTTGTTTATATGTAAATGTAATCAACGAGAGAAAACCAAAGACATAAATTTATTAAAATGTCATCATATTTTCATTCCGTATTGAGAGTGTGTTATTAACATAGAACTAATTGTACCAGCTGACCGTAAAGACAATATTTTGACAGGCTTCGATTGATAGGATGTACTCGGTACAAGCTTGTGCGTCAGTCAGTTGAAGTGAGCTTACACCCCCTGTAAAATTTCCTGAGTATGGCCTGGCCCTTCCGTAAATTAATGAAACGTAAAGTGATTGTAAAGTGTACACATAGGCTGGACACACCCACTTCCCACCCATCGAGTATTACATAATGTTGTTGATATTTCTGTTGAGCAGCTTACATAATCAACATTTTATTTTTTTATGCTAGTTTCTTGACAAAATACTGTATATACAAATAGAAAAGTACTTTAAAAAGTTGGTGTACATGTACTGTCAAAATAGTGTGAAGGAGGTCCTTCGTAAATGAATGAAACGTAAAGTGATTACAGTAAACAAATCCCAATATGCGACGTGAAATTGTGACATAATAATTAAAATAAAATTCGATAGGACTCGAAAGAAAATTTTACTGTAATATATAGAAATAATCTACGAGTGTATAGGAGAATCTCAGAAACATCAACGGAATGTATCAGTATATATTTTATTCCATGCGGCAGACAAAATTCTCAATAAATGTTCTGTTAAAGCTGGCCATTAATGAATCTAAACCGAGATACTGATGGTCAGCTTCAGCAACGTATATTATCGCGCAGGTTGTTGACTCTGAACTCTTGACTCAGAACGTCCGTCAACACCAGGACGATCAGCTTCACAAATCACACTTCTATTTACTATTATATATAAACAATAATCATTTTGGAACATATTTCAATAATTGCTACATGGCAAACAATCAAATATATTATTCCCTCGGCTCAGCAGCAGTCGTTTTATCGACAATCAGCAAATATGTACATTTGTGATATGTGTGATTTGTACACGACTTACAACAACTTGATTTACGACATACATGATACAGTCTTTATTCCAGAGAATTCCTTACCTCGCATGGTGTCTGAGGTACGCCATCACGTATCCTAAAAGGTGCAGCACTGACGTCCGCGAATGTCACACTAACCGGCTCATCCAACGCCTTCAGATTGATATTTTCTTCCGAATTCACACTAGCTGCCGTTTTATTTTGCTCTTGATTTTTCTCCATCCCTTCCGTGGTTGTCCTCCACACTTAGTGACGAAACAAAGACTGACAGGGAAGGAAGGAGGCAACAGACAGTGAAGGAGTCAACGGACCGAGAGTGAGTGAGACGTTTGTCAAATTATCACCGGTTGTTAACGTAATGTGGCAACGCGGCAAAAGTTCACTGCCACGTGTGCAGTGCTATTAAAGGTCTGTTTATTATATGAGCCCCGACCCGAAAAGATCATTTGAATTAACTTTATGCTCTTCCTACAGCCAAACTAAACTAGTTCTGCTTTGAAATATCATTTTGGGTGTCTATAGTAGCCGTGGCCCGTGAGAAGAACTTTGTTCTAAACTTAACTTTGTTGTTAAACAGCCCCTAGCAATTCCAACAACTTACAAAAGATGCTAAGTTTTTGCCTTTCCGTGAGTAAAAAAACGAAAGCTGACTGTGATTTGAATATTTGTTTCCGAGACTTTTGTTTCCGAAGTCTCGGACACAAAATCTTTAAGTGTGTCATCGAAGTCTCTGAAACTTTTTGTGTCGGAGACTTCTCTCTTTGATTAGAACACGGTTCTAGTTCGAAAACAAGATCTCCGTTGGTATCCAACACAAAAGGTTTCAGAGACTTCGATGATACACTTGAAGATTTTGTGTCCGAGACTTCGGAAACAAAAGTCTCGGAAACAAAAGTCTCGGAGACTCCGTAGTCACCGGCTTAAAGCTCCCCGATTTTACGACTATTGCAGGTTTATTCGCGAGCATTGCTGCATAAAAAAAATCTATTTCACTGTTCACACACGCAGTAAAACTAGGAACTTGTCAAGGAAAAAAAAAATGGGGCTTATCGTCGCGTCGCAGTCTTCCGTTTTCGTAAACGGTCTTTCTCACCAGGTGTTCTACGCACGTAGAACTGTAATCCTGTAAAGTAATCATGTAAAGTATTTTTCCTCTTTTTGATACAAATCTCTGCAATATAGTAACTATGACAATGTATTTTTTATTAGCTAACTGATTTATTAAATGTGAACAGAACTTTGCAAAACTAGGAGACTCTAACGAGAAGCTTGTAAAGGTTTCCAATAGCCATATTAGATAGTATTTAATTTGTAAAAGAAAACAACTTTAATTTTGTATATATGGGCGAATCAATAAAAATAACAACCTGAACCTGAGCTGTGGCAGCCTGTTGCGATAGAGACAGACGTTATTAATAAATTTATGTCTTTGGTGTTCTCTCGTTGATTACATTCATATGAACAAAACATTTAACATCAACATTAGATTTGTTTTTGATTTAATTTTGTATATATGGGCGAATCAATAAAAATAACAACCTGAACCTAAGCTGTGGCAGCCTGTTGCGATAGAGACAGACGTTATTAATAAATTTATGTCTTTGGTGTTCTCTCGTTGATTACATTCATATGAACAAAACATTTAACATCAACATTAGATTTGTTTTTGATTTAATTTTGTATATATGGGCGAATCAATAAAAATAACAACCTGAACCTAAGCTGTGGCAGCCTGTTGCGATAGAGACAGACGTTATTAATAAATTTATGTCTTTGGTGTTCTCTCGTTGATTACATTCATATGAACAAAACATTTAACATCAACATTAGATTTGTTTTTGATTTAATTTTGTATATATGGGCGAATCAATAAAAATAACAACCTGAACCTAAGCTGTGGCAGCCTGTTGCGATAGAGACAGACGTTATTAATAAATTTATGTCTTTGGTTCTCTCGTTGATTACATTCATATGAACAAAACATTTAACATCAACATTAGATTTGTGAGACTTAATTTTGGTAGTTTGAAATTTATTTAAACTGATAAGTGATAAAAGTAAAAGTTAATGATTCTACTTGTCCGTGTTAAATCGAACGCGTCTAAAATATAACTTCTGCCGTGTCGCTGTGTTGGAGTTTGGCATGCGCCAAAAACGCAGGTGACACAATGGTGACACCAATCTCGTTTGCCACGCAACTATACGCCAATGCAGTCGGCTGACGCTCTTGAAATCCGGCCTTTCCTGGGAAAATCTAAATGTAAGACGATCGATCATATATAAAGTCGGTTTTATGTATAAAAGACTACACCGCGCCAAGTTTAAAACAATCTTCAAAAAATTAGTGAATATCAAAATACATATAACCTAGAAATAACGATACAGACTTAGCACTGCCGAAGCCACTGTCGTAGCATTATTTGTAATCAAAATTTATTTATTTTTATTCAAAAATATGTTTGTCATATTTCTAACAATATAGCAACCTGCGGTCATGTTGGCTCGTGACACCAACGGTTCAACATGGCCGCCAAACCTTTGCCTTCTGAATATCAAAGGATTGATTGCAAACCATCAATACGCACGTACGGCATAACGTGCCAATATTTAAATAGACCTAGCCCAAATTAAGGGAAATGCAGTTTCCGAGCATTCAGACCTCCCGTCGTTTCAACCCTAAGTCGTTTCAACCCTAAGTCGTTTCAACCCTAAATCGTTTCCGAATTGATACCTGCAGTGGCATGACTTTTACATAGGTCACTACTGCCACGAAAGAGAATTGCTCCAAAGAAACTTTATAGATATAGTGGTGTTATGATCTGGAATAATCTAATATACGAAGCGAAACGTTGAAAACTTACACTACTGACTCGAGCGGAATTTCAACTCAACTATATGTAAATATATTTTTAAAATTACTAATTAGTTGAAAATATGTATGCATCTCATTGAAATCAGCATTTTTGTTGTTGAGGTTAGTTCTAATAGCACTGCGCAGAGATTTTCATAAAGGTCATCGGTCTCCTTTGAGAATCCATTTTGGTTTGTATGTCCGAGTACTGCGGTTCTATAAAATTGGTTCTACGCTATATTAGCAAAGCCGTCGCATCTTCATTGGATAATTGCAGGGATAATTTACTGGTGAACTCAGTATAATGTCTACAATCAATAGGAGTAAGTTTAGTCGAAACCACAGTGATTGGATCAGCTCTGTTCTGAAAAAGTTTAATGTGTCTTGGGAACGTGGTTTCTTACCGGAAAAAGAGCCATTGGTCTGATTAAATCTAAATTTCTTATATATGTATGCTTATTTCTATATTATGAATAGTTTTGTATACTATATATATATATATATAAAGAAGGGCAGAAATACTGTACACATTTTCAAGTTAAGCTTGAAAAAGCTGTTGTACCCCCCATCGCGCAGCTAATTATGCCAAATACACATTAACACAAGATTGGATATAACAAACCAAATACTGACAGCAATCAATGCAAATTTACCAAATATATCCTTCAGATCATCAACACACTTGAGAAAATATGAAAAGAAAATATGGAAAAATATGTGAGAATTATTTACGACAATTTCAATTCTACCAAATATATCCTTCTGAAAATATGCAAACATTATATCAATTGTTCAGACATTTTTGTCAGCTTTAAATTTACGCAAAGACAAAGAAATTTAGTAAAAAAAGTTTAAAATTGTTATCTTCACTACGTTAATACATTTCTGTACCTTGAACATTCCATCATATACTTTTATTCATAGGCGCACACCCTGAATAAAAGAAAATACTGTTGCGATGAAATATAGAGTAAGACCTAAATTCATGGAGAGTCTATCGCTTACACATTGGTTACGTGTATTCAATCAGACATCGCAAAATAAATAAAAAAAATACTTTATTAGGAATAAAATATCTGAGAAACTTTGACCCGCAATATTTCTTTCAACATGTACTAATGAACATACCTGAACATCATTTGCACGAACTGTACGACAGATCATGAGAGATTAACGCCGTCTGATCAATTATTTGCTTCTGCCATATCATTAAGGTCACAGCAGCCATCTTTTTAGTGATCGTCAAGAGCGTAGCGTCTGCGTCCTATTAATAGGTCGAAATGTGCTTAAAAACAAAACAAATTTGACTCACAAATGATTACAAATGAGTTATTACAAATCGTTCGATATGTGACACAATATAAAATGACTTAGAGAAACGCCAATCAAGGAGGAAAATTTCAGTCATTTCATAAGAAATATCTTGAAACCATATGGACCGACAGACACATGTTCAAACGAGGACATAGTTTTCAGATGCTTGAAGTTTTAACAAAACGCACTTTAGTTTGCAAAACTGATTATGGGCGTCTTAGAGCTATCCAACAGTCTTAGAGCTATCCAACAGTCTTCTATGGAACATGCACTACGCTCACTCAAATGTTTACTCACTAACATGAATGTGGGAACATTCCTCCACAAGGTAACTAAACAAACATGTATATACTAAAGACCTTTGGAATGTAGGGAATTATTGAAGATAGTTCTTAAGTATTACTACAAACACACGTAATAGCGCGTGTAAAATATTAGAAAAACTATATAGTATTCTCTGTCATTTGGTGATTACAATATATCTTGAATCAGAGATAACTAATGTCTGTATGTGTGTGTGTTTTATTGGAAGTATTTTTTTTAATATTTTGCAATCGAGTCGTTCTGCTGGTGATGCGACTCGCTTTTTTGGCGCGGTAGGTAAAATGGCAGGACGACGACTTGTTCAGGCAATCTCGTTGTCAGATTGCACAGGTCCTCGAGTAGCAGTTTTCTTTTCAATTTTGGCAGCTTCGCAGATGGAACTACTTGAATATACACACTATGTACTAAACATCTTCCATTGCGCATTTGTACCCGTCAGTCAGCGCACTGGATGGATGAAGCGTATTACTCTGGATTTTGGAAAAGGCTCCTTGCAACTATTACGTGGTGACAAAAAAAGAGCGCCACCAATCTTAAAGGCCTCGTCCATTAGGTCATCGGTGCACTTCCCTGCGCCGACAATGGGTTTTATCAAATGTTTGAATTGGAGATCGCGAATTGGATTAGCGAAAAGGAGAGCAAAGAAATTGAATTGCGAAATG
This sequence comes from Chrysogorgia sp. JL179-B06, assembly GCA_035772405.1. Lineage (NCBI taxonomy): Eukaryota > Metazoa > Cnidaria > Anthozoa > Scleralcyonacea > Chrysogorgiidae > Chrysogorgia > Chrysogorgia sp. JL179-B06. The sequence continues at coordinate 6,852,915 of JAYKKM010000475.1, read as the reverse complement.
GAGAAAGCACATGCAAATTTGACGAAAGGGAGTCTGCCAGCCAACTCGGGTCATTGCAACTTTTCCCTGTGTTCCATCGAACGCACAAGATCAGGAATAACGTGGTTTGGTATTTCGAATACCTCTCGCTTCGTCAACGCGTCCATAAGGGCAGAGGAAGTTTTTCGGAAATTGTTTAAAGTGGGTGCGTAGCTTTGGAATTGGAAGACCTCTCTTACTTGTAGAATAATTCATTTAAAAAAAGTAATATTGATGAAATTAAAGGGATTGCTTATTCTCCACAAGGTAACTAAACAAACATGTATATATACTAAAGACCTTTGGAATGTAGGGAATTATTGAAGATAGCTCTTAAGTATTACTACAAACACACGTAATAGCGCGTGTAAAATATTAGAAAAACTTTTTAGTATTCTCTGTCATTTGGTGATTACAATATATCTTGAATCAGAGATAACTAATGTCTGTATGTGTGTGTGTTTTATTGGAAGTATTTTTTTTAATATTTTGCAATCGAGTCGTTCTGCTGGTGATGCGACTCGCTTTTTTGGCGCGGTAGGTAAAATGGCAGGACGACGACTTGTTCAGGCAATCTCGTTGTCAGATTGCACAGGTCCTCGAGTAGCAGTTTTCTTTTCAATTTTGGCAGCTTCGCAGATGGAACTACTTGAATATACACACTATGTACTAAACATCTTCCATTGCGCATTTGTACCCGTCAGTCAGCGCACTGGATGGATGAAGCGTATTACTCTGGATTTTGGAAAAGGCTCCTTGCAACTATTACGTGGTTGCAAAAAAAGAGCGCCACCAATCTTAAAAGCCTCGTACATCAGGTCATCGGTGCACTTTCCTGCGCCGACAATGGCTTTTATCAAATGTTTGAATTGGAGATCGCGAATTGGATTAGCAAAAAGAAGAGCAGAGCAATTGAATTGCGAAATGGAGAGACGACATGCAAATTTAACGAAAGCGTGTCCGCCAACTCGGACATGAAGGTTTTCGCCTGTTGAACCATCGACCGCACAAGATCAAGAATAACGCGCTTTGGTATTTCGAATACCTCCATCGCTTCATCAACGCGTCCATAACGACAGAAGAAGTTTTTCGGAAATTGTTTAAAGTAGGTGAGTAGCTTTGGAATTGTAAGACCTCTCTTACTTGTAGAATAATTCATTTAAGAAAAATGTAATATTGATGAAATTAAAGGGATTGCTTATTCTCCACAAGGTAATCAGGAAGACCCTTAAGGATTTTGCAATGTAGGGAATTATTGAACATAGCTGTTAAGTATTAAACGCAAACACACGTAATAGCGCTTCGTCAAGATGACGTCAGTGTCATACGACACAACATTTCAAAAACAAAAATCCATTAAAAGCATGCGCGAGATGCTGACAAGTCAATGCGTACATGCTACTTCCTCAATCACCTGCCCAGCTTCCAAACAAAGCGCAAAACGAAAATTGTTGCTGGAAGATTTAGAATCTGACGACGACGACGACGACGACGATGTGTCAGTAATAGAGATGACAACATCGATTTATTTTAGATGCTCTAAGACTGTACGATTTACCTAGTGTATTTGTAACTTTTAGTGCTTATGAGTGGTCGTTCGCATTGTAGTTGACGAGGGATATACTAGATCAACATGTTAGCGCAGTCATTCCATCACTCGATAAAAATTTGGCGTTTTTACCTCACAAATTACAAACACCACACGGTTTGCATCTGGAACATCCTGCAGAGGTGATTTCACTTCATCTCTGCGCTTACATTGCCACTCTCCCTACGATTGCATGTTCGATGGATTTTCAAACAGCAGATGGTAATGGTATGCTTTTAAGATATGTATGCTCCTATGTTTCTAAGACACACGACGCATTTTCTAGTCGAGGATTGTACGCCACCTACAAGCTTCAATGCGGAACAAAATATTGTGGCGATGAAATATAGTGTAAGAACTAAATCCATGGAGATTTATCGCTTACAGATTGGTTACGTGCAGTCAATCACACATCACGAGCACCAAAGGAATATAAATGAAAAGATACTTTATTAGGAATAAAATATCTCAGCTACTTAAACCTGCAATATTTCTTTCAACATACACTAATGAACAGATCTCACCGCCATTTGCACGAACTATACCAGAACAAAGATCAAGAGACGTTGCCGCCGTCTGTTCAATTCTTTGCTTCTGCCCTATTAATAATGTCACAGCTATGGCGTGACATCAACACAGTTTAACAAATGCTGGAAAAAGAAGGTCACCGTCATCGTATTTCATCAAATTTTAAAAACTCTTCAAAATTTGCCAGAACGAGCCTGTTTTACTGATATGCAACAACGAACACATGCAGTCCAACGTATGATTTCAGAGCCAGGTTTCATTACTATGGCTTTACATTACAAACTCACCAGGCAATTTCGTTGTGTCGACCCCCCTCTTCAGCGTATTCTCGATCATATACGCTATTCCAAGCCAACTGCGCAACTTTTAGAGAACTTACAGAAAGATCGAGTGATTAGCACATCGGAAATTCCAAACGACCAACAGCTTCTTTCTGCTGTACTTCCGCACAGTCAATACACGTTTCTTGCTATATCACGCAAAGCTGCAAATAGTTTCAACCACATTGTTTTAACATATTGCTTTCGAGACATTGTACTACTTTCAACTATACAGTATGATTGCGATTTACAAGAAATGCCAGTCTATGCCGCCATGCGAGTCATGATAACTCAAAATAGAGATAAGGCTGAAAATTTTGTGAACGCTCACCTCGCAACAATAGAATTTGTTCGAAATAAAACTAAACGTAACGAAAAAAACAATACATTTCCAGTTACATATAGAAATCCAGAGGGAATTGTGAAAACTGTATATCCTCCTTTATGCCTGGCAAAAACTATTTGCAAGGCACAAGGCCAAAGCTTGAACAGCTGTCTTGTGTGGTTTGACGTCGACTCTCTTCCAATTCCAACAGGTAATGTGGCAATATCGCGAGTAAAAAGTCTCGCAGATATGTTGTTCTCTGCTTCTCTTAAAGTTTGTCATTTCAAACGAAACTCTATTAATGAGATTGCATAATCAACTACACTCTTCTAAACTTTATACTTTCAATATAACATACGCACGCATTAGTTATCTATGATTCAACATATATTCCAATCAGCTGAAATGACAGAATACTATATTGATATTACAGATGACCTCGCAAAGCACGAGGACAAAATTTACAGCCGGCATCTTTTTTCTGATAGTCAAAAGCGTAGCGCTCTTATTAATAGCTCAAAATGTGCTTAGAAACAAAACAAATTTGACATACAAATGATTACAAATGAGCTATTTCTTTTTGTAATGGCTGCATCTTTTCTTTTATGGGTAAATGCGAACAAACATGGATACTGATCTCATCTTGACGCAGCGCTTTTGTGTTTGTGTTTAATACTTAAGAGTTATATATTCCAGTGCTTAACGTTTCCCATTATATACATTTCTTTCAAGCGTACATGTGATAAACAATTCCTTTAATTTCATCAATATTACATTTTTCTTTAGATGAATTATTCTGCAAGTAAAAGAGGTCTTGCAACCCCAAAAGCGACTACATACTTCAAACAATTTCCAAAAAACTTCCTCCGGCCTTATGGACGCGTCGACGAAACGATGGAAGATGAAAATATATTAAAAAGGGTTAATCCACAGTGCTGCGAGTGGTTTAACCGCCCGAAAGTGGCCATGTCGGAGCTGGCGGACACCGTTTCTTCTAATTTGGATGTGCTCTCCAATTCAGAGAGCACATTGTTAAATGCGGAAGGTGTTTCTAATCTATGCGAAAAGCTGAACAACGTTGTTGAAGCGTTGACACCGTTGAATACCAAAAACGAACAACTACCAACAGGAAAAGATGTAAAACATGTTATAAAAGCCATTGTCGGCGCGGAGAAGACAACCGATGAACTCATTAATCAGGCGTTCGAAATTGGTGGCGCTTTCTTTGTTCTTGCTAACCTCTTTCAAGATAAATACTCAGGCCTCCCACGCATCTCATGGTCGCCCGAACCTTGTTCAGGACTGATCCCGAGCACTACGCCTCATCCATCCGGTGCGCTGATGGCAACGACACAACATTTCAAAAACAAAAATCCATTAAAAGCATGCGCGAGATGCTGACAAGTCAATGCGTACATGCTACTTCCTCAATCACCTGCCCAGCTTCCAAACAAAGCGCAAAACGAAAATTGTTGCTGGAAGATTTAGAATCTGACGACGACGACGATGTGTCAAAAAGTTCTCCTGCTACCGCCTCTATACTACCACTTCAACGCCGAAAAAAAAAACACACTCCACCACCAAGACCGGTAGTCACAAAGATTCTAAAAAAAAGCGCGATTAAACATGCAGTGTAGAGGGAAGCCCCTCCCCCTCAAAACAATGAAATGTTTCAGATTTTAAAAATCAAAGAAACAATGGAAATTTTGTGTTTTGATTACTTCTCATTTCGTTGTTTCCTGACCAATCACACTAATTGAACTAATTATAATTGGCAAGGGTGACCATTTCAACGCCAATATATATACAAGCACTTCATGTTTAAATATTTAATTTGTAACAACAATGAATTTCCAGTGATCATATTATGATCTTGTATGAATAATATAATGCTATTTTGTAAGCTAAAGCAAAACTAAAATGATAAATATGTAACAAGACAACTAGTCTATTGTTATGTAATCAACACTCGTATCTCAAACAGTGAAATGGGGCCTGAGCCGATGTTATAAATTAACAAGCATTAGTAATCGCTATATAGACCGTAAGATCACTGGATACCCTTTTTTAATATCGAATTAACGCACGCTATATTATTAATAAGAAAATAGTTAAAAAATATTCGGTAAGTCGCCAGCACAATTTTCAAACAAACGTTTTCTTTAAATATAGAATTCACTAAGAATTCATGAAGAAAAAATAAATGAAATCAGCAGCTTTAATACAGGATAAAACATTGATTAATGAAACAATATTTTATCCATGTTAATAGATACTAATGGCTTAACCTGGGCAATTTTCGATTTAAAATTACTTGTTTTTACATTTCTAAGACTTTTTCAACTAAAGTATTCACCATTGTAGTTCATGAATTCTACATGTGACAATTTATTCTCGTCAGATCTTTTTTAGCAGTTAACATTGGTTCGCTATTCCGCTCCACATTGTATATGATTCGAAAAATCGCACGTTCATATTTTAACAAAATCTAAGGGCTTCGACATCACAGTTATTGTAGCATTTCCAGTATGAAAAAATGAAACGAGCTTTTCATGGAGAATTTTAACGATAATCGTAACCAAATTATAATGTTCATAGCGGCATTTATCATATTTCTTAAATATTTTATATTTACTAAAAATTAAGTTATTTAAAAATTCAATATTGTATGAGCGTTGCGCGCATTTGTGCGTCCTTGTTAACTATAAAGAAACTATCATTGTATTGTTGTAAATAATGACTAAATATAGCTGTTATGCTGTATTCTCGAAACAGTTATATTGTCGACTTAGCAGTAATCGTAAGCTGAATGTATAATTCCGTTGACATTAACTTTTTATTGAACAGCTCTTTAGTCTTTAAAAAAATGTTAGATGACGTGCAGTTCCATTTGCTGTGCGAACATTTGTATATGAAAATTCATAAAAAAACACCCTCTTAAGAGGGTTTCTAAGTTAATTGTTATTGATAATTAAACTGTTGTTAAATTGTTACTAAAAACGATATTTGTTGTCGAGTTTATTGCTATATGGGAGTTGTTTGCAATCCACGTCGCAGTGACATGTGTATACGTTGGAGATGTACATTTGTTTAGTTGGCATTTGCATCATTGAAAAATGCAAATTTATTACACTAAAAACGTTTTAAAGCGATGTCGCTTGACAAATTAACTTTCTTTCATTTGAAAGAACTCGTACAATGGTATAAAAAGACCTTTTACAATTTTTCTGTAACTTTCTTGGTTTTTGACATATTTAAGATCAATTATGACAAAACCAGGCTGCAATCCGGCACCTTGTTTTAATATTTGACCTAATTAACTAGGTAATTGGTGACGTCACAAGCACGGTAAACTTGATGAAACTACTCCATAGGTGACAGAATTTCCGCAGAAGGCTTTTTAAAATGTTATGGGCCAATTGAAAATGGAAATAGCGCAACATAATCGAATTTATAGCTGATAATGTCGTACGGTTGGTAAGATAAAAAGTTTACCTTACCTATGCCGTCACATGCATATCAAAAATAATTGCAAGATGGCGAACAGCACGCTGTCTTTCGTCTTTTTATTTCCAAAACCCAAAAAGATACGAGAAAATTTTAAAATGTTGTAGTCAGAGCATTTCACGAGTACTTTCAAATGAGACAAAGTTAATTTATATTGCCATATCTCTTTGAAGATTCGGTAAACGGCCAACAGTGTGTTTATGGAAATTATATAAAACATATCGTTAAAAGAGCTTAAGAAAACTACTATAGAAAATAAAAAAAATGTTTTGATTATTCTATAAGACTTAGTCACAAATCGTAGTGACAAAATCGTTAAATTACAAAGATGATACTAGATAACTCGAAATCGATGATAATTGATCAATTGTCAAATAGATCGAAAGAACGTTGGTGGAAAACATTCGTTTGCTTTTGGACAAAATGCGTTTGTACGTTCATTTTCTACTTAGTTAAAAACATGACAGTGTTTTGAATGCTGAAATGGAGCCCTAATATTAATTAGAAATGACCTATGTTACAAAACGTGAAAGTTCTAAAATAAAGACATATTGAAAACAAAATATTTTTATTTGCATAAATCAGAATCTAAACGCTTAATATAGACAGGAGTAGATAGGAGTACCTCCGTACTTTGTGAGAACATCACAGCCTGAAGCACAAGGGAGCCAAGCTGTCGTTAACGGGTTGGTGACGTCATGGTCATCATAAAGACGCCGGGAGAGAAGAATAAGGGAAAGTGGCCGCTGGGTATCGTAATGAAGCTATTCGAAGGCCTAGATGGTGTGATAAGAGCTGCGAGGCTGCGGGCGGGGAATAATCATTTGGAAATTCCCATACAGCATATTTACCCGTTGGAGTTGACTTGTGACAAAGCAGTGCTTCAATAATAATTTAATAATTTATTATTAATAATAATTAATAATTAATTAATTATTAATTCAAAATCTCAAGGTCTTAATGTGAACGCTGCTGAGTTCCGACCAAAAAGGGCTGCAGCAGTTTTTAGCCAACGAGCGAATAAAGAACACTAGTTAATTGCGATAGATTAAGAACATTTTATATTAAAAAACAATTTAGACGTTTTGACATTTTACTATGGTAGTTAAGGGTTTATTGATACTGTACAGGGATTAAGAAGTAGTTTCCTTTAGCATGTGCCTCCTTTGGGAGACACACGGGGGAGTGTGTCGGAAACTGTGTGTACAATACATACATATATATATATATATATAGGAAAATTTCGAGTGTTGGAATACATACATTTTAAGACCAAACCGGGACCAGTTGCGAAAAATGCAACTTAGCGGCCTTCCGGTTGGAATTGAACCTGCGATTGCTAGTGCAGCGCTCTGACCACTGAGCTACGGAAGCCGTTGCCGAGAGCCTAGTCACGAGTTCTGTATATATGGTGGTAATGCCGGGATAAGATTCTGGGTATATTATAGGTAATATTTGGCATTTCACTCGATCAAACTACATGTTGAAAGGATTTATGGCGAATGGATAAACATTTATTTTATTTGCATAATTTAGTGGTATTCCGGATGTAATTTTTTACTAGGGGTATTTTTTAGTAGTGGTATTTAAGTTTAATACTGATGTCATTAGCCAATCAGGAATGAGTAAAATTGATTGAAATAGTATTAGAAGAAATATGTATCATTTTGTGAATTTTATACCTGAATATCTCTGGAACGAGATGAGGTATTGAGAAACCACGAAAGCCATTCTGTCTCATTTTGAAAGCACTTTTAGATAAAATCGAAATTGGATAGACGATTTTTTCATCGGAGAACCACTAAAAAATTTCGGAACAAATTTTCGGAGAATCACTAAAAACATTTTCGGAATGACAAAATTAAATGCATAAAACATTTTGGCATTCGAGTTGTCACTTCATGTAGAATCTATATCAGTAATATCGTATTTCAGGCGATAGACACTCTAAGTAGTTGTTAAAACATCGGCCGCAAATGTTTTAACGAACTTGTAAAATGAATAGAATATATGATGCACCTCGTCCCCAGGGCATTTTGCCTCGATCGGCTGGTCACATGACACCCAGTATTTCTGGGTGTTTTGATATGGATAAAACAATACAAAAAAACACCTAAAAATATTATATATGTCTATCAGACATAGTTTGATGCTACTCTGGCTTTAAAAAGTTTTTTAAACGTAACTGTAAAAGTTACTGTCCATGACCCAACGTTTCAACACTCCAATCTAGTGTCTTCATCAGGGGTGATCGTTGTAAAGTTAGGATCCCTATTTATACTCTCATAGAATCGCGGATGATGACGCTATCTATTAACAAGATGCAAATACGCTTCTGGTAATAAACTACCGTCACCTCAATGGGGCGTGGGCGCTATTGATATGCCAAGCCTCCAGACAACGTCCCCACGTTGGCACCACGTACAAACTCTGAGAACGAAAGTTTGGTGATGGGTTTTGCGGTTGTTTCGTATATTCAAGGGATTATGGAACCAATTAAAATAATCTTAGCTAGTTTCAACGTAAAAGTTTCTCAAAAACCTTTCTTGACGTTGGGTCATATTTTACCGTACGTATTCGGTATTCCATATATGGAAGGTTCCATATGAATAGCACATACATTGCCCTAACGAGCATATACGTTGCCCTCGTACCAGCCTACTAGTTTAGCGGGTAACCGACCCCAAAACAACAAATATCCAACCCTAACCCCCCGCCTAGCGAGCTTTACGACACGACCCAAATCGAATCCCCACCCTTGACTCCCTTACTCGGAGTCCTTAATAAGTAGACTCATATAAGAGATCAGACTAAGCATGTGGGATTAGAAATTGACTGTTAGACGCATGCGTTCAGTAACATGTTAACAATCCCAATAATTACGTACATACAGTGGGCTGGTACGAGGGCAACGTATATGCTCGTTAGGGCAATGTATATGCTCTTCATCTGGAACCTCCCACCTTCCATATATGGAATACGTACGGTAAGTTCATATGAGTGAAACGTTCTTGATACAAGTCCAACTTTTAACTCTACTTTCAAAACTATGTGTTTCTATAAGGAGGCTGTCCAATGCTGTCACATTGCAATTGTGTCCTCACCAACTGGAAAATCATTGATAAGACAAGGTAACATAACGTGATACAAGTAATGTTATAAAATAACAAGGATATTATTTATGCGTGCTCTGATTGGCTAGATGTATGCCTCGATATAGTACAGGATGTTCGGACGTTTTCCGTTAATCCGTTGCTAGACAACCGGTGCCCAATATACTTCGTGGGTGCACAATAAATTCAAGGTATAACCAAGATATTTTATGTGTGGAATATGTAGGCAAACGTCTTTAGTCTGGTGACGTAATTTGATGACGTCAATGTAACGTCATCGACAAACACATAAACTCTATACTTTTCGTCATCAGTTGACATTTATATGCTACATTTTGTCGTGGTAAACCTAAATTACTTCCTACAAAAAGTACGTATAAATTTGTTGGTGAATTAAATAAAAATGAAGTTATCAATAATTTATTGTGTTTATATATTCACGTTAAAAATTCGATATCCCGGCTACTTTTTAAAAATTATTAAAATCCACACGTACGTTTTTAAAGATAACAGTCCAAATTCTAATCGCATGTGGAAAATTAATTTTACTTAAAAACTTTCGAAGATTATAGGAATTTTCTTTTATCGGGACGTCATGATGACGCCATCATATGACATTACCAAACGAAAGAGTTTTGCCCGCATATACCACATACAAATCAAATATCTAAAAAGGTTGGTGTACTGCCGAAATAGTGTGTAAGTTGTCTAACGTTTCGAGGGAAGGGCCTTCGTCAGAGAGTAAAACGTAAAGTGAAATAATAACTGAGTGAGACTTTTATAGAATAAATAATAATATATAAGACAAAAATAAGCCAATCAGGTGTGAGAAAAAATAACAAATAATAATGAGATGTAAAAATAGGAAATTTGCTATTTTTACCTAGCTTCCTCCGCAGGCAACTCTGTGTCTTCCTAGCTGTGTGGGTTGCCCCAGCCTGAAAAATCAGCCCGAAAAATCAGCCCGCACAGCTGGGAAGACACAGAGTTGCCTGCGGAGGAGGCTATTTTTTACCGACAATCAGCAATAAACCATACAAAGGAATGTTAATTAAAGAAATTATTATGGGGATTAAGTGAAACAAAGATCAATAGAATGAAACTCTTTCATTGAGACCATAGGGATGAATGTGCCAATTTTGAAAATGAGACGCTTTTACGGCAATCATTTCTACCGGAAATACACCAACCTTTTTAGATATTTGATAATGTATTTCTACACTGCCTACGCAGCACAACACGTTTTATATACCATACAGATTGTCTTGATGGATTCTTAAATCTGTGATGGAAAATGTGTTAATTCTAAGCTTCCTTAGCAATGGATATTGACAAATCCATGAAAGAACCTTCCAAAGGGCAGAACACTGATAATGGTGATGATGAATCTGGTAAAAAAACCTTAAAGTGCCTATGAAACGAAAATTAAGTTTGTTTTATTTGAAAGAACTTTTAAAATAATGAAGAATATAAATTTACAGTTCTTTCATATTTCACTTTGTTCTTGAGATATTTAGACTTATGTGATATTCAAATGAGATAGCTATGACGTCAAGGGGTTTGCAATACATTTTAACATATTGGAAAATCGTGTATATCTTTAAGATTATCAAACGAAATCACCTGAAACTTTGCATGTGGATACAAACCACTAAACTGGAGAACATCGTTCTAGTTTCAATGTTGCAATAGTAATAATATAGTTCCCAGACCTCTAAGTCTCTTTATCAAAAATCTTTGTTTTCTGACATAGCTATGTGTTGCACCAAAGTTAAACTTCAGTTTAGAATTGGTTAAGTCAGTGAAAATATGCTAAACCAGTACCAACCCGCAAATGTTTGGGACGGAAGAGAAAACAAATAATTTTATTTTAGAAATCAAGATGTCTGAAAACTAATTTGTTACCATGGCGACCATAAAACTAGAACGATGTTCTCCAGTTTAGGTGTCTGTATCCACATGCAATGTTTCAAGTGATTTCGTTTAATAATCTTAAAGATATACACGATTTTCCAATATGTTAAAATGTATTGCAAACCCCTTGACGTCATAGCTATCTCATTTGAATATCACATAAGTCTAAATATCTCAAGAACCAAGTGAAATATGAGAAAGCTGTAAATTAATATTCTTCATTATTTTAAAAGTTCTTTCAAATAAAACAAACTTAATTTTCGTTTCATAGGCACTTTAAGGGTTTTCGGATGTATTTAGATTTGCAGACCTTTTAAAGGTCTTTAAAAGGTCTGCAAATCTAAATACATCCGAACACCCTACCCTTAAAGTGCACCTGACATCAAAAATTTTTATTGTCTTATTTGGAAGAACTTTTAAAATGATAAAGTAACTTCTTTTGAAGATTTTCGTTTATTCGCTTTCTTTTTGAGATATATCAGTTTGTTTGATATGCAAATGTCCGGAATTTACGTCACACGTGCATAATGACTTATCAGAGAATAACACGTGTGCGTGTTTCTCCCCGTTCGAGAATGAAAGAGATACACACATTTCTCTAATAAGTCATTATGCATGCGTGACGTAAATTCCGGACATTTGCATATCAAACAAACTGATATATCTCAAAAAGAAAGCGAATAAACGAAAATCTTCAAAAGAAGTTACTTTATCATTTTAAAAGTTCTTCCAAATAAGACAATAACATTTTTTGATGTCAGGTGCACTTTAAGGTTTTTTACGAGATTCATCATCACCATTATCAGTGTTCTGCTCTTTGGAAGGTTCTTTCATGGATTTGTTAATCTATGTTTAGTATATATTTTCTTCCTCTTGGCCTCTTTTTCCTTCCTGTCTTCCTTCCATAACCTAGATAGATAGATAGAAAAAGTTTATTTAACCACGCTAACCCCGTCAACCGAAGCTGATTTCCACAGGGGGCGTGTATAAAAGAAATTACAGAAGTATAAACATTAGAATAATTATTTACAAAATATTAGAAATAGTATTAAATAGGTAAAGTGTAAGCAACATAACATAATCTATTTTAAAATATGTTAAAATATGTGAGCGTCAATTTTTTTTTTGAAACATAACAGAGATTTACTCTCCCTAATTTCGTTTGGAATAGAGTTCCATAGCTTTGCACCATCATACATAAAACTCTTTTTCATATTATTGGTGCGAGGTTGTGGTAGACAAAGACCATTTGAAATATTCCGAAGTTTATAATTTTTCTTATACGTGAAGAGGTTTGTGAGAGACTCCGGCCTATTTTATTTAAAGTTTTGTACATCATTCCTGCTTTTGCCTTTTTTCTTATCATATCAAGTGGCTCCCAGCCTAAGGCATATAAAGCAATAGAATGATCTACATCATTGCTCAAATTTGAAATAATTCGAGCAGCTCTGTTTTGGAGTTTTTGTAGATTGTGTTTCGCCAAATACATCCTAAACTTCAGAACAATAATCGAAGTAGGGACGTATGATGGCATTGTATATAGAGACAAGCGTATCTCTATCAGCAACAAAAGGTTTTACACGACGTAGAGCCGAAATTCCTGATGTTATTTTTTTACAAATATTTTCAGTATTAGTCTTCCATGTTAAATGCTGGTCAATTGTTGTTCCTAAAGTTTTGGCTGATTTGTTAACTTGTTGGATTTGTTTGTTTTCAATTAAAATATTTGGTTGAGAATTTGAAACATTCCTTATCATTTGTGGAGAGCCAATTAACATAAATTCTGTTTTAGCTACATTCAAGCTATTATTGGCCATTAACCAGTTCCTAAGGTTGTCTAGATCAGAATTTACTGCAATCTCAATATCAGTTATGGAGTCGCCAGAGGCTGTGAGATTTGTGTCATCAGCGAATAGTCTCATCCTCTCTCATCATCAATCATTTACCACGCTGAAAACATCTCCTATCCAAGTGATATGTTAAAGGTTGCGCCAGTCAGGCGTTGTAAACGAAAATCGTGAAGTAGTCGCATTGTTTTTATTTAATTTTTGCGACATATTTTATAAAAGAAATAGAAAACTTGTCCCAACGCATTTGCTCTATGTCATAGATAAAATAGGAGCGGCCGATCTTTATGTAATATATCATACAGGAGAAGGCGTTAGTTATCTGATTTCAAAACACCGAGAAGAGTGTTGAAAAACGAGGCGGCGATAGCCGAGGTTTTTAGCCAACTTCGAGGTGTTTTGATATCAGATCACGCCTTTCGAGTGTATGATATAGCTTCTCAAACGAACTAGTATTTTAAGAGAAATTTGAGGGAAAAGTTGGCTTAATTTATGGACGTTACCACATTTACAAACAACGTCTCGGTTATGATTTTTCTTTGTGTTTTCCTCATGAATTATTAATGATTTGAGAACTGATAGGCTCAAACTCATTAATAATTCATGAGCCGAAAACAAAGGAAATCAGCACCGAGACGGTGTTTGGATATTGAGGAAGAAATTACATAAATTAAGCCAACTTTCACCTCGATTTTCTCTTAAAATACTGATTTGTTTGAGATGTAATATGAAACACTCGGAAGAGTGTTTCATCAGGATATCCAAACACCTCGAAGTTTGTTAAAAAACCTCGGCTTCGCCTCAGTTTTCAACAAACGTCTCGGTGTTTGGATATCCTGATGAAACACACTTCCCCGCGTGTTTCATATATTACTTCAAAAACTCATTAATAATTCACGAGGAAAAGAGAAAAAAAATCACTACCGTGTTGTAGGTTTCATATGTGATAAAGATTCGTCCTGATTTATTTTTAATTATAATTTTTTTATATTCATTTTTTTCGGCTTTAATAGACAACATTGATTTTCAAAATTACTACGCCAATGAACTTATCAAATGGGTCGTTTTTTAAACCATTTAATAAACTCGTAACACTGCTGCTCGTTTATTAAACAGTGCTGCAAACTCGAGCGTTTGTATATCAAATAAAGATCGGACGCGAATATTTTATATGGTTTATCAAATGAATACACATATATGTTCATATCTATATACTATCTTGAAGATACAAGCTAATCGAAGGAAAAGTTTATGTAAATCAGGACGAATCTTTATCCGATTTAAAACCTCCGTCATGCCACTGATTTCACCGATTTCTTTTGTCTTTTCTTCATGAATTATTAATTTGATAACAAGTTATAGAGGTACTTGGGTCGTTGAACGGCAAAATGTCTCATTTATTCTTCGTCATTGGGTTTCTTTTTTACACATGGTATTAAAGACCTTTGGATGTGAGGTAAATAAGTAAGATAAAGATGTGAGGTAAATAAATAAGATGTGAGGTAAATAAATAAGAGATTGACTGAAACACGCATGCGCGTGTAACAATCCCAATAATTTAGTTCAGTAATTTGTGGCTTACAACGTGAGGAACGGGTGGCCCCTTTCGACACACACTGCAGATACATGACCCCTGACTAGATGTACGCAAATGCTTAGCTCAAATATTTTCCAAAAAGGTCTTCGTTTCCAGCGTCTTGTTGACATACTTGGCCCATTGTGGTTCAAAGATAGGTTTAATTTATGATTTATGATAATTAAGACCACTTATGCCCGAATGACAAGATCATTTATGGCCGAATAGAATCAGACAAATGGGGGCTGCTATACTTGTCAATGAAAATTACGGGGCGTGTGTGACGTCCTGCATGTTGTACATATACTTTACTCGAAAATTCTCATAATAATTCTAGTAACGTGGACACACAGTTTTCGTTCACTGGTGACAAAGGAGAACATTGGTTCTTTATGCTGATGCTCCAATTAGAAATTGATGCTGTTCCAGGAATAAGGGTATTTACTACTATGTACTAAAGATTACAGCTACGTTTATACTCATTATGTGTTATACCGAACTCAAGTTACGATTCTAATTTACTTTATCTGTGTTTTTTTCTTTTAGAGTGTGGTTGCAGCTCAAAAGGTGTGATGATTTTCATTAAAATTATTTATGTATTGTTTAAAACACGAGCAGCAGTGTTTTATCGAGTTTAAAACACCGAGTATTTTAGACTATAAAACACTGCTGCGAATGTTTTGAACGGCTTCAAAAACGACTGCATCTAAATAACCTTGTTTACCAACTATTTCAGTGATTCAAGCCAAATTTATGTAAATCCGGACGAATCTTAATCACATATAAAGACACGATACAGTCATGATTTTCATTTGTGTTTTCCTCATGAATTATAATTAATGAGTTTTTGAAATGTTCTTGTAAAATTCATTAATAATTCATGAAGAAAATTCAACAGAAATTAATATTTAATCAGCATATTACATTGATTAATAAAACATGAATAAAACATTGATTAATAAAACATCAATGTTTTGTCAAAGTTAACTTGCTCAAATTGAGCTTTTTCGGAGTTAAAAAATTATTTTTTTACTGTTTCTACAACTTCCAAACAAAGTATGTATTATATATTCTGTTCATTTTACAAGTTCGTTAAAACATTCGCGGTCGATATTTATGGGCAGTTACAACGGCTCGCCTGCGACTCGCCATTGTAACTGCCCATAAAGATCGGCCGCTCATGTTTAATTTAACTACTACTTAAACTATTCATTAATAATTCACGGAAAACAAAATAAATTAGCTTGAGGGTTAATTTACATATGATACTTAGAAAATGCCGTCCCATTTTACATGAAGCGAAAATATTAAAATGAAAATTCTGCTTATTGAGTAGCTCGTCCTGAGGGTAAGATCTTTTTTGATTTTTTCTTTATGGTATAAATGGTCATAATTATCTCTTAGCGGCGTCCTTTTCTAATCTTTTCAGGCTGTTATAGATAATGACACAAGTTTACTGGAAATCTCGTTGATTTCCTTGAAACAGACGATTGAAGAGTTAAAAATTAGATTGAGCAAACTGTATGGTAGGTGATCTAAAATTGTTATGTTGCGTAGCCATTGTTAAAATAAAAATAAAAACTCTTTTAAAAGTTTGGTTTACTCGGCCGAAATAGTGTGTAGGTCTAACGTTTTGAACGAAGGCCCTTCGTTACAAAGTAAAACGTGAAAAAGTAAAGAAATTCTGCTTCTATTGCTTTCATGATAGTAAGACTCTCTTTTAGATTGTTCATCGTCCGACTCGTACATGATTTAGTGCTTAATTTACTAAATTCGTTCAATTTTTCTGCTTTTCAAAGTTTCCTCTCGTTGTAAACCGGACCGGTCCATTACTGGGAAATAACGAACCGGCACGTGACGTGTCTCAGACAATCAGAGCACGCAATTTCACCGGAAGTAGCTTGTGCCATTAATAAAAACCGTTATTAAACTTTTAAGAATATTTTTCTAATTTCATGATAAAAAGTTTGATACTCGGTTTATTTGCTTTACGTTTCACTCTCTGACGAAGCCAGTGCCTTCGCTCGCGAAACCTTTGACCTATTACGCATTATTTTGGCAGTACTCCAACCTTTAAAGTTTTTTATTTTTATGGTAGATCCCAATGTATATAAATTTTCGAATTTGTGGTATATTGAAAGTGCTGTTTTTCTAAATCTAGTCTAATCTACTGTTTTATAGAAATATGTGATCCAGGATTTTTTTATTCCCAACTTCGGATATTTCTCGATGGGTACGCGTGAACTGTAGCTGTAGTTTGTCAATTCCACTTCAAAACCGCTAATGTCAATGTTTGGCAACTGTGTATATTGCTCTCATTTTTCGTTGGTTTTCTTAGATGGAAAAACAATAAAACACTGCCTAATGGAATGATTTATGAAGGTGTTAACTCTGAACCTTTTCAGGTTTGTATTTATTGACTGTTATTCTTTATAATTGTTTCTCTACTTATTTTTATATTCAATATTAGTTTGCAGGCGGAAGCGGCGCTCAAAGTTCCATATTTCACACGTTTGATGCAGCCCTTGGTATTGTACATCTACGAGAAAAGGGTACTTCCTTCCTTCCTTCCTTCCTTCCTTCCTTTCATATAACGTTATTAACACTAAATTCCACTACTTGTACCAACCTTTATCATTTCAGATGGTAAACCATCTTTTCTGGAAACTGTATTGCAACATCTGCCGAGAGGTCACAGAGAGTTTATCTCATTTGTTAGAACGGGGCCATCAATATGCGAATATAGTTAGTGTCTTGCCTTACCTTAGCTTACATACCTTTTCATCACATCGGTATTCATATCCTATGGTGTCCTTATCCTATAATTCAGTTAAAAAGATGAATGATGACCATCTCAAAGACTTATTCAACGCTTGTCTCGAAAGCTTAAAGCAGTTCCGAAGTTATCACATTCAGGTCGTTGCAAGGTGAGTTCAGCAACGTGTAAATACTCTTTTAAAAACAAAGCAATATCGTGCGATATATACCACATACCGCCCTATAAAACACCAATGTCTTTACTTTCTCAGATATGTGACCATACAAGCAGCCAAGGAAAAACGCAATAATCTAAAGGTGCTTGCCAAACATGGAACTGGAGGAACAGGTAGAGAAAACGAACTCTCTAAGGCTGCGTTTACACTAGAGCAAAAGTAATCGGATTCGTATTGTTTTATATACCTATGAGGATGTAAAACAATATGAATCCGGATACTTTTGCTCTAGTGTAAACGCAGCCTTTAGTCTATATAATGTAATTAATAAAAAAACAATATTCAAAATATCTAATGTTTCTAGGATCTGACGTTTCCGCATCTTCAGAGACTAATTGATAGTTATTAAGCTGGGCTTTTATATCCTTGATAGTTTTTCTTAATCTATAATAGTAGTATAGAGAGTGGGGCTACGAGCCCAATTTTTACACATTCAATGTTGAACGCGAATATAATCACCAAAACATTACCAAATTTACACCAAATCCCAAGCCCCCAAAAATTCGATGTCATTTCGGTAATTCTAAATTTACAACATACATCAAATAAGACCACAAACTCGATTTATATGCTAATAATGTGACATTTCAATATTTTTGCATGTTTTTTAAAAAATAGAATGTGTCGTTTCACATTTTTCACATATTTAGAAAAGAAAGTGTCGTTTCAACATTTTCACATATTTAAAAAATAGTTGTTTCAACGTTTTCACATTTTTTTTTCAACAAACTACTGCTGTCTCAACTCACGCGCGAAAAAAAAACCACTAGATTTTCAAGTCTAGTGATGATGTTTATCCAAATGGATAGCAAAATGGTGCTCTTTTGATTGGCTAACAACATTGACTAACAAATAGCCAACTACTCTACGAATTAGTCTGTTTGTTCACTACTCTCAGTGTCTACCACCTCGCTCCTAAAATGATGGTCGTACACGTGTTTCGATGTTATAATTCCTCCCGACAACAAGCCCAAGAAAGGTACGTACGGTGTCACAATCGCGACAATACTCTCAACGTCTTTCTTTAGTAGCGGGTCTTTTTGTAGTTCGTCGTTTAGTTCCTCAGGGTTCTCGATAGCGTTCAACCCGTCTAGTAAGCTGGCGAATTTGCTGATTAGCAAGTCGGTGAGAAAAGCGTTTGCGATCTCCATTCTCTTCAACTCGTGTTGGCGCCATATCTTATCAATAACTTTCGCGGACGCTTTTTTAATGTACGCTTCGGACTGACTTACCACACCGTCACCGGACAGTCTAATAAGTTCGGATCTCCTAACGTCAACGTTGTCTTCCACAGTTGAGGTGTCGTCAGTCTCCTCAACTAATTCCTCAATCGTGGGGTTTTCCTCACTTTTGCGTTTTACCATCACGCTATTACTTATACCCATATTTTATTGCGGAATAACAACTTCGTGACTGTATGGATAACGCAGTGAGATTTCAAGTCTAGCATACTTATTATTTTTTAATGTGGTCACAATCGTCGATGCTTCTTCTTTGCTAATGTCTCCAAGGTAATCGTCAATAACGACCTTCATATCACTCCTGCTCGGACAGTGAAAACAAACGAGCTTACTAATATTTTCTCTATACGGTTTTGCGATCGACGTCAGTTGTTGTGTGATGACAATAACACTCAACATAAAATGTCGCGCACTAAAAGCCAAGTTGACTAATTGGCTAGTCCTATTCTTAACATCTTGAGAACTTGCACAGTCATCCAACACAATCAGAGCGCTAGTGCCTTTAAAAACGTTAGTCACACACTTGAGAACAGCGTCGACACTATCCTGCGCACAGTCTATCGCTAACACGTCAGGGTCGCGTATGTATTTCCAATCTTGATACGCTTTGTTCCACTCGAAAGTTGGGCAAATCAACACAATGTAGTCAAATTTACCACGATACTCAGATTCCAATGTTTCCAGCAAATAATGCGTCTTACCACAAGCTGTCATACCAACAATTAGCATATTAAACGGGGCCTCCATTAACTCACGTTTGATTTAATACTGGATTGATTGCAACCCATTGTTCATGAAGTTGACCAGTCCATCACTCATCACAAACACCCTGCACATGACGTTTGCAGTCGTCGCTTTTTTAGTGATTTCAAGAAGCACGCCGGATTGTGTGTTCACAATTTTTTTACCAGTGGCGACGTTGTAATTATCTTGGACGCTCCTCAAGTCGATGACCAACGCAAAGCCATCTTTATAGAATTTCTGTATGGTCATGAACTGAGCGTGTTCCTCACCCAACCCAAACAATCGTTTCGCTTCTGCGTAGAACTTCGACTTTGGGATGCCTTGTGAGTGTACACTATTTGGCACACCTTCAATTGTGACTCTAACACTCTCAATATTTGGGTAAAGAAACTCCTCGCTGTCTGTTCGCACCTTATTCGTGAATAGCAACACAATTGCCTTCATGCTTTTTCTAGGTAGATTGACATTTTCGTTCACAATGGTCGTGCCTTTGTCCCATTCAGTGGTTTTCATCAACGTAACGTGCTCATATGACAAACTACGACCACTTGCATAGCCTGACGCTATCTCGTCAGCGAGCTCCTGGTTATCAATCGTTTCGTACTCAAGCTCGAGGTTCTCCAGAGTGTATCCACCCACAGCGCTACCGGATTGCGCCACCATGATGTCTGCAGCCTTCGGGAGTGTGATCACATACTGCAAGTTGTTGTTCATGCTAAAAGGAGCGTACAACCCGTGGTCGTTCATGATCTTACCAAGCTTAATCCGCTGCTTCGTCCCAATCACACCAAACATCAACGCGTCACTAACTTTAGCGGCGTTCCCACTCGTCGCACCACTGTCGTCCTTAGAAACTAGCTTTCTCAAGTTCTCACCACCAATACCATAGTCAATCATTTGGTCTCGCGCAGTGACACTCTCCCAAAGGTCACGATAGACACCAGTGTAATTTTCCCCATTGTTGTCATACACAGTCTCCCCAGCTAGTCTCACAACAAGTTTCTCAACCAACAACTTGCTAACATTATTCAAGAACCAGCTTTTGGCGTTTGCGTTCTTAAAGTCGAACACTAGACCCAACGATCCAGGCACCAAACAGCTGCTAACCTTAAGCTTCGGTATATCAATGTAAAGTTCCTCGCCAGGACTGACCTTATTAGGGTTCAACGTGATTACGTGTTGCGTTCTCACCCCTTTTATGACACCCATGGTCGCTCGTCTAAAACCAGGGCTCAACTCTGCTGACGTGGCGTTCATATACCTTTACATATGTTTTATCGCTACCGTTTTAGCTTGTAATAATCATAAGCGAACCACGCAAGTACCACCGCGAGTACCCACAGATTTTGAGCCAACCATGCGAGACCCTTTGCACCCAACGTCAACGCGTTGTAAACTAAGTTAGCCAATCCAACAGCCCATGGACCCATTTTCGTTATCGCGTTCTTAACAGCCTGTGCGAACGACTTTGTGGCCATAGCGCCTTTCATAACAGCAGACCTCCCAGCGATGATAATAGTTGTTATAATTCCAGCCACTGAAATTGCTACGGCACCCAACCCAACCACATTCTCTTTAGCCCATCCCTTGAATCTCTGAAACCTGCCAATGTCGACTTCTTGTTGCTCTCTAACTTCTTCTATTTGTCGCTGTTCAATAACTCTGTCTCTAGCCTTTCTAAGTCCAATCATTCTCTCAACTAGACCAACACGCTCTTTTTCCTCCACAACTGTGTTGCCTTCTTTGTCAAGCTCCGCCAATCTCTTACTCGTCTCGTTTATCACCTTTTGAAAATGGTCTGCTTGTATTTGCAACGCACCAGCGTCGCCTATTCTTGACTCACGCAACGCGTCATCACTTGGATTAACCACACCACTCAGCTCGCGGTTTTCGTCTGGTGATAACCCAGGTATGTCGTCATAGCCCACTTTTGTCTCAATTACTGGGGGGTCGTCTAGGATCACTTCTGTTGTGACAGCTGTTGTTTCTATACTCTCGGGGATTTGACTAACTAACTGTTTGAACTGCTCAATCGCGTTTTTACTACTCATGTCTGTACTGTAGACCAAGCCTTTTCTCCTACGTACTAGAATTCGTTTGGGTTTCCCATATTTACCATCTTTGTTTATCGGTTTGAAAATAATAACCCCTGAGTCCGTAACCTGCGACCTGTTGACTATTTTCCTTGACGCGTCGTCTTGGCCGAGCGTCTTTTTACTTAGTTTACGTATTTTCCTATTTATTAGCTTGATTCTTTTTACGTTGTTTTCTGTTAGCTCTTTGTTGGACGCTTTTAGCTTACCCAGTCTTCTCTTAATTTCCTCCTCCTCTTCAAAAGCTATACTGAAACTTATGTCATCGACGTCACCATATGACATCTGTTCAACAAACTCTACTGTTGGGACTTCTGTGTTAGTCCCCCTTATTGTCACCGTCTTACCATCATCAGTGTTGATAAATGACGTCTCTCTTTGCTCACCTCGCCTTTTAGCTAACGCGGCTCTTATCTTTCTCGCAATGTTGACATTTTTGTCAAAATTAACACGAACGTCTTCCGGCATCTTACTCGCACCGTATTCAGTGGTTGTATCATTGACCCACACATTAGTGTCAGTGAGCTCCTCTTCTAATTGCTCGTCAGTGACGTCTTCGTACTCACTAAAGCTCTCCATCTCAAAGTCGTCAAAACCTTCCCCACCTTCAGCCATATTACATTAGCTCACATTTTGAATATCGCTTTCTGGTATCCACGAATTATGTTTGCTCTCATAACCCAACCATTTGACCAGCGCCATCTTCTTCCCTCTGACTTTCTTTCTTTTCAACACCTTTTCAACTCTGTACACATCGTCGCCACCACGTTTCCTATTGACCAGCGATAATTCCTGTTCATAAAACTTCCCAATAATCTGTTCACCGGTGTGATCCTCAATTTCGTACACATTCGGATCACCGCGAATAACCTTTACCACTTTAAACAGCTCTTCAGTGAAGTTGGCCTCGTAGCCCTTTGTGAACACACTCTTATATTTACTAATTCTCACTGACTCACCAACTCTAAACTTTGGCAATGGGTTGTCTGCAAATTGGTGACCAAACAAAGTGGTCCACACTTCGCTTTCGTTTGACTTATTGACGTCCTTCGGTTTCATCATAATGCTTCGATTCACATTGCTATTGTAATTGCTCACAAACTGATCCAAAACGTCAATCCATTTGTACGTTCCATGGGCATAGAAGTACTTCCACATAATGCTCTTGAGACTTCTATTAAAACGCTCAACAACAGCAGCCTTTTTATCACTCTTAGTGCTGAAATACTCAACACCATGTTCTTTCAGTAAACTTTTCACACCAACATTGTAGAACTCAAGTCCGTCGTCAAATTGCGCTAACTTAGGTGTGGTTCCAAACTGATCTTTAAAGTCACCCAACAATTTTCCAACAGCCTTAGTCATGTTCTTAGTGTCTTTTCTATAAACCGCAACTCCAAAAGCGTATCTACTCAATATTTCAATACCTGTCAATATCCAGTAATACCCTCCATTCTGTTTTGAGTACTTACTCATGTCCACTAAGTCCATTTGGAGCTCTTCACCAAGAAATCCAACAAAAGTCGCACGGAACTTATGCCTTCTCACAATAGGTTTGTACCTAGTGTAAGTGTCCTGCGCTGTCAACCATTCTTTCACTGTTTTTCTAGTTACTTTCAATCCGTCTCCTAACGCACTTTGATACAATTTCTCTACACCACTAAACCCTGTCTTAGGACTATAATAGATGTCTCTCAACCCTTGCTCTGTCTCCACACCAAGCTCCATATAATTCACACAATATACAGTTCCAATAACACCGCACCAACGTCAGCGTCACCATTGTTTGGTTTGACGCGAAACGTCATACTTGAGTAAACACCTTTTTTAATTCTCACCTTGGAGTCAACGTACGCGTAACGTTGTATCCCTCCATCAAGAGACTGCTCGGTGGGTATTGGCAATGTTGTGATCACATCACTACGATTCCCGTCAGTGCCCACATTGCTCTCCGTCTCAACAGCGTCGCACGAGACCTCTACATACTTTAGACCTTTGTTCATGTCAATCTTGTTTGGACTGTCGTGCCACTGATTATCTAACACGATTCCTGCATCCTTCGCGAAACCAAGCAAAAACCCAATGTCGCCCAGCCTAATCTCCACGCCGGCGGAGTGCACCCCCGGATGCTGAACTTTGATCCTACTTTTACCTGTGGCCATCGGTTTCTCCACCACGAGGTCTATTCCAATCACCCTGAGCGCGTGTCGTAGAGCTCTAACCAACGCGTCGAAGTCGTAGTAGCCCCCACCCACTCGAATTGGCCCGGGTCTCAGCACTGGCGCTCCTGTAGAGGTAATGAAGAGTTGAATACTAGCGTTACCCGTCACATTATCATAGTTCCAAAACACAGTGGCCGTCTTGACTACGACGTGTGGGTTATCATGTGTGGCTACTACACTGTAGTCAAAAGTTACAACTTTCTCCACACCTTCAATGAGCACCGTCAACTTTCGAGGACTGTCGTCTACACGTTGCTTTTCAGTGTAACCACCAGAGTCATACCCATAGTTTAGACTCATTACATTAGCACACGTCTAGCTACTCAAGCGTTGCATACAAATCCAACAATATGTCACCAACATTGACGCCACTACCATCTTGGTCAGTCACGTTAAACACCAGCTGTGTGAAAGCGCCTTTGTTTATCGACACCTTCGACTCAATGTTGAAGAATTGTTGAACAGAGCTCTTCAGTGGTTGGGTGGTGGTCAATGGTAGCTCGACGATAACCTCGCTTTTGCTACCATTAACAATGTTCTCAGGTCTGTTCACAATGCTACAACCTACTTGTACATACTTCAGCCCTTTGTTAACGTCCACAACATTAGGGCTGACCAAACCACTACTACTCACCGTTGTGTTACCATCGAACCCTAAGAGTTCTCCAAATTTAAACAGCTCCAATTGTTGGTCAGTTCTTATCTCACACTTTGAATTGTGTTTGTTGGCTACTAGCTCGATAGCCCCTAATCCCTTCAACTCGTCAGCAATCATTTTAAAAGTGTGGTACCCAGGCTCAAAAACGTGTTTGTTGCCGTTGTAACTTATTTCATCATTCACACCGGTCTCCACGTTAATGTAGTCCCAAAAGATGGTCGCTTTTTTTACTAGTAAGTGAGGGTCTGAGCCAAACGTCAAGAGTGCCTCTGGTAGATCCACAGTCTCCGTTGGACCTCTAATCAACACTACAACCCTGACCATATAATATAGTGTGTGTTATGTAGATGCTAACAAAAAGAAAGCAAGGTGAGCTAATTTTTCTTAGTGAATTCCCAAACGCGCAACTAAACAAGTTTGAGTTCGGGTACAACCTCGCAGACGACAATAAAACAGTCAAGACCGTCGACATTTACTTCAAGTTAGGTCCAAAGTATTCTGACATGGTGAACATAGAGTCACCAGAGTTCATGAGGAACAAGGGCTTCACGAAATTCCTTAGCAACACACCAAGATTCCCAAGAATATGGTCGAGCGACGGGCGTGTCCCAAAGTTACTACTGACGGAGACCCACAAGAGCTACAGAGAAGTCGAGACGTTTCCACCATACGTCCTAAATTACCCAACCCACAATTTTGACGTCTTTGTTGACGACAATAATTCCTTCAAATCAGACCTACCGAGAATACTCATCGACACCAAAAGACGTCACTTCGACAAGGCAATTGGTGGTAACGTTAACACAGTTTGGACTCTACTCGAGAGTTACTATCAAGCGATCGCAGGTATGTACATCGCTACATATCGCTCAGGGGTGTCTCTACAAAACTTAAGTTATCAAGTCGACGTTCCAAAGCAAATCGTGAGTCTCATGAGGTTTCACGTGTACTTCACCATTCGTCGTGTGATGTTCCGTTTGAGTAAGAGTCAAGTTGACATTAACAATATCTTAAGACTGTACCTCCCCGACTGGCGACTTTTGAGAGGTCATGTACCATTGACTGATGTTGACAATAGGTACATCAAGGACATCCAAGGTGATTATCGCCGGTATTGCCCGAGACACTCTGACGGGTTCACACCACTAGGACAAGAATTATTAAACCAATCGACTGAAGTTTACATGTACGCCATTCTTGGAGCCCAAGCGAAGTCAAAGCAAAGCATCGTGGGAACTAGAGCTAGTGCTCGAGAAACGCAACAAGTCTTTAGAGACACCATTGAAGACGCTGTGGTTCAGTATTCACCAAGTGTTTGGATCAACCTTATGAACAAAGCGATTAGTGACACCAACGTTAAGCTAGACACAGCTGTGACACCCAACACTTGGCTGATCCCCAGAAGCATGGTCTTGTTAAAGGACCCCATCGTTGGTTACAATAACGTGCTAAGAACTTCGTCCGAAACTGGGATGACGTTTGGGTATAATGACGGGTTGAACTACCACCGAGCGCCAAAAGTGGAGCATAAAAAAGTTCACCAGGACTCACAACCCCACTTGGATACTCTAGTAGTACCACCCGTGGAGAAAACAGTGGTCACCACCAATCAAACAGAGCACACTACGCGAGTCACTGCGAGTGAGTCAGACACGACAACATTGGCGATAATCTTAGGGTTCTCAGCAGTCTCTGGCTATTTAGTAACCAAATACACCTTCAGGTAGTGATGAGTCTAAACTATGGGTATGAGTCTGACGACCCTCACGATAAAATACTGAAGAGAACGAAAAGGCATCTGGACGAAGATCCTAAGTTAAGCGCGACTGGTGGAAGGATGTCTGGAATAATAGACATGCAAGGCTCAGCGATAAAAAACATAGCAGACCCAGTCGACGACTTAGACGCTATCAACAAAAGAACTCTAAACCAACTACTATCAAACTACCTCAAGAGCCAGTCCCACAACATCGTGCTCGACTTCAACGTTAGCACACACGCCTTGAAAAACGTGGAATTTCATGCCAATGGTTCAAACAATGTGAAAGCCATTGGTGAAACAAGTAAATTAGTGCAAAACAACCCGGCTTATGGCCCTATTATCGGCATCAGCGGTGTGAGTCAAAGTTTTCTATCCCCTGTGCTAACACCAATCCCACTTGAGTCAGGTCTCCATTTTAATTGCCCCAGTATGCAGTGGTGTGATCTCTCCATTTTTGTCGTGGTGAGGTTACCAATGAGAACCGCTGGATCAAATTGGGAGACAATTATATCAAACGACGATGGTAGTTGGGATAAGTTCATAGGGTATAAGACTGGTGTGACTAATGAACTCGCGTATGGTGGTAGCATCCCAGCAATGGAGAAAGTATGCACTATTCCGAGTATTATTGACATAAGTAAAATGCATATGATATCGATACACTGGCAAATGAGCAATTCACACGTCAGAGTCAATAACACCAAGTCAACCGATTCAGACTTCATAGCGAACATGAAAAAGATAGGCACACCCTATGGAACAATTTTTGGAATACATCGACCAAGAGTACCACTCGCACCTTATGCATACCCATCGTTGATAGAATTCTATGGTGTGAAAATCGTGAGTGGTTACATGACAAACCGAGACATCATAATCATGGGTGGAGAAATGATGAAGGAATATGGTATAAAGTAAATGGGAGCGTGTATTTCGAGACCTCGTGAAATATATAAAATAAACAAAACGACTGATCACATGTTCAAAGCTGGTGGATCATTTGGTCGCGGTGACGTTACTCTTGAGCTCCACGCTGAGATTGGTATGAGGTCTAAAAAGACTTACGGCAAACCTATTATGTTGCCAGAGTCAGACACTGTAGGAGTGGTAGGAGACGTGACCTAAGTTATGTAATGGGTTGGCTTAGAAAACTGGCTCGTAACATTAGAAACTTTTTCAGACGACGTAGAAAACTTAAGACTAATAAAACGTATTTGCTGCATTGGTACACAACAAACCAGATCTATAAAAAACCTGACACCTATGTCGAGTAGTTTTTTTTTGCGAGGCTATAGTAATGGCAACCAACTTGGTGCAATTATTCGATGGTCACCAAATCACGATGGCTAATCACAACGGTGAAATATGGTTCAAAGCAAGAGAAGTCGCAAGCGCTCTAGGTTACGCTCGACCAAAAGATGCAGTCAACGACCACGTCGAACCTGATTGTAAAATGAAGATAGAGCAGGCCTCGTTTATCAACGAACTTGGAGTCTACTCGTTGGTGCTCTCAAGTAAAATGGAGCGTGCGAAACACTTCGGGAGGTGGGTGCACTCAGAAGTCTTGCCAAGCGTTAGAAAAAGTTTAGCTAACGTTGGTCTCAAACACAATCAATTCGTAATGATCACTGAGTTCGATCTTCATACGAAAGTTGTTGGTTTTCTTAGGAAATATTATCCAGAAGCTATTTTGATAGCTGCTTGTGGCGAAAATCAAGACACTTCGAGTAAAAGAATAAATTCGTGGAAAAAAGGTTACCAACGTGGAACACCTGACTTGATTATTGCCAATGCAAACCGACAGCATAGCGGGCTTGTGATTGAGTTCAAGAATCCAGGTGGCACAGGTAAGACGTCCAAAGAGCAGGAGTCTCTGCTGCTCAGATACAAATCCGCTGGTTATCTAACACTCTTGTGCGACTCGTACGACGACGCTATTACCACAGTAATAAAATATCTCTTTGACGTTGGGTTTCAGTGCTCTCAGTGTTTTCGTAAATTTAAGAATAAGTCAGCGTTGAGTAACCATGAGAGACGCTATTGTAAAGAGACTTTTTAGACAGCGAGTAATAAGTCGAATTAGCACTCGTTCTCGTTGTTGAGACGACGCTTGAAGTGACAACTGTTCTAGCATTTTTTAAAGACGTTTTTTAACTTGATAAAGGTGTCTGCGAAACTTTCTCTATTTATTTCACAAACCTTCTGACCACTGTGTGAAAAAACGTTTCTACGGGAGACATTGGACGCTTCATGTGACCAATGTCTAAATTTAAAAGTGGGGTATCCGAGAACACCCTTAATTTTGTGTGGAAGGATGATGACGTCTGCACACTGCGCGATATTGCTCAGCACCACCAACGAATGATGGTCCTGGGTTGTATCTCCAATTGAATGGTGCGTCAACAGTTGTTCCGTAAGTGTCGCGACAAACAGCACAGTACGCTTTTAGAAAGGTGATGTCGTCTGCTACTGAGAACAACGTGTCGAGCTCACCAAGTCTTTTTAAATGCTCTGTTGTTATGAGACCACAAATAATGACGTGAATGCCAGCTTTAATGTATTCGCGAATAATTGGGAGTAACCCAGAGTACCAATGACCCTCATCAATCCCGATGACGTCATAGTCAGCTATCTTGGAAGAACTTGGAAGGTTGGTGATTAACTTCGCAGGTAGACTGTCTGATCCAACAACAATGGTCTGACGATGTGTGGAGAACGCGTGGTCAGTCCGCCTGGTGTCACCTGTGTTGTTCATGTAGAGGACTTTGAGCCCTGATTTACTTAACGCGACTAACCTGCGGAGAGTCTCTGTCGTTTTTCCTGCGAACATGGGACCAATCACGATCTCTAGTTTACCAACTTTTCTCATGGTTACTATACCTCCAGAGAAATTTTTTTTTTTTATTCTGGTGGAAACCGTCGTTCCATGTTGAATATCCGCTGGAGCTCTAAGTTTTCAAGATGGGACCTCGAGCTCTCATGTCTCAAGCGATACAGTGGGTCGTTGGTGACCACACCGCATGGGTGACAGGTGTACACGTTTTTATTTCTCGCAAAGTGTCTGTGGGCGGGCGAGAGTACGTGGTCCCTGATATCGTCCGCACCCAGTATCTCATTACACCCCACCTTGCAAACGTGAACGTCGCGGTTCGCGGCGAGCTCTAGCCACGCTTTGGCTTTGGTTGGGCATGGTTTCCACATAAGGGTCGCTAAGAATACTTGGAGGAAATTACCGAGTAACGTGGCTGTGGACCCACGAGGGTTGTTCAAGTAGACACCACTTGCTAACATAAGGTATTTGAATGGTGAGTAACACCACACAGGGATTATGCCAGCTAATGTATCAGCGAGCTCGTTGGCTCTATCTTCTCGAAGATCGATCCAAGCGTCGAGAAGACTCCTTGTGTGGTTGACCTGAGAGCCAAACCGTTTTGGTAACCCTCCGTCGGGGTTGAGGTCAAGGAGTGGTGAGCATATTGAGAAGTACTCGTTTAAGACATTGGACCCAGGGGCGTCTTGTGGGGTAGACACACTAGTGAAGGCTGTTCTCAACATGTTGGCAATATCTTCTTCGCTGATTTCTCTGGCTTGAGTCATTATGTTATACTCTCAGAGAAAAAACCCTAATTTTTAGTGCGTTTGGTTTGGAGCTGTGAGACACCTGTGAGGTTATCTGTGAGATACCTGTGAGGTCATCTGTGAGTAAGATAACACGCGATAGTGTATTAGATGGTTGAGGACTCACAGACGGCTGTTGAAGCTAAGATCACAGCTGATGTGAAAAGTGTTAAGGTGAAGGACCCAAAGCGTGTCGCTGCTGGTAAAAAGTTGGCTGAGATATCGAAAGCTGCGAAAGAAAAGAAAATGCGTGAAATGATAGTCAACGAAGAACAGGGTAGTGAGTGGAGCTATGGTTATATTGTCGGAACACTTGGTGTTGTCATTGCTGGTGCTTCGCTATGGTACACAATTAGCAGTGAAAAAGAGACACAACTAAAACCTGTGAGTACTACACCAGCTAGTGTGTCAGAAAATCGTAAAACTTGTCGTCCAGCGTTAGACACATTTGATTCTTAAACAAAACACACGACAATGTATATGGCTGCGATCGATCGAAAAGAACTTATGAATGAACTGTACGACGCGCTACTTGTCACGACTGGTGCTGTGGCAGTGAGTATGATTTCGAAAAAGGCTTTGGGAGAGCCATTGGGAACACCAGAGACCGTGAAAGGCATAGTGAAACTCGCTGCAGCTGTTGGTGCAGGAACGCTGCTAGTAAAATGGGCGCAATCGAAAAAGTGGATACCGACAGATCCATTTAAATCAACGTAAGTTAATGGCGAGTGTCGTGGCTGGAGGGATATTTAATGCAGTGGCTTTTGCAGGCGCTGGCTTTATGTTTTCAAAGTTCAATCACACAGGTTATAAAGCTGAGATGGAGAGACACAACCATGCGTTGGAGCAGTTAGCCAGCGCGAAAGAAGCGTGGTCTGAAAACGAAGTCGCTAAGAGAGATAAGATCCAGCGTTTACGACAACAGCTCTCTGACGCTAATGCTGACATTAATGACACAAACCATGCGTTGGAAGAACTTAGAAGCGTAATGACCATACAGTACAGCGGACGAGTGTTCACTGAGAGCCCGAGGGTTGCGGATTACTACCAACCAAGTGCGGAAATGAAGGAGTACCAATTGTTGTTTGTTAGCGCGCTAGGTTTGGGTAGTGGAATAGCGGTGTGGGTGCTAACTCGGTAAAAAAATGTTGGAGTAGTATAAGAGTGATGGACAAACTTATGAGGCAGATGAGTTACGGCTACACAATTGACGAAATCGCGAGTGAGACACAAGTCGAGTGTGGAGACACCTCCAGAATCTACCACTGCTCGGATTGTGGCGTTGCGAAAAATGTGACTGACTGTGGTGGGTACACGTGCCCAAAGTGTGGTGACACCGAATGGGGTTACACTCAGAGTTACAGCGACATGAGGCTCACACGACTAAAAAGCGTTCACAAACGGTCTTGGTGGATGGGGAGGAGACTACGGAACGTCGTGAGGGGTGAGCACCTTGAGTTGATAAAAGAGGACTTCTTGAAAGTTGTCAATGCGTTGTACTCATGCGATTTGGTGAAGGGTAGAAATGTTAGCAGATACGGGTACTACATTATTAGGTTGTGTCATAGAAGACGAGTCGAGACACTCAAGAAGGTGTCAGACCTCAAAGACGGGAAGGTGAAAGACTTGTTTGACGATAATTTGTTTGGGGTGGTGTATCCAAAGTTGGGATGGTGTGAAAGTAGCGATCGCTATTACAATGAGTGGCTTAGGAAAAAAAAATATATGTGTAGTATATAGAAGCCATGGGTGACGTCACAGAAAACTCACTTGTTAGAAATGGTGCAGCCGTTGTAAATCCACTAACAGGTAGAGCAATCAACGTTCATGGGCGAGTCTACAATCAACTTGTTAGAGATGGTGTTTTTAGTGACGTGACAAATGTCAATATTGTTAATCCGCTGACAAACAGACGAGTTAACGCTGGCAGTCGGACACACAACCGTCTTGTTAGAGATCAGGAAGCGCGACCCGCAGTTGAAGACCATAGCCCACGGCTGTTGAGTCAAGCATTGAGAGGGTTCACCAGGTCCTATGGAGTCGAGGTGGTTAACGATAGAGACATCAATCAGGTAAACGGCAGTAGAAGCGCTGTCATTAATCTTTTGAGACGTGAACTAGGTGAGACCAACGGAATGAAAGTGGTAGAGACAGTTAAGGTCACTTTTGAGAAGGCTTTAGAACTCGATAAGACCACATACAAAACTGCCTACTTTAACAGCGAAACGTTCGTCGTTATTAATGAACACGACATCGAAGGTGTTGCCAATCGCGGGTCGGAGCAGATTTTGACGCGGATAGCTGGGTGGTTATCTGAGGGGTCTGGATGGACTATCGACAAAGTAGATGCGCACTACGTCAATGTCGCTATTTACAGACCTTTGCACGGGAGTAGCTACATTACGTTACCAAAGGAGTTGCGCAATAGTAAGAAGGGTTTGGTAAACGTGAATAATGATGATGACAACGAGTGTTTTAGATGGTGTCACCTTGCGCACAAGTTTCCTGTTGGAAAACACTCCGATAGAACGTCGAAGTACGCTAGACACGTCAGCGAGCTGAATTACGACGGGATCGACTTCCCAGTCACACTCAAAGATTACAACAAGATCGAAAAGGCTAACGAAATTAGCATCAACGTTTTCGGGTATGAAAATAAGCAACCATTCCCTGTGTATGTTTCTAAGGAAGCGTACCCTGACCACATGGACCTACTGTTGATAACTAATGATGTGGGCAACAAGCACTACGTGTACATTCGCGATTTCAACAAGTTCATGTACCGTCAGACAGAGCATAAGGCGAGAAAACACTTTTGTAGATATTGCCTGCAGTGTTTTAGTCGAGCGGACGTGCTTGAAAGTCATGTTGAAGTATGTTTGGTCATCAATGGGAAGCAAGCTATTAAAATGCCGCAAAAAGGTGCGAAAGTGAAATACGAGAATTTTAGTAGACAGCTAAACGTACCATTTGTGGTGTACGCAGACTTTGAGGCTATCACACAGAAGGTGCACACAAAAAAGCTGTCAAGCGAGTGTAGCTACACAAATGCTTATCAGAGACATGTTGACTGTGGCTATGGGTATAAACTAGTTTGTTGCTACGACAACGAGTACAGTAAGCCAGTAAAAGTGTATCGCGGTGAAAATGCAGTTAATAAGTTCATTGGGGAGATGTTAGAAATTGTTGAGTATTGTAAAAAGACATCTGAGAGTCACTTTAACAAAGAGATGGTGTTGACTGATGACGACAAGAAGAACTTTGACGAGTCTAAAAGTTGTCATATTTGTAGCGTTGAGTACACTGGCGCTGACGTTAGAGTGAGAGACCACTGTCATGTGTCAGGTAAGTACAGAGGGTCTGCGCATCGTCAGTGTAATGTGAACTTTAAGTTGACCTATAAAATTCCTGTGATCTTTCACAACTTACGTGGCTACGATAGTCATTTCATTATGCAGGAGATTGGCAAGTTTGGCCAAGACATTAATGTGATACCGAACAACATGGAGAAGTACATGGCGTTCATGCTTGGAAAAAACTTGGTGTTTTTGGACAGCTTTCAGTTCATGAGTAGTGGCCTAGACAACTTGGTGAAGAACCTACCAAGGGACGCTTTCAAATACACGTCAGAAGTGTTTCACGACGAGGGTTTGGCACTTATGACAAGAAAGGGGGTCTATCCCTACGATTATATGGACTCCTTTGATAAATTTGATGAATGCGAGCTACCCTCCAAAAAGGACTTTTACAGCGTTCTGAATGATGAGCACATTACGGAAGAAATGCACGAGCGCGCCATCGATGTGTGGGACTACTTTGATGTTAAAAATATGGGTGGGTATCACGACCTGTATTTGAAAAGCGATGTGCTCTTGCTCGCCGACGTTTTTGAGAACTTTAGAAAGACATGCCATCGCGAGTATAAATTAGACCCTTGCCATTATTTCACGTCGCCTGGATTGGGACGCTATGTTAAAGATGACTGGAGTAGAACTCGAATTATTGTCCGACATTGACATGTTCCAGTTTGTAGAATTAGGTATGCGTGGTGGTGTGAGCTACATATGCAACAGACATGGCGTGGCGAACAATAAGTATATGAAGGGGTATGACAAAGAGCGAGAGTCGAAGTATCTAATGTACCTTGACGCCAACAACTTGTATGGATGGGCAATGAGTCGAAGTCTACCTACAGGTGGCTTCAAGTGGTTGACTGAGAAAGAAATAGAAAAAGTTAATCTGCACGACTATCACGACGGTAGTAAAAAGGGCTTACTGCTTGAAGTCGACTTGGAGTATCCAGCCCATTTGCATGACCTACACAACGATTACCCGTTGGCTCCCGAGAAGATGGAGATAACCGTTGACATGTTGTCGGAGTACTGCACGAAAATCAAAAATAAGTTTAACGTGAGTGTTGGTGGTGTAAAGAAGCTGGTGACTAATTTGATGGATAAAAAAAAGTATGTGTGTCACTACGGAAATCTGCAGTTGTACATGGATCTTGGATTAAAAATCAATAAGATTCACAGGGTCCTACAGTTTGACCAGTCCAAGTGGCTAGGCAAGTACATCGACTTTAACACAGTCAAAAGAACTGCGGCTAAGAACGCTTTTGAGAAGGACTTCTTCAAGTTGATGAACAACAGTGTGTTCGGAAAAACGATGGAAAACTTGAGGAAGCGTGTGGACGTAAGATTAGTGACCACTGTGAAGAAATTAGAAAAGCTTGTCTCGAAGCCGACGTTTGTGTCTTGCAAAATATTTAGCGAGAATTTAGTCGCTGTCCACAAAGTTAAAGAAACGTTGACACTAAATAGACCTGCATATGTGGGTATGTGTATACTAGACTTGAGTAAAACGTTGATGTACAATTTTCACTACAATTATATTATGAAAAAGTACTCTAGCGACACCTGTAGATTGCACTTCACTGACACTGACAGTCTGTTGTACTCAATCAAAACTGACGACGTTTACTCCGACTTTATGATGGAGTGCGAAAAGTTTGATAATAGCGACTACCCTGCAGACAGCCCATTCTTCTTTAGAGAGAATAAGAAAGTTATTGGGAAGATGAAGGATGAGTGCGCTGGAACGCCAATTGTCGAGTTCGTCGGGTTGCGCAGTAAAATGTACAGCTATTTAAAAGAGGGTGGAGGTGGCGGGAAAACCGCTAAAGGTATTAGAAAAAATATAATTAAAAAGGTAATCAGACACGAAGATTACAAAAGCGTGTTACTCGAGCAGAAACAGTTGCGACACACAATGAAGACCATTAGAAGTGTCAAACATCAGCTAGGTAGCTACGAAATTAATAAAGTATCGCTGTCCTGCTTTGACGACAAACGATACCTTTTAGAGAATGGTATTGACTCCCACGCGTATGGCCACAAAAACATTGTAGTGAGAGATACCACTGAGAGTAGTGAACAAACAGACTAATTCGTAGAGTAGTTGGCTATTTGTTAGTCAATGTTGTTAGCCAATCAAAAGAGCACCATTTTGCTATCCATTTGGATAAACATCATCACTAGACTTGAAAATCTAGTGGTTTTTTTTTCGCGCGTGAGTTGAGACAGCAGTAGTTTGTTGAAAAAAAAATGTGAAAACGTTGAAACAACTATTTTTTAAATATGTGAAAATGTTGAAACGACACTTTCTTTTCTAAATATGTGAAAAATGTGAAACGACACATTCTATTTTTTAAAAAACATGCAAAAATATTGAAATGTCACATTATTAGCATATAAATCGAGTTTGTGGTCTTATTTGATGTATGTTGTAAATTTAGAATTACCGAAATGACATCGAATTTTTGGGGGCTTGGGATTTGGTGTAAATTTGGTAATGTTTTGGTGATTATATTCGCGTTCAACATTGAATGTGTAAAAATTGGGCTCGTAGCCCCACTCTCTATACTACTTATAATCCACAATTAGATTATGAACTAGAATTTTCTAAGGTGATGATATTGACATGCGGTGAAACCCGAATTGACTATAGCCTGAAACTCTATTTTTGTGAATGTCTTCCTTTTTCAATTGAACCACAACACTTTTAAAAAGCATTCCGTGGAAACTAGGCCACCCGCAGAGTAGTTTCACCAGGTTTACCCAAGGTTGTTACGTCACCAACTTCCCAGTTAATTCGGCAAAGTATTTATACAACAAGATATGGCGGATGACAAGATTGTCTTTGGTTAAAATTAGTACTGTTGTAAGATTAGTTTTATTTACTTGGATAACCTTCGTAAGCCTGTTCGTTAATCAGAAAGTCAAAAATTTGAAATTATAATTTTTGTTACCATATGACACTTATACATATAACCATATAGAGGGTAAAATTACTCGAATATGATTGGCTAATGAGGAGGGCATTTTTCCTAAATTCAGGGCAAAATTACTTGTACCTGATTGGTGGAGACGCCAGCGGGAAACACTTATGTTGTTATGTTATTTTACTTGTAAATCCATGCAAGCTACCCTGTTCTCTTAAGTAGATGTTTGACTCAAAAAAGTTCGTTGCAATGTACCGTTTACTTTCAGTGGATTGTATAGTTGTTTTTCACGCTATGGCTTTGACATTTATAGCTGGCTTCCTCATGTTGTTCACGTGCGTAGCTAACTTATCTATGAATACATTTTGCCCTCTATATGATTAACAGGTAATCACATGGTTCCTCGTAAAAGTAAGGCTTAATTTCACTTGTGTTTTCAACGTTTCACAAATTAGCCTCGTCGCTTCACGATTCGAGAAATTTTGTGAAACTTTGAAAACACGCGTGAAATTAAACCTTCATTTTCCTCGGCCACGTGCGATTACCTATACATAGTGCATCGACAATACTGCAGGTAGGGTGTAGCTTAGCCAATGGGATAGCAGCATTTGCAATTGAACTGACAAACTACAATATTCTTCTAGGAATCATGCCTTTTCTTAAAAGCGTACGAAAGGACACAGTGGAAGCTGAGATAGAATTCAGTTGAAGCAGTCTTGAAGTTAAGAAATTAGAGTTAGTTGATGTATATATGGTAGCTCGGATGACTGATTGAACACACAAGATGAAAATCTTCCAGCTATAATATTACTCAGAAAGTCACAGATGGAATGGTGTTTGATTGCCATATGGGACTTGGAGTATACCTAACGTATATAAGGGATTCGGTAGTTGTACACGATATACATCAAATTCCTCCAACTTGTACGATCATGCAGCAGCCACAAAGAGAGAAGAACGTTCAAACAACACATATCGTGGATAATTTACAACTGATTGGACTGAATATGCTGATGATTTAAAACTATTCTTTAAAAATGAAGACAACCTAAAATAAGACCCCTCCTTGAGTATGCAGCCCCTATTTGGGGTGGCTTGCCAAACTACCTTACAGAAGAAGTTGAGAAAGTTCAGAACAGAAGTCTATCTATCATCGGTGTACCAAGAGACTCCTTGAGAAGAGCTTGGCGTGATTTTCATCTTTGCGACCAAGTAGGAACTACAAAGAATTATAGATGAGGAAAACTACCCCTGATTTAAAGGACATAATCGGTAACAAAAATTAAGTAAAGAACTCGTAAAATGAAGAGTAACACCTTTTACAACTTTTCCGTATTTTACTTCGTTTTTGAAATATTTCAGTTTGTTTGATATGTAAATGAGATGGTCTCTGGCGTCAGGTGCTGGGTAGAGAATTTTCACTCATTAAAGTATTAGTTTATTTTCAAGTTTGTTCCACAAATTTACTTGAAAATGTGCGTATAATAACTCCTTATGATAATGAAGATATAAGATATTTTATGATGAGTGAAAATTCTCTACCCTGCACATGACGTCAGAGACCATCTCATTTACATATCAAACAAACTGAAATATTTCAAAAACGAAGTAAAATATCGAAAAGTTGTAAAAGTTGTTACTCTATCATTTTACGAGTTCTTTCATATTAGACAAAGTTAATTTTTGTTGCCAATGTCCTTTAAATATAATAATACTATTCTAAACTAATAATAGTCTTAGGTCAGGAAGCATAAACAAGCTGTACCACTCTCTGGAACTGAAATTGAGACATAAACATTCTTTGCCACGCTCGTTTAGACTTTTATAAATTATTAAATTTCTTATAATATTGTACATTTTTATAACATTTTATACTCTTAGATCAGTTAGATATCCTATAATATTTAATATTCATCTGCTGTGAAACCATGGTATTTATCTTGTAAAGAACCTACAAAAAGCTCTGAATCTCCTACATGTCACTTCTCTTCGCCATCACCTTGAAATCACCTACAAATATATCAACGAAAACAGTACTGATATACGTTTCCAAAAAGCGTCGTCAGTCTTAACAACAAGCCTATTGCAGCTCGCCTACAACCCGCCAAAAGGACGGCAGAAAGTCCACTTATGCAAGCATGAAAATGATTAAAGGTGGTTATAGAAGAAAAGAAGGCATATATTTCAATTGTGCGTTGACAAATTCCGATACCATCGTCTTGTCCGGTCCTTCTTGCGTTCTTTAAAAAATAGGTACGCAATGCGTACATGCGTCTACGTGATGGGGCGTAATTACCATCGTGGCACAGATGTACAATAGTAAAACTGGAAGCAATTAATATTGGTATTTACATTCGTTGGAAGTAATTGCTATAATAATTTCAGGAAGGAAAAAGAAAAAGGAAAAGGAAGGAAAAAAGGAAAAGAAAAAAGGAAGGAAGGAAAATCATTACTTTAATACTT
Source organism: Chrysogorgia sp. JL179-B06 (assembly GCA_035772405.1). Classification (NCBI taxonomy): domain Eukaryota; kingdom Metazoa; phylum Cnidaria; class Anthozoa; order Scleralcyonacea; family Chrysogorgiidae; genus Chrysogorgia; species Chrysogorgia sp. JL179-B06. The sequence continues at coordinate 6,814,105 of JAYKKM010000475.1, read as the reverse complement.
TACACATGACTTGATGGACTGGTGCAGATATATTAACCCTAACCCCTCGTTTAATCAGTTTTCTAACCCTATGCCCAGCCTAATGAGTTTTCTAACCCCCGCTTTAAACATGGAGTGTTTGCATATATTAATTGGCGGTGAGATGCTCACCGTGCCAATCATAATTAGTTCAATTACTGTGATTGGTCAGGAAACAGAGAGAAATGAGAATTAATCAAAACAACAACATTGTTTCGAGACTCCATTGTTTGAATTGATTTTTAAAATTTCAAAGACTCCATTGTTTCGAGGGGGAGGGGCTTCCCCTTTTATGCGAGCATCCGTGTTTAAGTGTCTTCCTAATCCCCGGCTGTATTTTCTATGGTTATACTAAAAAAACATCGTCCCAAAGACGCAGAGTCCCCTGCCGGTACTGATCAAGATAAAACAGAGCCTGTTAATGCCAAACCCCGCAAGCTGACAAAGAAACCACCAAAACCCAGAAAGCCTCTTAAAATTATTCCACAAGAGGATGTATCACATATTGACAATGATGATTTGTGAAGCTAATTTGCCATCCAATTGGTTCAAATTCATCCAAGAATATGTGTTTCCTGTACTGTACATAAATTATACATATTATATATAAAAAAAAACATACAAGCATAACATGGGTGCTAACATCCACTAATTTCAGAATCCACATAAGTGTTTTAATCATGAAATACAAAGGGTCACTTTGATCTAACGCCGACCCCGGTCGCAGGTGTGTGTAGATTCTTGAATGTCAAACCTACATAAACTGTAATTGAATTAGGAAGTGGCGAAATGTTCCACCCTCATGATTATCTTTAGGCGTTAGCTGTTCTTATCACGAAATGTAAATGACGTATTCCTTTTATGAGATGACGTTTTACTCTAATAAATGGTTCTCCGTTGGCAACTCTGGTTGGTTATCCGCTCCATTGTTGCGTTGGCAACTCTGGTTGGTTATCCGCTCCATTGTTGCGTTGTTCATGTTCATGTTGTTGTCTGTGTTCTGCGTCTCGTCGGACTCTGCGTTAAAGCCTGGTTTCCATATGGTCGCTGCGCTGTCTTTACGGTCGCAGCAGTGAAGCGTGTGACAAAAGAAACACGTTTCACCAGACACATCCCTAAACGCCTGCTTCGCAGGCTAGTCGTGGCGAGACCGCCCGCAATTAAAGAACGCCTGCTCGGTGCACTCTATATTGATTCTGTAATGTAATCTGATGATGAACTCAGAACTACCACAACCAACAGGATTAAGTTCAAAAACTTGCAACACAGATTGGATCAGGTCTGTTCTGAGAGTATATAATGTTTCGTGGGAGCATGGTTTCTTACCGGCGAATGAACCATTGGTATGTTGAATTGCAATACGATGAATGGATAATAGTGTATGTATGATATTACTGCATGCATGTGCGAATCATTGAGGATCATTTCAAACGATCTTGTAAAGCGAATTAAATTTGTCTAGGAGTATTCTTTTGTCTTTTGAGACGTTTTCGTCATGATAACCCGAGAGGCGTAGGAAGCGGGGGGGGGGGGGACCCCTAGATCCACCTATGACTCTCAACATTGGTAATTGTAGGAGCATAAGAATCCCCAAGTGTTGCATATCACGTTGATCTACAAGTTTACAGACACAACAAGGGGAGTGGTTGGGTGGGGCTATAGCAATGATGAAAATATGACCGGAGTCTTGCGGTGGAAGACCGGGTTAGGAAAACACTTAAGGCGGGGGATTAGGGTTAGGAAAACACTTAAGGCAGGAGGTTAGGGTTAGGATTGGTGTTGTGTTGGGTTCTGAGAACCCTACAGTTACCAATTATTGGTAATTCAAGGCCATTGCACACTTACTGATTATTGGTAATTCTACAGTAGGTAGGATAATATGCTGAAACCCTTGCCACGCGAGTGTAATTAGATTGGTCCCAGACCCTTCTGTTAGACTAGTACTTTTACAAAAAAGTGGCGTCACCTGGTAAGAGGCAGCAGGCAAGCTCTTGGATTCATTTGAACTTATTGCTCGCTGTAGAATTAGATGAAAAAATTTGCTCAAATTGTCTTTCCGAGGTTCTAGATTTTACAGGGACCCCCTAAAAATATGGTCACTGATTACTTGCTTCTCAACTTCAGATCCCAAACTTTAAGTCCATTTCTACGCCTATGGTTACCCCATGTAATAATAATGGTGTAAAATAGGCGTGCACCCCCAAATAGCTCCCCTAGTGCACTGATTAATTTCTAAGTAAATAAACAGCTCGGTAATTCCAATTATATGTTTTTAGAATTGAAATAACATTCAAAATCTATGACGAAACAGACTTTTGCGATCTACAAATACAGGGCATGCAGTAACAGGGTGTTGGGCCCGACCATTCTGATTGCAAAATATATATGAGACCACTGGTTATCCTCACTCTTAGATTATCAATAATTGGTAATTGTCAAATGCTCTTAGATTACCAATAATGGGTAATTCCACAACAGTAAACAGTAGGTTTAAGGATTCTAGAACCCAATCTCAACACATAACCAACCAACCCTAACATATTGCCTTAAGTGTCTTCCTAACCCCCACCTTCAACTTCATTATAACCCTAACCCCCCACTGTGTTTTGTTACGTTGTTGTTTATTATCACCCATTATTTTTAGTTGGAGTTTCCTGATCCATACTTTCTCATTTGGGATAAGATTTTTCAAGATTTAACCAGTTTGATTCAAAAATGCCAACTTCGTGAAGCTGTACAAAATGTATGTTATAATCTGGATATATTGAGAGAAAACCTCAGCACCTTGTAGCTTTCTAGGTATTTCAATTGACAACATGATTTATGAAGTAATTGGTTAGATCAACTGTGGTCAGATATAATTATAAAAAAATACTTAAAGTGCCAAACTGATATATATATATACTGTAGATGCTACATGAAGTGAATAATTGGATGCCAAATGTTTGATTTAAGCTCTGCATTGATGTTCTATAAGTCAGATATGATGTGCAGGAAGGATGAATTTTTTTCTCAAAAAATGGATATCTCAATATTTTAACTTTAGATGCCTTTGTTAGATCATACAAGATTAGATGGTCTGGAAGAATGGCAGAGGGCCCATATGGTTCTTTCAGCAATTGCTAGTGGTTATGTTTGGCAAAATGGTGAAAACAAAGCCTTAAATGTAAGTGAAAAAATGCAAGGTTTGATTGCACTGTGTTGTTTTCTCTGTTTTTCACCTTTATTATAGAGCTGTATATTCTTTTGTTTTCCTTTTTTACTTCTTTTTTCTTCCAGAACTTACAGTTTTTACTGTAATTTTATATTTAACAGGTTATCCCAAAATGTTTGGCTATTCCTTGGGTTGCAGTTGCAGAGCATGTTGGTGAGTGATTAGTAGGTGTTGACGTATGCATGAGTGATCAATCCATAATACTTATAGATTGAATGGAAACACTGTAGCCCCCTCTGGCGCCACCCCTACTTGCAACAAAAGAACGCTAATGGAATGCAATTGATATACTGTATACGGTAGTATATATTATACTATATGGGCTGCAATGAAGAACATAATTATTATTGTGAGTTGGATTTCATATATATATTTGAAAAAAAGATGTATAGCATTTCACTATCAATTAAAATCGAACAATTTTCCCTGTTTAAATACATATAGAGTGAATCTTCCTTGAGAACAACAAACGGTCGTAACCTAGAAATGTGAATTTCAAATTTCACCTGTGTATTTGTGAGAACAATGAACACCAACAAAGAAATATATGACAGTGAAATTAAGGACCTATTTATTTTTATATGTCTTTATATGGTAACAATTTTTGGTCGTACTCTAGCTCCTTAGTCTAGTTTCTCCACATATTCTCAAAGTTTCACTGTGTAAGATGTGTACTCTCCAAGTACATGTATCTTATTTTAACTGAATAGTCAAATTATGGAATATTGCTTCAAAGCTGATTTGCCACTCAGTGACACTATCTTTTTAGTAGCTACATTCTACTTGTGACACCCTTTTATTTCATCTTGTCTTACTCTGATGAAGGGCTCTGCTCGAAACGTCAGTGTTTCATTCCTAAAGGCAGTTCACCACCTTTTCGCTTTGCTACCTTAAACACCGGCAGATTTTCAGCGCGAGGCCCCCGTACCCCCCCCCCCCCCCCCCCGTTATGAAAACCTAACGACACAAAATTGCTAAATAATCGTTTTCAATTTTATCCGCAAATCATCGCAATTTCGCAGCCAATCTATCTCCACCAGGATTCTGAATAACGATTTCTAATAACAATATTTTTTAATCATTTAATTCCTAAATTCGCGAGGCCCCTAAATGCGCGAGGCCCCTAAATGCGCGAGGCCCCTAAATGCGCGAGGCCCCTAAATGCGCGAGGCCCTTAAATGCGCGAGGCCCCTAAATGTGCGAGGCCCCTAAATGTGCGAGGCCCCTAAATGTGCGAGACTGCGAGGCCCCTAAATTCGCGAGGCACCTAAAAGGGGCGTGTCCCAATAGAAAATGGGCGTGTCCCAGTAAAAATGGGCGTGACCCAGTAAAACGCGAGGCCCCCAAAAGAGCGAGGCCCGTGGCGTTAATCCGGCCCTGTTAAACACTGCCTACGGCCATGCAGCACTTTTGTATGTGTGCAGTCAGGGTTTCCAATAGAAGCCGGCGGTTTTCCACCAATTCACCACCGTCAGGAATTTTTCAAAGAATACTGTAGTTTTATATATTGTTATGGCTGCATTGTGCCACCTGTAATAATGTCAAACACCTCCTGATGGAAATTCTATTGGAAACCTTATATCCAAATATCCAATACTATACGCAGTACAAATACAGTACAACTTTACTTGTACTTAAAATGTGTTTCTATCAGGAGGATGTCCAGTCATGTCACATTGCAATTGTGTCCTCACCAACTGGAAAATCATTGATAAGACAAGGTAACATAAAAAAGTGCTGTTACACGTTGCAATTTTTCAGGCTGAAATATAGTCTTACAACCAAACGCCATTGCATTATTTACCGTGTACTTATTTTAATTGTTTCCTTTTATGATTATTTTTCTCTCTTTTTTTCAGACCTTTGGATGTAAGGTAAGTCAATGTTTTGGGCTACCAATTCATGGGTGAAGTTTCATATAAGTCCCGAAATGACGTCACATAGACTATCGGGGACTGTGCTAAACGACGAAACAGCGAAACGAAACAAAACAAAACAGCGAAACAGCGAATTTTTGTTAAAATCTCAAAAACTCGGGGTCGTGGAAGGTCAGGACGTCTTCGTGGAGGGGAGGGTCCAACTTCGGAAGTGCTCGGTCCGTCTTCGGAAGCCGTCGGAACGTCATCGGAAATGGTCGGAACAACTTCGGAATCCATCGAGCGACTTCGGAAGTGGTCGGATGAACTTCGGAAGTGGTCGGATAAACTTCGGAAGGTGGTCGGAAGGCTCTCGGGAGTCATCGGGAGGTTGTCGGATGGGAAGCGGTAGGATCTGTCGGAGGGTCGTCGGTATCCATCGACGATCGGTCGGAGGTGGTTGGCGGCTGGTACATGGTTTCGCTGCTGGGGGTGGGATATCAGGGTCCGCCAAAGAGGAATCCTCTATATTCAAGAAGTATTAATCATTCCGCAAAATACACCGTCCGGCCAGAGCCTGATTGCTCAGATCTGTATCGTTTATAAGTATATCTATATTAATCTGACCATAATAACATGCATAAGTTAAAACTCCAGTCCCCTGTATTTTGGTGGCAAACATAGCCATTTTCGAACAACAGCTTCTATTTGGGTCACCGAGCGAAAGGAATCCATGAAATTGTGCCGAAATACGATTTTCAAATAACTAACTAGTTGTCATTGACTTTTAAAAAAAATGTAGCGTTGTTATTCACTGTTTTTGAGATTTGTTAAAAGGATAAACAAAAAATAGCTGTTTCGCTGTTTCGTTTCGCTGTTTGGTGGTTTAGCACAGTCCGACTATCGGTAGTAAAATTCGAAATCAAAATCAGCTGTTATTTCTAAAATAAAGCATTATCGTAAGACTTAGGGTTAGTACTAGGTTTAGGGTCTACAGCGGTGGTTTTCGTTTCAATTTTGACATCATTGAGTGCTTGTCTTTTGTTCCTTGCACTCAATATAACGTCAACAAAACGTCAACTGAAAATAAACCCCCGCTGTACATCAACTTTGAGCCGTCGAGCAAACTCTAAAATGGTGACGTCCAGAAGCATAAAATACGAGAATGAAAACGTTATTTCTCGAGTACAAGAGCAGATATCGTAAAACTATTAATTTCACACAACGATACTTACGTGGTATCGGTTGGAAATATTTTGCAATCTGTCCATTAGTAATTTATGCATTTCATTCGATGCGACGTTACGGCGGCGTCTAAAACGAACACGCGTTTCAGACGTTGTATCCGACCTCCGTCTTGTTGGGTTGACTACACGGTTTCGTCCGTAGCCAGTTTGAGGCTCATCTGTTGTGCCACAAATCCTGCACGCCCCTTGCATGGACGGTTGCAGACCACGCACGAGAGTCCCGTCGGTCAGCAATCTCCGGATGTTTTCTTCTCAGTCTGGTGTCTATCCTCTGCGTTTTTCCTTCCAATTGTCGGTACCTTTCCACACCGCCGTTTTCCATTCGTTTCGCCCTTCAGCTGCCAGCCTCTCCCAAAATTTTTCTTTTTTAACTTTCACTTATAACTTGTAATTAGGCTTGAAAAGCCCTGGGGGAGTTTTGTTGTGGTAAGCCCTACCTTTAAGATCAAATATCTAAAAAGGTTGGTGAACTGGTGAACAACTTACACGCTATTTCGGCAGTACACCAACCTTTTTAGATTTTTGATTTGTATTTCTACACTACCTACGCAGCACAACGCGTTTTACCTTTAAATTGCCTATGAAACGAAAAATTAAACTCTGTTTTTATGACCCACGTTGGTACTTTGATGCTATCGATTTTACAATGTTTAAACATCGCTATTTTGATAGAAAAAATTTCCGGAGTAATATCGATATGTTTTTTGTGGTGCTTGCATGGATGCTTAGCTGTGGAAATATAACTGACGTTTCAGTTAAGTCAACTTCCTCCTCTGAAAGCGAAATCAGTAATGATTTTTCATTTCTAGAATCTATGCCGACTCTAACGTGTGACGTCAAAGAGGTGGGACAGAATTGGCGTGATTTTTTTACTTTTACATAAAAAATAAAGCACTTTCCTTTGTCGTGATTGAAAACCCAATACCATCATAAGATTCAGCGCATCAAGAAGTACCAAAATGGGTCATAAAAACAGAGTAGAATGTTTCGTTTCATAGGCAAAAAGATGGCATCTCGTATTTAACTCGATAATTCTCATAATAATCCTAGTAACGTGGACACGCAGTTTTCGTTCACTTGTGATAAAGGAGAACATTGGTTCTTTATGCTGACTCTGCAGTTAGAACTTGAGGCTGTCCCAGGAATAAGGGTATGTACTAGTATGTATTGTTTACTTTCTCTTTGTAGTAAGTTTACTCCGCGGCAAGTTAAGCCCCGTACACACTACCAATTTTTCCACGACATGTTCCAGTGATAGAAATGTTTCTAATCCCCTTAACTGTCTCTGGTGACAGGTTGTATATATTTTTACCTGTCTCCTCCATTATTTAACTTGGACAAAAAATGATTGTGTTTTTGTTTTTGTTGAAAACGAGTATGATTTAGTAACTATTAACGTACGCCGCTCCGGGCGTGACTTCCGAAACGATACGAGTGAAAAATACTTGTTTCAACAAAAGCGGGTGATGTGTAATTCAATAATTTGAAGAAGTATTCGGAATTTGTACGTACTCCTGTTGAAGATTCATTAAACTGATTATTGAATATTGTTTGTCATTCAACATACTCGGCATTTATATATAGACGCTTACATGTATATCCTTAACCTGTCGCAGGCGACAGCTAAGTAATTTTTACGCCTGTCGCTTGTGAAAATCACCTGCAATCGACAGGTAGACATGCGTTATTTCGATACCTGAGTCAATCTCGAACCCAGAGCCTGCGTTCCTTTTGCTCTGCGCGTGTGTACGACGTGGAACATTTTTTCCAGACATTTCTCAGTAGTTTAAACTCCTTTTCAATTTCCTCATTTTTTTCGCAATTTAAAACTTTTCAGTTGTTTTGTATTGACCGGTCTTTACAGGTTTATAAAAGCTGCGTTAAATCTTTCCTGTTTGGCCCAGTCAAAATCGGTCGTATCCGTCAATCGAAAAACACGGCACACGTAACGCAAGAGTAAAAATTTAAACTCGACAAGCGCCAGGCACATGATATTTACTCGTACGCCAAGTTCGATTTGATTTCATAACAAAAAAAACTGCGATTGGTGGCATGCTGCGCGGGCGTGATGGGCTTTTCCTTGAAAAATTATAGTTTTTCAACCTGATTTATTATAACTAATGCTAAATAATTTATAATAACATAATCTGTCTTGTTCGGGAAATTTAAAAGCATTGGTAACATCCGGTTTATTGGGCCAGAAAACGTATAGCTTTCGCAACAGTTATGGTTATTTCCAGAGATATCAATAGAACAAAGAGGTAGTTTAATTTTGGATGTTTTTCATCTCGTCAGGAAAAAGAGTTAAGACCGCTCACGAGCCAATATAATACATATACGTTGCATTTTCAATTTATTTATCTTTGTTTCCACTATTTTAGAGTGTGGTTGCAGCTCGAAAGGTATGTCACAATCCGATGTTTGTTTTCTTTGTTGCTTTTCTAGTTATGTTAGGTCAGCGAATCCGTTGATGTGGGCTAAATCCTCATTTCTAGAAAGATTGATCAATCATAAATACTACCCTGCTGGACAGAGGTTAAGGGAGGAAGAAGGGAGGGGAGGGAACCTCTGTCTAGCAGGATATATAAGCTTTAGCCCAACGCCCCCTATATGGAATCCAGTTATGTAGGTAATATATTATACACGAGAAGGCGTTTATTATCTGATTTGAAAACACCGAGAAGTGTGTTGAAAAATGAGGCGATAGCCATGTTTTTTAACCAACTTCGAGGTGTTTTCAAATCAGATAATAAACGCCTTTCGAGTGTATCTCAAACTAACCAGTATTTTAAGAGAAATTTGAGGGAAAAGTTGGCTTTTTTGAACGTTTATTACCACATTTACCAACAACGTCTCAGTTATGATTTTCCTTTGTGTTTTCCTCATGAATTATTAATGAGTTTGAGAAAGATTGATCAATCATTATAAATACTTCAGGTTGAATATGTAGAGATCAGTGGTAACTACTGTATCGCCGCCATCCTTAGCACCGTTTTAGCCTCTTTGTGGTGCATTAATTGACTATCTTAGCGACGTTCTTTTCTAATCTTTTCAGGCTGTTATAGACAATGACACAGGTTTATTGGAAATCTCGTTGATTTCTTTGAAACAGTCGATTGAAAAGTTGAGAAGCACATTGAGCAGGATGTATGGTAGGTATAGATCCCAATTTATATTTATTTTAGGATTTTGCGATATGTTAATATGGTAGTGAATGTGGCCAACCTCGTTCCCAGAGCATTTTGCCTCCACGGCGGAAGGTCGGCGAAAATGGCCCTGGGATCGGCTTGTCCATTCTATAATCCTATTGGCTTGTCATAAAACTCAATTAATTCAGCCGAGTATAATTTATTCATCTAAATCTGAATGCTGTCTTCAAATTTTACAGCAAATTAGAAGTGATACTTCTCGCTAAGTTAGATATATGCTTCTTCATACTTTTTGTAAGAGATAACCATGGATGTATCATGTATGGTGGTTATTAAGCTTGTTAGCTGCTTTTATGCAGACAAATGCTGACATGAACAACTCTGAAGAGCATTGAATATTTCTCAATTATTCAGGTCAACAAAGTAGACAAAGGAAATGGAACAAAGACCTTCCTTATCCTTCCTAAACACCTTTCCTTTCCTTCCTTCCTTCCTTCCCATCCTTCCTTCCTTCCTTTCCTTCCTTCCTTCCTTCCTTCCTTCCTTCCTTCCTTCCTTCCTTCCTTCCTTCCTTCCTTCCTTCCTTCCTTCCTTCCTTCCTTCCTTCCCTATTCCTTCCTTCCTTCCTTCCTTCCTTCCTTTCCTTCCTTCCTCTCCTTCCTTCCTTCCTTCCTTCCTTCCTTCCTTTCCCTTCCTTCCTTCCTCCTTCCTTCCTTCCTTCCTTCCTTCCTTCCTTCCTTCCTTCCTTCCTTCCTTCCTTCCTTTCCTTCCTTCCTTCCTTTTCCTTCCTTCCTTCCCTTTCCTTCCTTCCTTCCTTCCTTCCTTCCTTCCTTTCCTTCCTTCCTTCCTTCCTTCCTTCCTTCCTTCCTTTCCTTCCTTCCTTCCTTCCTTCCTTCCCTCCTCCCTCCCCCTCCCTCCCTCCCTCCCTATCCCTCCCTCCCTCCCTCCCCCCCCTCCTCCCTCCCCTCCCCCTCCCCTCCTCCCTCCCTCCCTCCCTCCCTCCCTCCCTCCTCCCTCCCTTCCTCCCCTCCCCCCTCCCTCCCCCCCCCCCCCCCTCCTCCCTTCCTCCCTCCCTCCTCCTCCCTTCCTCCCTCCCTTCCTCCCTCCCTTCCTCCCTCTTCCTCCCTCCCTCCTCCCTCCCCCTCCTCCCTCCCTCCCCCTCTCCTCCCTTCCTCCCCCCTCCCTCTCCCTCCCCTCCCTCCCTTCCTCCCCCCCCCTCCTCCCCTCCCCCCCCTCCCTCCCTCCCCTTCCCTCCCTTTCCTCCGCTCCCTTCCTCCCTCCCTCCCTTCCTCCCTCCCTTCCTCCCTCCCTTCCTCCCTCCCTTCCTCCCTCCCTTCCTCCCTCCCTTTCCTCCCTCCCTTCCTCCCTCCCTCCCTTCCTCCCTCCCTTCCTCCCTCCCTTCCTCCCTCCCTTCCTCCCTCCCTTCCTCCCTCCCTTCCTCCCTCCCTTCCTCCCTCCCTTCCTCCCTCCCTTCCTCCCTCCCTTCCTCCCTCCCTTCCTCCCTCCCTTCCTCCCTCCCTTCCTCCCTCCCTTCCTCCCTCCCTTCCTCCCTCCCTTCCTCCCTCCCTTCCTCCCTCCCTTCCTCCCTCCCTTCCTCCCTCCCTTCCTCCCTCCCTTCCTCCCTCCCTTCCTCCCTCCCTTCCTCCCTCCCTTCCTCCCTCCCTCCCTTCCTCCCTCCCTTCCTCCCTCCCTTCCTCCTTCTCCATCCCTCTCTCCATCTCCATTCCTCTCAATCTTTCTCCATCTCCATTCCTCTCAATCTTTCTCCATCTCCATTCCTCTCAATCTTTCTCCATCTCTTTCTTTCTCCATCTCTCTCTCCATTCCTTTCTTCCTTTCATATAACGTTATTAACATTAAATTCCACTACTTATACCAACCTTTATGATTTCAGATGGTAAACCATCGTTTCTGGAAACTATGTTGCAACATATGCCTAGAGGTCACAGAGAGTTTATTTCATTTGTTAGAACGGGACCATCAATATGCGAATATAGTGAGTGGGATGTCTGTTCTTACCTTACCTTACCTCATTTCATCACATCGGTATTCATATCCTATGGCGTCCTTATCCTATAATTTAGTTAAAAAGATGAATGATGACCATCTCAAAGACTTATTCAACGCTTGTCTCGAAAGCTTGAAGCAGTTCCGAAGTTATCACATTCAGGTCGTTGCAAGGTGAGTTTAGCAACGTGTAAATATTCTTTCAAAACAAAGCAATATCGTGAGATATTGTACCGGCCTATAAGACACCAATGTCTTTACTTTTTCAGATATGTGACCATACAAGCAGCCAAGGCTAAACATAACAATGTGAAGGTCCTTTCCAAACATGGAACTGGAGGAACAGGTAGAGAAAACGAGCTCTCTAGATATCTGATGGGCCAAGATGCTAAGAACAATATACTTTCAACACTCGCAAGATTTCCTATATATTTTATCTATAGTTAACTCAGAAATTTTATCACCTCAAAAATTCATAACTTCTAATCTAATTGTTGATACGATATATAGAGAAACTTTATTTAAAGGACATTGGCAACAAAAACTAAGTTTGCTTAATACGAAAGAACTCGTAAAAGGATAGAGTAATACCTTTTACAACTTTTCGGTATTTTACTTCGTTTTTGAAATATTTCAGTTTGTTTAACATGTAAATGAAATGGTCTCTGACGTCAGGTGCAGGGTAGAACATTTTCACTCATTAAAAAAATGCCTAATATCTCAGTGATTGCTAAGCTTACAACGTTCATTATCATGAGGAGTTATTATACGCACATTTTCAAGTAAATTTGTGGAACAAACTTGAAGATGGAACTAATATTTTAATAGTAAAAATTCTCTACCCTGCACCTGACGTCAGAGACCATATCTCATTTACATATCACAAACTGAAATATTTCAAAAATGAAGTAAAATACCGAAAGGTTGTAAAAGGTGTTACTCTATTATTTTACGAGTTCTTTCATATTAAACAAACTTAATTTTTGTTGCCAATGTCCTTTAAGAATATAGTCTCTGAACATTACATTAACTGCATTTGTAATTATATACCAACTGACAAACTACAATGTTTTTTCTAGGAATCATGCCTTTTCTTAAAAGCGTAAGAAAGGCCACAGTGGAAGCTGAGATGGAATTCAGTTGATCAGACTTAAAGTATCCAAAATTAAGTATGTTATTGTAGTATCGAAACTATATTCTATGTGAGAACTTAAAGTGCTACTGAGATGAAAAATTCATCTATCCAATTTTGATTTTATCAAAATGTTTTGAAAATGAAACAGAATGGTTTTCTCTGTTCCTCAATACGTCATCTTGTTCCATCTCGAAAGTAACCGCCCCCCGAAAGTAGCCGCCCCCTCGAAAGTAGCCGCTTTTTTAAACAATTACTATGAAAACCCGAAAGTAGCCGCCCCTCTTAATGTAACAGCCCCTCTTAAAGTAACCGCCTCTTTTAAAGTAACCGCCGCCCCCCGAAAGTAGCATGTATAAAACAGTAATATCAAAGATTCAGGAATTTCAGACAGTCGTTATAAGTTTGTCTTTGTCATCGTTCAGACGTCCTCTTCCATTTCGATTTCTGAATATTCGGTATTAGTAATGAGAAATATCCCTGCAAATAACAAGCAGAATGTTTTGAAACTTTACACTGCATGCCAATAATGAAAGTTCACACCACTACGCATAGTATGTTGTTGCCATGGAGATCTCTTGATGTCAGATCTCTTCCATTTGCAAAACAAAAATTGTTTATTTCTCCTCTATCAAACAACGTTTACTGCTGTGCATAGATTCGAAGATTCGTACACACAAAGATATTGTATTCCGGAGGTCTAAATCATCTTATTCTTTAAGAAAGAGACAGAATTAAGATTTTAGTTTTTTTTAGTTGGAAGACTCCTGCTTCCTAGTGGTTTTGTTGGCAACAGCATACTTCACAAAGTGGTGTGCACTTTCATCATTGGCATACATGTACAAAGTTTCAAAGTTTCCACTTGTTATTTAATCTATGCGAGAAACTGACGTGTACGACATCTAATTTGCATGTTTCAAAAACTTGAATATTTCTGGAACGAGATGAGGTATTGAGAAACCGAGAAAGCCATTCTGTTTCATTTTTAAAATACTTTTAGATAAAATCAAATTTGGATAGACGAATTTTTCATCTTAGTAGCACTTTAACAAACGCGAGTGATTTATGGAATTTGGTGCCAGAGAATTAGCTAAATTAACAGACGAGAATGTCACCCTGAGAATGATTCTGAAATGGAATTTCCACACTGTACATTCTTACAGATAAATGTTAAGATGTCGCGAGAATAGTTTGTACACTTAAAATGGATTAAATGACCATGACTCTTCAGTGTTCCTAGTTGGCACCGTAGTTCAAATGGTAGAGTGTACCGCACACACAATGGACACAGACTACGTCATAGACACATCAAAGTTATTTCCTCGGGATTCAGAAGCTTTACAAGAACAAAAACCCTAACGATAACCTAAATAAAAACTATAGTCCTAACCCTGAAATAAAGGAATACTAACCCTACTTTTAAACTCAATATTTCAGTGATGTAATATTCTGTGTCTGGTACATCCCAGTCAACAAATTAATGGAAGCTTTTGGTGTTACACTGCATTTTATTGCCATAGCAACAAATATTAAGTGAGGATCTTATTTAAATTCGGTATAGAACACTCAATTTTTATCACAGGGTAAAAAGCATCCATAAATTTCTTGACTGGCATGTAATCTATTTTACAAGTTAAAATGACCAATTCTTGATGCTTAGTTTTTGACTAGATCCAAAGATGGTTTTCAGCTTTGCAGGGGTTTTTTACATTTATGTTTTTGCCTGGGAGGGCATCTGTAATGCTATTTGTTTAGAGCATGTTATAAGCTTTAACATGATATATAGCATGTTGCATATACATTTAACCATAATAAGATAGAGTCATTGGGTTCGCGAACATAAAATTAAAGGTAGCTTGCCCCCTTATAAATGAAGGTTCTTTGTCGCCTTACATGAAAATGGGTTTAATTTTTCTTCTAATCTTTCTAGTTTTAGAGAAATTTGGCTTTGTTTATCGTATTGTTTATTGAAAGCCGCCATGTTTGTTCTGATTGCGGGCAAATGCGGTCGTTCCCGTTAATTTTTAACGTCATTGAATGATAGAAACACCATGAAAAGAAATCCTTCATAATAACGCGAATAAAAATCCTGCACAATACACTAAAACGTCGCTATTGTCAAGTTATTGTGAAGGGTTTGTTTGTATAGTGGTTCTATCACTCAATAATGGGATCGACCGCATTCGCCCGCACGCATAACAAACATGGCGGCCTTGATGCTCGAAATACGATAAACAAAACCAAATTTCTCTAAAACTACAACTATTAGAAGAAAACTAATACCCATTCTCATGTAAGGCGACCATCGCTCGAAATAACGGGAGGTCAGCGGTCACTGAACCCCGATTTTCATGATTTGAACGCCCGAAATCAGTTACGGCTTGTCAGCATAACCGGTCAAATTGTTTCTATACAAGCGAACTAATTTTCTTTTACGTCCCATTCTCATTGTAGAACTCTTAATTTTCCCGTACGATGAGAAAAATAGATTTATTTCGATGGTCTTGGTATGTAAATTCAAGCCATCAAACATGTACGAAGTCAATTAAACCCATTGAACTGTTCCGCCATTCGTGTCATCAGATCTGCTGTATCATTTTCTACTCAACATTGGTGGGTTGTCGCACATTTCGATTTGCACACACTGGGTAACAACTAAGCAAACATTTTCCACCTTAAATGCATTTAGGTTTAGCAGGATTTTTTCAAGTTGTTTACATCAAGTTGTTCGCATCATTTGTACACTAAAGTCTGTGTCTACGACTTCTTGCGACTTTAAATTGTACAGCTGCATTGTTGTGCCTGGACAGGCTTCTTTGCGTGATCTCTGAGAGGGGAAACCGCTGGGCGGAAGGAGCACAGGCGGAAAAGGCGGAGAGAGGGAAAAACGGTGGAGGCTATTTCAGATGCTTTAAATTTCTGTTTCGATTCAGAAAAGCAGTGTTGTTAAAAGCAGGGTTATTACTGAAGCATATATGTTATATAAACATTCACCAAAGTCCTGGTGACTAGGTACTCTACCGTATCTGAAATAGCCTCCACCGGGAAAAACGCGGGAAGCTCCTTTTCCCTTTCTCCGCCTGCGATCCTTCCGCATAGCGGTTTCCCCTCAGAAGAAGCCTCTGAGGAGGAGAGAGGTGCCTGGATTCATACGGGTTAACTTACCCTTTAAGCATTCATCGATATATTAAAGTAAAAATGGCTGTAGTAGAAGTGACGGTCGAATGTTCATGACCTTGCGTACTGATCATATAAAGACGAGAAAAGAAGACTCTTGTTTTCAATACGCAAATTAAGGAAAAAATGGTTGACCGCCCAAACTTTATATCTAACCCCCCAATTTCACGTCTGATCGGTCATGCTGTGGGCGAGAAAGATCTTTTATTTAAAGGGATATGGCAATATAAATTAACTTTGTCTCATTTGAAAGAACTCGTAAAATGGTATAAGAAGACCTTTTACAATTTTTCTGTATCTTTCTTGGTTTTTGAAATATTTCAGATAATTATGACAAAAGACAGTATACAATCCGCCATCTTGTTGTAATGTTTGACCTAATTAACTAGGAAATTGGTGACGTCACAAGCAGGGTAAACCTGATGAAACTACTCCATAGGTGACCGAATTTCCGCGGAAGGCTTTTTAAAATGTTGTGGGCCAATTGAAAATGGAAATAGTGCAACATAATCGAGTTTCTGGCTCATAATGTCGTAGCTTATGACGTCACATGCATATCGAAAATAATTCCAAGATAGCGGACAGCACGCTGTCTTTCGTCAAATTATTTCGAAAACCAAAAAAAGATAAGGGAAAATTGTAAAAGGTCTTGTTATACCATTTCACGAGTTCTTCCAAATGAGACAACGTTAATTTATATTGCCGTATCCCTTTAAGCAACAAAAGGGATGACTCAAAAGAACCTTCTCATTTTCAAGGACTAGTCTAACCCACTGATCTCTAAATAAAGACTGGATTGAGCTTTCTATTGTATCTGATGAGCTGATTTTGAAGCTTGTATATTTGCATAATGTAAATTAACGAGAGATCATTAGAAACTCAATCAAACTGTGACGCTAGCAAAATAGGTTTAGTGTCTGGCCAATATAGTTTCTTTGTTAACATTAAATGCATAAAATCTTCAACCTAATTTGACGTCTCATATCAGGCTTCTCTCATTGGATAATTAGAGCCAACGGCGGCCATTGCTAAGGGACCAAAGTCGCAGTAAATCTGTAGGTAGGCGATGAATCGTTTTACCCAGTAATTTGAAAAATGTTTTCTGGTCCTCTTTATAGTAATATTATTTTATTTTGTCGATAGTAAGAGCACATAAACCATCGAAAAACCTCATAGGATTCTCAGTTGGTCCCTTAGTAATGGCGGACTTCCGGCTTCATTTTCTGAACAATAGTTGCTCGATCCAGTCTTTATTTAGAGATCAGTCGTCTAACCCTAATCCCAATAATAATCCTAAACCTAACCTTGATCCTAACCCTAACCGTAGCTAACCCTAACCTAACCAAAAATAAAGACCAAACAAAAACAGAAAGGTCCTTTTGAGTCATCCCTTTTAGCCTAAACCACACTTGTTTTGAAGGTGGAGTGAACCTTTAATCATGTAGGTTAATCATGTGATATAGTATAAAAAAACGAGATCTTCAAGATGTCGAAAGATACTTCAGTAAAAGTACTTACATATTTCTATAGATGTATACCTTAAGAAGGACACATCGTCAGAAACATATCTATGGATATACGTAAGTACTCTTAAGTATTTTTTGACATACTCCATGTTAATCATGACGTATTAAAATTTCAAGTACAAAGAATACTTTAGCATTTTGTGATCGTGGTCAAATATACCACACCGCAAAATCACCGGCCCCGCCTGTAGTGTACTGTAGTGTAAAATTGCGCGAATACCAGAGATTCCGCCGGCTCAACTATTCTTATGAAGCTTGAATATCTCGAAGTTTCACCTGAAACGGAACTGAAATTATTGAATAAATTGAATACTGTTGCCCTCTCTGGGATAATTGCGGTAAAATTCTAAAGGATAAATTACAAAGATTCCTATCTCGTGCCGCTAGAGTATTAACAGGTAAGATCGATCGATGCGCTTGACACTCTTTCTTGGGCTACGCTTGATACGAGGCGATCCTATGCTAAATCAGTATTGGTCTATAAGATACTTAATGCTCATACCGCACCTAGCCTTGGGAACACATTCGTGAGAAGAAGTATTAGTCAAGATACTTATAATCTTCGCAATAATTTAACAGTTTTGACAATTCCAAAACCTAGAAAAGAATTTTAAAAAAAGACATTTAAATATAGTGGTGCTATGCTATGGAATCAACTATCTTTAATTGTGAAGCGAAGACTGATAATATATCTATAATTTCTATAAAGACTATAATTAAAGACTATAATTTCTATTTGTGTTATATAGTATTCTTTGTATATAAACACGCCCCTCGTGGAAATCAGCTATTGTTGTTGGGGCTAGCGTGTTATTTTTTAAATAAAGATTTACCACCAGATTTTACCTCACGGTCACCTCAATTGCGAGTATTCCATCTATAGCCACGACGGCACGACTCCTTTAATATGCCTTCGACTCCTTTAATATGCCTTCGACTCGCCCTTAGGGTTAGGGTTAGGGTTAGGGACGTTTAATCCGAGTCTATATATATATATATACTTTATATGACATGACTTTATAATGCATCTGTATTTCTACAACACTTTTATATCGCCTACAACACTTTTATATCACCTATTTTGAAATTAAAGAAAATTTGAAATTAAGTGTAACCCCTTACAAATTTCTCCGGTTTGGGAAACGTGTAACCGAGGAACGTAAAAATATCAAACCGCGGAATTATTGCTTTTAGTCAACTCCTGACTCGGTTGTTCAAATCGTGGATACCTCGTTATGATCCGGTGGATAAATAGTGTCATGTCCTACATTTTTGATAGCGATGTTTATCCGTTGGATAGGACTCATTCACCGCCAGATAGTGACCTTCCTATGCCTTAGAGTGACCTTCGCATTGCCCCATTGAGTCTCATGAGTATCTCAATGGCTTCAAAAAGGTCTCACGTCCGATTCCAGCCAGCGAGCTTATTATAAAAATCCGAGTTAAAAACCAATATTAGAGACTTAAAGGTAATTAAGACGGCTATTGTTATATGATGGAGAAAGTGACTTTCATTTTATAACATTTCAACAGAATTTCCGATCATAGACAGCCAGGTGGACTGGTTTTACGTGAAGTAACTATGACGTCCCAAAATATAATATTACTGATATATATTCTACATGAAGAAAAAAGTTGAATGTTAAAATGTTTTATGATTTGAGCTTTGCGTTGCTGTTTTAGAAAGGTTTGTTTGTCCCAAATATTAATGAGTGCAGTGACGTCAATCAGTCATTTCGGATACAATACAGTAAAAACCCGCGTATAAGAACCTAGATTTTTCCAAGTTAGCCGAAAAAGGTTCTTATATAAGTAGTGTTTACTGCAAAATTAGGCTATTTTAGGTTCTTAAAATTTAGGTTCTTATTTTCTTAAGAAAAAAGCGACTTGGTTTTGGTAAGTGTCATGAATGGTCTATTATTTATATAAATTATGCATAATTTTTCTCCAATCTAAGTAAATACAAACCCTATATGCACTTTAAAGCTACATTCATGTATGTAATTTACAGCTTACTGTGTGTAAATTCAATGGAACAAAATAACATATACAACTGTAGACATATACACTATTTGTCTGGTTCTGGCTCATATTCATTACTTTGTAGAGTTTATTTTCTTTGATTTATAAATTTTTAGTTTTGACTCTTTGATAAAATAAGAACCTGCTTTCAAATTTTAGCCTAAAACAGGTTCTTATGTAAAGGGTCTAAATGGAAAATCTTAGCCTAACTAGTTCTTAAAATCTAGGTTCTTATATGCGGGTTTTTACTGTATTCTGCTGCAAGAGAAATTTGACCTTATTCGAAAGTTTATATTCTTGCACGCTATACTTGAGATTTTATCAACTTTTTCACTCAAATTCTCAACCAGTTTATCACACGGAAAGCAGGAAAGAACGTGAAATGCCGTAAATAACGACATATAACGTCACACTCACTATACATCAGGGCTCACTTTTAACCAAGACAAGTGCAAGTGCCAACGAATTACACGGAAAATGAACCCCACAGAATACCCCTATACAATCAAGAGTAGGACCCTCGTAGTTACATCAGTCATCCGACGAGAAGGACCTTGGCATATGGGTTACTAGTGCGCTAACATGGTCAAAGCACACCTTCGATCGATGCACAACAGCCAACAAAATGCTTGGTTTTCTGCGCAGGTCTGCTTCGGAAATCAATAATGAAAAGATCCGCCGCTAATTGTATCTGGCAGTTGTGCGATCTGTTCTGGCCTATGCCACCCAAGTCTGGTCCCCGCAGTCAATCGAGCTTATCAAACGAACAGAACGCATCCAACGCCGAGCTTCAAAATTTATCTTGAAGCTACCATATATGTGCGAAGAATCTTACGAAGAGAGACTCGTTTCTACAAATCTTCAACCACTTTCTTACTGGCACGAGTATCTTGACTTACTGTTCTTCTTTAAGGCTATCAATGGCATTGTACCTATTTCAAGCGATATCTTACCCGAACGTCTTGTTCCCTTAAGACTTACTAGATCATCCGCAAATGTCAATGCAATCTCATTCCGTCAACGTAAATGTAAAACAACTACTTTCAATCGCTCATTTTTTATTAGAACAACAAGGACTTGGAACTCTCTCCCTGAATACTTAAGGCTAGATCATTTAAACTTTAAAAAATTTAAGAAATTACTATTAGATTATTATAATTATGCTCTATTCTGTTATAATGTTGACGATCCTCAAACTTGGAAAACTATCTGCCAAAGTGCAACACATCACGAAGCCTCACTGAACCCATAACTTGCTGTTATTAGTTATTATTTTATTTTTGTAAGGGCCCACTGTAATTGGTGTTTAACTGTTGTGATGACCCTGCTTCTTCTATGTAATTTTTTAGAGGCGAAGCTAAATAAATAAATAAATAGAACATCAACGTAAAACTCAAATCATAAAAGATTTTGGCGTTCAATTATGACTTCATGTAGAATCTATAGTATCGTATATTTGTGGTCACAGGCACTTTAAGTGTTGATGTTTGGACTTTTATATATTTATAATCTTTGACACTTTCTGATAAAAAAATGCTTAATATTATCATCAGCTAAAGTTTTATGTCGATGCCTTTCCCCTGCCAGGGTTCTATCTAGGGGGTTTGAGGGGTGGAAGCTTCCCCCCCCCCCCAAAAAAAGTTGTGATCATTCAGGTCGGTGTACATGAAGTAAGTATTCCCAGTCAGTCCAAGACACTATATGACAGTACAATGAAGTAGTGCCGTAATCTGCTGGAACTATAGTGCCGTAATATCCTTCAGAATTGTGTAAAATATTCCCCCAAAATGCAGGAAATGGCATTTATGCGCCCCCCCTAGATGCTCGCGCCTTTGTACGTCCTTGCTTCTGCCTGGCAAAGTTGGTTTACTATTAACAGGAAGTGACGTCAAAGCAGGGACACGCCAAGGCATTACACAGTGATTCAACAGTGAAATACGTATAGAGTAGAGAGTTTGTTATATGCGCTTTAAACCGACCTGTTTAGGAAAAAATCGTTCAATGAATGAATGAATGACTTTATTTCTGTATCAATGTGCTTAGTTTTTTTAAACTAATTGGGGACACTTATAACTACGACTATAATACCAGGAGTTCTTATCAGAAGTGAAATGCTGACTATATATATATATATATATATATGAAAATATATATATATATATGATATATATATATATATAAGCTTGAATATCTCGAAGTTTCACCTGAAACGGAACTGAAATTATTGAATAAATTGAATACTGTTGCCCTCTCTGGGATAATTGCGGTAAAATTCTAAAGGATAAATTACAAAGATTCCTATCTCGTGCCGCTAGAGTATTAACAGGTAAGATCGATCGATGTGCTTGACACTCTTTCTTGGGCTACGCTTGATTAATTGATACGAGGCGATCCTATGCTAAATCAGTATTGGTCTATAAGATACTTAATGCTCATACCGCACCTAGCCTTGGGAACACATTCGTGAGAAGAAGTATTAGTCAAGATACTTATAATCTTCGCAATAATTTAACAGTTTTGACAATTCCAAAACCTAGAAAATAATTTTTTAAAAAGACATTTAAATATAGTGGTGCTATGCTATGGAATCAACTATCTTGTGAAGCGAAGACTGCGGAGACTCTTTACTCTTTTAAAAACCATATTAGGCCTTGATTCGTGCTTCACTTCTTGCTCTTATCTTGTATATAGTTAGTTAATGTAGTTTTTAGTTTAGTTTTTATACCTATAATTTCTATTTGTGTTATAGTATTCTTTGTATATAAACACGCCCCTCATGGAGGGGCTAGCGTGTTATTTTTTAAATAAAGATTTACCACCAGATTTTACCTCACGGTCACCTCAATTGCGAGTATTCCATCTATATAGCTACGACGGCACGACTCCTTTAATATGCCTTCGACTCGCCCAACTTTATATGACATGACTTTATAATGCATCTGTATTTCTACAACACTTTTATATCACCCATTTGAAATTAAAGAAAATTTGAAATTAAGTGTAACCCCTTACAAATTTCTCCGGTTTGGGAAACGTGTAACCGAGGAACGTAAAAATATCAAACCGCGGAATTATTGCTTTTAGTCAACTCGGTTGTTCAAATCGTGGATACCTCGTTATGATCCGGTGGATAAATAGTGTCTGCATGTCCTACATTTTTGATAGCGATGTTTATCCGTTGGATAGGACTCATTCATCGCCAGCTAGAGTGACCTTCCCATGCCTTAGAGTGACCTTCGCATTGCCCCATTGAGTCTCATGAGATCTCAATGGCTTCAAAAAGGTCTTACGTCCGATTCCAGGCAGCGAGCTTATTATAAAAATCCGAGTTAAAAACCAATATTAGAGACTTGAAGGTAATTAAGACGGCTATTGTTATATGATGGAGAAAGTGACTTTGATTTTATAACATTTCAACAGAATTTTCGATCATACACAGGTGGACTGGTTTTACTTGAAGTAACTATGACGTCCCAAAATATGATATTACTGATATATATTCTACATGAAGTAAATAGTTGAATGACAAAATGTTTTATGATTTGAGCTTTGTGTTGATATTTTAGAAAGGTTTGTTTGTCCAAAATATTAATGAGTGCATGAAGTGACGTCAATCAGTCATTTCGGATACAATACATATAAAACCCGCGTATAAGAACCTAGATTTTTCCAAGTTAGCCGAAAAAGGTTCTTATATAAGTGGTGTTTACTGCAAAATTAGGCTATTTTAGGTTCTTAAAATTTAGGTTCTTATTTTCTTAAGAAAAAAGCGACTTGGTTTTGGTAAGTGTGGTCTATTATTTATATAAATTGTCCATAATTTTTCTCCAAATGACTGCAATCTAAGTACATGTAAATACAAACCCTATATGCACTTTAAAGCTACACTGTATGTAATTTACAGCTTACTGTGTGATGACTGTATGACTGTATGTAATTTACAGCTTATTCAATGGAACAAATATACAGGTTCTGGCTCATTTTCATTACTTTGTAGAGTTTATTTTCTTTGATTTATAAATTTTTAGTTTTGACTCTTTGATAAAATAAGAACCTGCTTTCAAATTTTAGCCTAAAACAGGTTCTTATGTAAAGGGTGCAAGAGAAATTTGACCTTATTCGAAAGTTTATATTCTTGATTCTATACTTGAGATTTTATCAACTTTTTCACTCAAATTCTCAACCAGTTTATCACACGGAAAGCAGGAAAGAACGTGAAATGCCGTAAATAACGTCACTCACTATACATCAGGGCTCACTTTTAACCAAGACAAGTGCAAGTGCCAGCGAATTACACGGAAAATGAACCCCACAGAATACCCCTATACAATCAAGAGTATAGGACCCTCGCAGTTATATCAGACGAGAAGGACCTTGGCATATGGGTTACTAGTGCGCTAACATGGTCAAATCACACCTTCGATCGATGCACAACAGCCAACAAAATGCTTGGTTTTCTGCGCAGGTCTGCTTCGGAAATCAATAATGAAAAGATCCGCCGCTCATTGTATATCTTGCAGTTGTGCGATCTGTTCTGGCCTATGCCACCCAAGTCTGGTCCCCGCAGTCAATCGAGCTTATCAAACGAACAGAACGCATCCAACGCCGAGCTTCAAAATTTATCTTGAAGCTACCATATATGTGCGAAGAATCTTACGAAGAGAGACTCGTTTCTACAAATCTTCAACCACTTTCTTACTGGCACGAGTATCTTGACTTACTGTTCTTCTTTAAGGCTATCAATGGCATTGTACCTATTTCAAGCGATATCTTACCCGAACGTCTTGTTCCCTTAAGACTTACTAGATCATCCGCAAATGTCAATGCAATCTCATTCCGTCAACGTAAATGTAAAACAACTACTTTCAATCGCTCATTTTTTATTAGAACAACAAGGACTTGGAACTCTCTCCCTGAATACTTAAGGCTAGATCATTTAAACTTTAAAAAATTTAAGAAATTACTATTAGATTATTATAATTATGCTCTATTCTGTTATAATGTTGACGATCCTCGAACTTGGAAAACTATCTGCCTAAAGTGCAACACATCGCGAAGCCTCACTGAACCCATAACTTGCTGTTATTAGTTATTATTTTATTTTTGTAAGGGGACCCTGCTTCTTCTATGTATTTTTTTAGAGGCGAAGCTAAATAAATAAATAAATAGACCATCAACGTAAAACTCAAATCATAAAACATTTTGGCGTTTTAACTATGACTTCATGTAGAATCTATCGTATCGTATATTTGTGGTCACAGGCACTTTAAGTGTTGATTTGCACCGGCCTAGGGCGAGGGTGCTAATATCGACCGGCGTTTAGTCCCTTATCACGCGAGAGCCAAGCGGATCCTGATCTCGGATCGGCTTTATAGGTATATATATATATATATATATATATATATATATATATATATATATATATATATATATATATATATATATATATATATATATATATGATCAACCGTCCTCATGCGCGGCATCGGAAAATGTGGCACTGGTAACTAGATACTCAGATTAAATTGAACCGTCACAAGAGACATAGTTTTTTGAGGAAATAGAAATCCGAGTCCGAGTATGTATTTTGACTCGCTAATTCCAAATCTGTTTTCAGAATTGAAAACGGTTATATATTGATCGAGATTATCATAGCCGACCAAGCCCGGACTAATTTCTAAGTACATAAACCATTTTTACGAAGGGTATTCACGTTCTCGTAATATAGTAGACACATATGTTATGTATTTTGACTCGCTAATTCCAAATCTGTTTTCAGAATTGAAAACGGTTAAATATTGATCGAGATAACGTTCAAAATAATATACGATGAAGTGACCAGTTTATAATCGACTAATTTCTAAGTACATAAACCGTTTTTACGAAGGGTACTCACGTTCTCGTAATATATTAAACGCGTATGTTATGTATGTTGACTCGCTAATTCCAAATCTGTTTTCAGAGTTTAAATCGGTTAAATATTGGCCGAGATAACGTTCAAACATTTCTTCGACGAAACGGGCTTTTGGAAAAAACAGAAATAATACACGGCCACGGCGTGCGAGGTCTGGGCACCATGGATGGAGGGGGGGGGGGGGGGGGGGGGGGGGGGTAGAAAAGGCGGGCGAGGGGATTATTGCGAATTCGTATTTCTAGTATATTTATAATCTTTGACACTTTCTGATAAAAAAATGCTTAATATTATCATCAGCTTAAAGTTTTATGTCGATGATTAGGGTTCTATCTAGGGGGTTTGAGGGGTGGAAGCTTCCCCCCCAAAAAAGTTGTGATCATTCAGGTCGGTGTACATGAAGTAAGTATTCCCAGTCAGTCCAAGACACTATCATGACAGTACAATGAAGTAGTGCCGTAATAGGCTGGAACTAGTGCCGTAATATCCTTCAGAATTGTGTAAAATCTTCCCCCAAAATGCAGGAAATGGCATTTCAGAGACTCTAGATTTCAAAATGTTTTGGGGCGCATGCCCCTAGATGCTCGCGCCTTTGGCGCTCGCTCCCCCTCTTTCCGAATCCTGGCTACGTCCTTGCTTCCCCCCAAACGAAAAATCTTAGATAGAACCCTGCCTGGCAAAGTTTGTTTACTATTAACAGGAAGTGACGTCAAAGCAGGGACACGCCAAGACATTACACAGTGATTCAACAGTGAAATACGTAGACAGTTTGTTATATGCGCTTTAAACCGACCTGTTTAGGAAAAAATCGTTGAATGAATGACTTTATTTCTGAATCAATGTGTTTAGTTTTTTAAAACTAATTGGGGACACTTACAGTATAACTACGACTATAATACCAGGAGTTCTTATCAGAAGTGAAATGCTGACTTGGAACATACACAGGAGCAGTGTATATATATATATATGAAAATATATATATGAAAATATATATATATATGTATGAAAAAAAATATATATATATATGAAAAAAAATATATATATATGAAAATATATATATATATATATGAAAATATATATATATATATATATGAAAAAAAATATATATATATATATGAAAATATATATATATATATATGAAAATATATATATATATATATATGAATATATATATATATATATGAAAAATATATATATATATATACGGTATATGAAAAATATATATTAAATGTTTGTTTTCTACTCGTTTACTTTCACGCTGGATGCGATCTTCAGGCAACTGGAGGAACACCGATTTAATGTCTCTTTTTATAGTCATCGATTGACGTCACGAACTGCGGGGCTGGATGACTCATCGCTCTTTTCTTCACGCGGCCTATCTTTGAAATGTAAAATTTATTCTTTTGTCGGCATTTCGAAATAATTTCGGATCTTTCGCTCAGTAAGTTTTTTTGACCAGCTTTCATGATATAAAGTTTCTCTTCCAAACAAAGATTACATCTTTTTATTCCACTCGTGTAAGCAGCGGCTCTTTTCAGGATAGCCCATTTCATATTGAAAGTCCGGTTTTTTGTTTTCAATTCCCATACGTATTTAGATAATTCGGTTTCGTTCGAGTATTTTTTGTCTGTGAAAGATTTCGTGTGGTTTCTGTATTTTAAAACTGTTTGCTGTCATTCCGATATATTGTTTTGTTTCTCTGGTGTCTGTTGTGGTTACGTCGGCTCTGTAGACAATGTTGTTTGCTAAACCGTTGCCTTGGAGGGGGCACTCTTCCTTTATGCTACAGTTACAGTCTTCTTTCCTCGGTAGCTTCTTGGTTTGGTTAACGATTCGGGAGTTATGTTTTGTGATCGCGCTCTTCATATTAGCCATGCATAGTGTTCCGGTTGAACATGTTGTGTAGTTTACTGGATTTGGGAAAGTGCTTGTCGATTAGCTCAAGAAAATTATGACCAATGTTCGTTTTAAGATTTTTACTGTATGGTGGGTTGAACCATATGATTTTTCGGCGTCGTCTTTTTTGGGAGGCTGTAGTTGCAGGCGGATCGTCGCTGTCGGGGATGTAACCGATTTTATGTCGGAACCGATTTTTCGTTCAAGTGTCTTGTTTTTTAATTTTTTGTTTCACGCGAACAAAACAGAAAATTAAATGTTTATATTTTTATTTTCGTTTACCACATAAGGATTTGGGATCGGAGTTGACTTCAAAACGGTCAATGCCAATGGAGTTCTTTTATTAACTTTGAAATCATTAAAATTACACCCATTTGTTTATTGTTTATAGCTTGCGTAGCTCTGTGATATCCGACCGTGGCATGCGGACGTCCTATAATTAAACTCATCGAGTTTCATTATTTCAAACGAACTTATTTCAAACGTCGAATCAAATGTGCTGTTAGGGTGGTTATTATTCATGGTTCGACACATGATATAAATTCCACGTTTGAAACTGGCCTAGGGTTTGAAATTGAAAAGTTTCACTTTATGATTCAGAAATTGAAAATTTGAAATTTTTATGCATAAGCTGCATGTGAAGTGCTCGGTAAATGGTCATTAGAATTCTTTTTATTATTTCTATCACGAAAAGACCGGAAACGACATTTCAATGAGTCTTGCGTTGCAACGCCCCCCACCCTATAAAAGCAGTGTCTATATTTAAAATCAACATTCATATGGGTATAAATATAGAGCCCGAGTTAACCAATCGCGCGACAGCATCTCGTGCTATTTCCTCAGGTGGTATATCTTGCCTGTATATATAGCGGTCACAGTGTGTAGCAGACTGTATAGTCCGAAAGATGAGTGGCGCGGTGGAGTTCTCGGATGATTGGACCCCTGTCGTGGATGTGGAGTTGATGGATTCCTGGTTGACCTCGATTTTGACAAAGTACGATGTGTCGTGTACTCGTGGCTTCCTACCAGACCAAGATCCTTTGGTATGTTGAGCTCGTGATTAATAATTCTCAAAACGTTATGTTTGCACAATCGGCAGGTTCTCTCGGTTGGTGAGGGATATATATAGGGTTCAATATACTAACATAACACTCTCGCATCCCCAATGACGTAATCTATGCCCATTGTCCGTCTCACTTTGGCACGCCAATAGACCGCTCCTTTTAGTGTTCTCGCACAACCAGAACACTGTTCATGAACAGTATAGGTATAAATGGGTGAATCCCGAGACTTGTCTGATAAGCTATGTTACTCTGATGAAGGCCTCCGCTCGATACGTCAGTATTTCGTTGCTAAGAATCTTGCCTTTATTGCTATATCCAAAACACTGCCTACGCAGCACTCCACGTTTTTACCCCGTCATCGTTTTCCTTATATAGATTATCGCGTCAATTACTCATCCATAGACATGGACCATATCTAACAATTTTTCACTTGTCTTTACATTTATGTGTTGATTATATATTGCGTTGAAATTTGCGAATAAGTTCTTAAAATAGTGACTTTGTCGTGGTGACAAATTTAAATATCGCTTTATAAATCGTACTGACCATGGTGATTGGTAATAAGTATGTAGAACGTTCTGAAAACTAAACTGCTTATTTATAAACACATTTACCAAAATCTAATAATGGCGTAATATTGGTGCAAAGGATGAGAAAAAGAAATGATTTGGCTTAGAAGAACTGTTTAAAGATTTGAGAAATTAATAGGCTTAAAATAAAAGAGCACGGTGCATTTCGGCAGACAACTTGTCAAGTGCTAAACTGAAACTTGGAGTGTATATTTATAGGGAAAGAGGTAGGATATGAATAGGGAAGTGACACTTAAAAAAATGAAAGACTGAAAACAAAGTCCTTTTGTCTGCATAGTATTGGTCAAGGAACTTAATTAAAATGGATACCATTTAAGAATTATAAAATTATCATCTGAATAGGATTCGGCACAATGCGCATTAGACAAAAGATGTTTTGTGATTGCTGAGTCACAACGAACTGTTTAATCTTTAAACTGTCAAATCTTTAAACAGTTCTTCTAAGAACTCATTTCTTTTTCTCATCCTTTGCTCCAACATTACGCCATTATTAGATTTTGGTGTTTAGTTTTCAGAACGTAATAAACTTATTACCATGAATCACCATGGTCAGTACGTTTTATAAAGCGATCATAGTCGATGGAATACATGGTCTGGAAACGCGGCAAACTTCAAAGAGGCTAGCAATCGAACTGCATGTGATTCATGTTGAGGCCTGAGGGGACCTGAAGGTGCACAAATCCTTTGTTTTAGGTTTATTAATATATTTGAACAACATTAAGCTCAAACGTTTCTATATTGGATAACGGCTTCATTATACAGAAAATATAATGTGTTCAGTAACCGTGAGAGTGCACAAACTGAACAAAAACATAGAACAATAATTTTTGCCGGCTGCCATTGGCTATGCTTTGAAACGGCCCCAGCTTGCAAAACTTTCGGGCCGTGTGTCTACCACAAACGTTGGACAACTAGAACAGTCCAGAACAGTCATGAATTTGTTCCGCGGCGTATGCCATTACTGTTCTGAAAATACAGAATACTCGGAACAATAAATGGAGCAGCCTGCAAGGTTTCTAACTTCGGTAAAACTGATAACACGTGTGATGGGCCTTTTCTCGAACCTTTAGACTTCTAGTATACACACTATTTAATTCATTGTCTAGTATACACACTAAGGAATTCATTGTGACTTTCGCGAAGAGTCAACCTTCGTTACAACCCCTTGCAATTAATGACCAACCGCTTGAATTGGTTCACACTATTAAACTCTTGGGAGTCCACCTGTCTAACAATCTAAAGTGGGACATTCATATTGAACATGTGTGTACTAAAGCGAGCAAACGTCTCTATGCTTTGCGAACTTTGCGACGCAGTGGCGTCCCTTCAAAGGACTTACGTTCTGTCTACTGCTCCTTTATTCGCCCGGTCTTAGAGTATGCGTGTCCTGTATGGCATTCATCTTTAACTTCGAAGCTTGATGATGAAGTTGAGAAAATCCAACGTCGTGCAATTAGGATCATCTGTCCACATTTGTCGTATGCTGCTGGACTTGTGGAACTCAAGTTGCCGACATAAATCCTTTCAATATATATATATATTTGATAATACATATAACTGTCTATATACTGATATATACTTGATAATACATATAACTGTCAACGCAGTGAATGGAGATTCAAGTAATAGATCAAACACGAGTTTGAGTGTTTCATCAGGGGTTCCAAACACGAGAAAACAAATGAAAACCGAGGGCGTAGCCCGAGGTTTTTATTGTTTTCGAGTGTTTGGAGTCCCCTGATGAAACACGACAAACGAGTGTTTGATCTAGCTTCTCAAACGAGTATTCCTTTAGCGATTTGCTCCTATAGCGATTTTATTTTAATATGTAGATTAAGAAATGTGATCCCGTTCATCAAAACTCATGCATGTGATGCGGTATACGTTCATGGATTGGCTATGATAATTCATGAATTATTAATGAGTTTGAGAAGTATGGGTAAAGCCACGTACACTGTACACAGTATATATATTCACATTATAGCCAAGTGAAAAGCTAGTGAACTGCCGAGAGGAGTTAGGAACGAAATACTGACGTTTTGAGCGGAGCCCTTACAAGCCTACTTGCTTGTGTGTCAACCAATAAAGAAATGCCTATAATGGTTTCCGTGTTTGGATGGCCTGATCGAAACACGCGGGATGTTGCGAGACTTGAGAAAAGCGTAAAGAAACACGAGCCGCTAGGCGAGTGTTTTTTAGCTTTTCGAAAGTCGAGCAACATCCCAAGTGTTTGGATCAGGCTATCCAAACACGGAAAAACCATTAGGTATTTTTTTATAAAATAATACGAACGAACGAGTTACGAGCAACACAAACTTGAGTAAAATGTTGGCGGGAAATTTCCGTGTTTGGATGGCCTGATCCAAACATGGGTATTGACCAATCAGAGCTTGCGTAGCATACATGCTATTTTATAATACATGTTCGCTCATGCAAGCAACATAATGTTTTATCAAAAAAATAGGTTGAAACTGATCTAAGTTAAAAATCTAAATACAAATTTTCGGCTGCAAACTATCAGCCTTCGTCAGGATTATAAAAGGCGTTATATTTACATGAGGTAATAAAACTAAGATGGTATTTGTGTCTAATTAATTGCATTACTGTTGCTATTGCATGCATTATGAGACTTGAGCAAACTTGAGCAACTATATTAATTTTGTTCAAGTCTCATAGCAACATTAATAATGCAAATTAGTTATAAATACCATTTTAGTTTTATCAACTCGTGTAAATATATATATAAATAAATATATATTACTTATATTTATATATAAATATGCATGTGATGTGATATGTGATATGATACGGATATCCCGCGTCCACTTTTGAAACGCGTTTAAAGGCAGAAATACAAACCAAGGTTGCTCTAAAGACTAAAATCTCTTTAAATATAATGTCGAAGGTTTATATTATGTGTACTTGTTGATACCAGCTGTTGTGGTCTAGTGGTTACCACACATGGCTATGCCTATGAGCTGGGAGACAGGTTCGAATCCAGGGCCGGACCTCCACTCAGGGTCTTAAAAATAATTGAGAGAAAGTGCTGCCTTTGGAATAATATCAGCAAGTGGTAAGACTTTCGGGTCTTCTCGGATAACGACCTTAAATCGTAGGCCTTCGCTACAATTGGGCTTCTATCCTGTCGGGGTATTCCGTTCACCTAAAAGAGTGATAAATCTACTAAACTAAACTGATATAGTTATCAAATTAAATGGGGTTTTAAAATAGAACGAAGCAATTGTATATGATGAACTTTCCTTAATTTGACCCTTTTACTAACTGTCAACAGATACAAATAGCGAAAGTGGACGGGTATTCTACAATTTAGCGACGATATATGATATGATATGATATGTATGTATGTGTGTGACATTTGGTTGCTATATATATATATCCCAACTATTGCTACTGTATCTATGATGATAATATCGGTTATTTTATTAATGATGTAGTCCGGCAATCTTATATCTTTGGCTTTTGTTTAGTAGATTAACGTCCCTAAAAATACTTTAAGTGGTCGTTGAAAATCGAGTGTCGGATATACCAAACATTAAAGTTAAAAATAGTACATTAATGTTGTGTATCATATATTGATCGCAATATGTGCAACTGTACAGTGGCGGCGGTGAAATTCATCGTGATATATAAAAGTATTGGGATACACGATCTAGGCTATAAAACCACGTCCTTTGATTGGTTGATTCGCGGGTTTTTGTCCCTGCAATTTGTCCGCAGTTGGCCTGCTTTGTATCTTTATCATCTCTTGTTTCAAAATTTCGATTACATGGCAACCGAGCTGGCCCGCCTTGCCGGGTCCCGGTTGCTGCTTGTTGAAATTTCACCTTTTCCCCATCCGGCCATGTAATCGGCTTTTTGCCGAGTTGGCCCGGCAAAGTCGGCTGAAAAAACTGTTAGGCTCGTTCTGTCGGGCGTTTGTTTACTTGATTGTGTGAATAAATATAGCTGAAATGAACTCAGATAGTCAAGACAATAACAATCGTTTTACCGCGATACTTCCAAAAAAATTCATCAGCATAAATAACAGTGTGTGTAAAACTGCAGTAAAACTAACGCAACTTTGCCCAAATGAAGCAACATTTGCTTGGTAATTGCGAATTTTGGGTTGAAATCATCGTCGTCAACTCAAAACTCATCGCCTACCGGGCCAAATCAATTTGAGTTCATGCGAGGAAATTTTGTCTCCGCGCGACAACATTATTTCATGTTATACACACGAAGAGATTTGTCTCTGCGACATATATCCCTACAACTTGTCGCCTCGTTAATTTGTGTACTGCAGAAATCGTGAATAACGGGTCTAACCGTGTCGAACGAAGACTCTTTGTCACAGAGTGAAACGTCGTAAAACGAACTAAAGACTAAAAGAACTAAAAACTAAAGACAAAGTCGCCGGAAACGTTTACAATACAATAATTACAAAATATAATAAATAGAAGATATTAAATACAAGATAAATGATAAAAAATAATTACTACATCCATACGGAAACCATAAGTTTATACTAGGCATGCAAGTTGTAAAAGTGCAGAGTCAGAACAATATTTAATAAAATTAGAATATACTACAATATTCCTTAATTTGTTCTTAAACACATCAATATTCTTGTTCAGGTAGACTGTAACAGTGTAATATTAATAATTAATTAATAATTAAATATTATTTATTATATTAAATATTAATATTAAATATTTATTTATTAAATATTAATTAATAATTAATAATTAAATAACTAAAATAATTTTTCTTCCACAATATGTGTACGTAAAGGTATTTATAAACGTATGGTGTTTAGAAAAATGGGCTTTTCACTTGGAGGCCGGGAGATAGGCTTCTTCTTCGCCTGCAGTTGCCAAATATTATATTTAATTTGATACGAGAAACTTCATGTTGGTGATGTCGGTTCTTTCGCTTATTTTCTTTTATAGCTGGAATTCCAAGATCCATACTTTTGTATTTGGGATGGCATCTTTAGAGATTTAACTATTTTGATCGAGAAATGCAAATTACGTGAAGCAGTTGATAAGGTACATGAAACTACCCAGAAACAACCCCAGAAGATCTTCGTTCCGTGAGGAACAACGATGTTGACAAATCATAGCCTACCATTCTGTGCCATCCTTCCCATCTCAGGTCGTAACGATAACCGCAAACAGCAAAAGGATAGTCTCATTTTTAAACTTGGCACCACACATCTCCATGGGCTTGACAAACGTTTTTCTTTTTTTTAATTTCATACAAGTTTTTTTTATTTTTCAGTTTGCAAAGGACTTTATTATTAGCTCATGCACTCTTATTCCTTTTCAAACTTTGTTTCCAACCGCTTTACTCCCATCGATAGTCCCTTGCTTATTAAACCTGTCGACTCATTATATACACCCTTGAATAGTTCTCCCTCAGTCTGTTTACTGACCGACTAGTAAAAATAGCAAATGCACTTTAATAGTGTCGCATCTGATCTCATTTGATTAATTATCAGTTTGTTTATCTCCCGTGCATCTTTCAACGTGGCTACTTTCAAAATTACTACCAGTTGCGAAAAATGCAACTTAGAGGCCTTCCGGCTAGAATTGAACCCGCGACCCTGCGATGCTAGTGCAGTGCTCGTGAAGCCGTTGCCGAGCTAGCGAGAGCCTAGTCACGAGTTCTGTATATATATTGGTGGTAATGCCAGCGAAACACGTGTCTGTAGATTGAACTATATATATATATATATGTGTGTGTGTGTGTGTGTGTGTTGTGCTGTGTAGGCAGTGTAGAAATACAAATCAAATATCTAAAAAGGTTGGTGTACTGCCAAAATAGCATGTAAGTATTAGTCTAACGTTTCGAGCGAAGGTCCATCACTCTGTAATGACGTTAAAAATTAACGGGAGCGACCGCATTCGCGCGCAATCATAGCGGAAAAAATGGCGGCCTAGCTTCAATTTACCAAAACCACGAGAAACAAAGCCAAATTTCTCTTAAACTAAAAAGATTAGAAGAAAACTAATATCCATTCTCATGTAAGGCGAAAAAAGAACTTTCATTTAAGCAACACTTGTTTTAGGGGTGGAGTGTCTCTTTAAACTACGCCAATAATTACAACGCCAATTACATTCAATATCCACTGACATTTGAAAAGACTGTCACGTTCAATTGTAGATGCCGTTATTGGATCCTAGAAAGTTACGAAGCATGAAGGAATGGCAGAGAGCTCATATGGTTCTTTCCGTCATTGGTGGAGGTTATGTTTGGCAGAATGGAGAGAACGACGCAGCAAAGGTTAGTTTTTGACGTCAATAATTCGCATTTATACTTATATATGGTACCGAAAAAGATGGCGACTCCGTTAATTGAACAATAAGTTGGAGTTATAGTGTCACTGCGATTAAAATTTGGTCCCGAAATTATTTTTCATACTAGAAATACGAATCCGCAATAATCCCCTCGCTCGCCTTTTCTACCCCCCAAGAGTTTCATCCTAACACCCCTGCGGTATTTTCCCCATCCATGGTCCCCAGACCTCGTACGCCGTGTATTAATTTGTTGATGGCCGTTTCGTCGTAGAAATTTATTTTTTAATTTTTTAGTTATCTCAGCCAATATTTAACCGATTTCAATTCTGAAAACAGATTTGGAATTGCCGAGTCTAAATACATCACATACGTGTCTATTATATTATGAGAACATGCATATCCTTCGTAAAAATCTGTTATGTACTTAGAAATTAATCGGCAATGAGGAGGCCGCTTCGTCGTGTATTATTTTGAACTTTATCTCGGTCAATATTTAATCGTTTTCAATTCTGAAAACAGATTTGGAATTACTTAGTCAAAGTACATAAGATACGTGCCTATTATGTTACGCAACCGTGTATTCCCTTCGTAAAAACCTGCTTATGTAGTTAAAAATTAATCGGCCGTGTTTATGCCGATTTTCTCCCCAACAAATATTGGCCGATTAAAACGGATCACGCAAAAGGCGTACTCGGAACTTACCGGTTGGTCTATCTAAGGGATAATCGAAGTATACCTGCCAACGTTTGAGCTCATTTTCTCGAATTTGACCGTTTTGCATGGCCGACATTAATGGATTGTCGCCATTTGTAAAGAAACGAAATTCAAAGTTTACAAATTTATTATTTTGTTTTAATATTTTTTTGTTTTAATATTAAATTTACCGATTCGGAGGTCTTTACGGCAAAATTATCCTGCCAAAATGTTTCTGTGCGAAAAGACCAAGGGAAAGATTTTGCCAAAAAGATCGACCAAACGAGGTTAATATAACGTTTTTATACCGGTCTTTTTCGGTTTGTAAAGACCTCTCAGGAACCAATCAGATTGCAGAAAAGCTGCGTTAAGAACGCCCGACGAAGCCATATAATAATACACAATTATTGGATGAGGCTGAGCATGATATCAAGAACTGAGGCGGATAACACAGTCAGCTTCTATTAGCACTGTTGTTAACCCTGACAGAGGTCTTGATAATTCTTGATATCATGTGTAAGCCGAATCCAACAATGTTTTATTATACAATTATAAATGTAGAAGCCTTTAGGCAGTTTAGGAAGTGAGCCACGCAAAGACAATTACGTCACCTACAGACAATTTTTGATATTTTGTAGGTGGAAAGACATCAAGAATTGTCTGTAGCTTTTTTAGCCAATCACAATCGATATTGTATGAGTATTGTATAATAATGGTACTTATTTTATGTTGTACTTTGATTTTCTGGGAAAATATCGTAACATAATTTTTCATCGCAGTTGCCCGGTGAATTTTAAGTGTTAGACTTTATATTTTAAAATCTTCCAATAAAATTAAAAACACTGGAAATTCATCTTTAACTACTTCAACTATCGTTTAATTAAAGAGTGTAAATTATATCTGAAATATTTTTAATTTTTATTATAGGTGATTCCGAAGTGCCTGGCGATTCCATGGGTAGCTGCTGCAAAACATATTGGTAAGTTGATACCTAAGATGAGGATGAAGATGAGGACTATAAGATGAGGATGAGGACTCAGATGAGGATGTGAATGAGGACTAAGATGAGGATGTGAATGAGGATGTGAATGAGGACTAAGATGAGGATGTGAATGAGGACTAAGATGAGGATGTGAATGAGGATGTGAATGAGGACTAAGATGAGGACTAAGATGAGGATGTGAATGAGGACTAAGATGAGGATGTGAATGAGGACTAAGATGAGGATGTGAATGAGGATGTGAATGAGGACTAAGATGAGGACTCAGATGAGGATGTGAATGAGGACTAAGATGAGGATGTGAATGAGGATGTGAATGAGGACTAAGATGAGGATGTGAATGAGGACTAAGATGAGGATGTGAATGAGGATGTGAATGAGGACTAAGATGAGGACTCAGATGAGGATGTGAATGAGGACTAAGATGAGGATGTGAATGAGGATGTGAATGAGGACTAAGATGAGGATGTGAATGAGGACTAAGATGAGGATGTGAATGAGGACTAAGATGAGGATGTGAATGAGGATGTGAATGAGGACTAAGATGAGGACTAAGATGAGGATGTGAATGAGGATGTGAATGAGGACTAAGATGAGGATGTGAATGAGGATGTGAATGAGGACTAAGATGAGGATGTGAATGAGGATGTGAATGACGACTAAGATGAGGATGTGAATGAGGATGTGAATGAGGACTAAGATGAGGATGTGAATGAGGATGTGAATGAGGACTAAGATGAGGATGTGAATGAGGATGTGAATGAGGACTAAGATGAGGATGTGAATGAGGATGTGAATGAGGACTAAGATGAGGATGTGAATGAGGATGTGAATGAGGACTAAGATGAGGATGTGAATGAGGATGTGAATGAGGACTAAGATGAGGATGTGAATGAGGATGTGAATGAGGACTAAGATGAGGATGTGAATGAGGATGTGAATGAGGACTAAGATGAGGATGTGAATGAGGATGTGAATGAGGACTAAGATGAGGATGTGAATGAGGATGTGAATGAGGACTAAGATGAGGATGTGAATGAGGATGTGAATGAGGATAAGATGAGGATCTGAATGAGGATGTGAATGAGGACTAAGATGAGGATGTGAATGAGGATGTGAATGAGGACTAAGATGAGCATGAGGATGTGAATGAGGATAAGATGAGGATGAAGACCACGATGAGGAATAAGATGAAGACTAAGATGATGATGAGGATGAAGATGAAGATGAGGAATAAGACGCGGACTAAGATGAGGATATGAGGAATACGATGAGATTGAGGAATAAGATGAGATTGAGGAATAAGATGAGGATGAGGATGGAAATGAGGACTAAGATGAGGATGAGGACTAAGATGAGGATGAAGATGAGGACTAAGATGAGGATGAAGATGAGGATGAGGACTAAGATGAGGATGAGGACGAGGACTAAGATGAGGATGAGGATGAGTACTAAGATGAGGATGAGGACTCAGATGAGGATGTGAATGAGGATGTGAATGAGGACTAAGATGAGCATGAGGATGTGAATGAGGATAAGATGAGGACTACGATGAGGAATAAGATGAGGATGAGGACTAAGTTGAGGAATAAGATGAGTATGAGGAATAAGATGATGATTATGATGAGGATGACGAATAAGATGAGGAATAATATTGAGGATGAAGATGTGAATGAGGACTAACATGAGGATGAGAATGAAGATGAGCACGAGGACTAAGATGAGGATGAAGATGTGAATGACGACTAAGATGTGAATGAGGGCTAAAATGAGGATGAGGATGAGAACTAAGATGAGCACGAGGACTAAGATGAGGACCGAAAAGGAGCATGAGGACTAAGATGACAATGAGGACTACGATGATGATAAAGATGAGGACTAAGATACAGATGAGGACTAAGATGAGGATGAAGGCGAGGATGAGGACTAAGATGAGGATGAAGATGAGGACTAAGATGAGGATGAAGGCGAGGATGAGGACTAAGATGAGGATGAAGATGAGGACTAAGATGACGATGAGGAATATGATGAGGATGAAGACTAAGATGAGGATGAAGAGGAGGACTAAGATGAGGATGAGGAATATGATGATGATGAAGATGAGAATGAGGAATAATATGAGTATGAAGATGATAATGAGGACTAAAATGATGATGAAGATGAGAATGAGGACTAAGATGAGGATGAAGGTGAGGATGAGAATGAAGATGAGAACGAGGACTGAAGATGAGAATGAAGATGAGAATGAGGAATGAAGATGAGAATGAAGATGAAGACGAGGGTGAAGATGTAAACGAGGACTAAGTTGAGGATGAAGGTGAGGATGAATATGAGGATGAAGATGAAGATGGAGATGAGATCGAAGACTGAGATGAGTATGAAGGTGAGGATGAAGATGAGAACGAGGACTAAGATGAGGATGAAGATGAGAACTAAGATGAAGAGGAGGAGAAAGATTAGGAATAAGATGAGCACTAAGATGAGGATGAGGAATACGATGAAAATGAGGAATAAGATGAGGATGATCTTGCAGAAAGAGGTCTACGATGAGGATGAGATCTAGGATAAAGATGAAAATGAGGAGTAAGATGAGGATGTGTATATCAATAACCCTTAAATCAGACACGAAAAGTAAATAATTTTGTATTCGTGTTAGGCTGCAATCCAATTCCGTGTCATAGTTCCTGTGTTCTCAATAACTGGAAGATCATTGATAAAACAAAGTAAGCCAAAGGAAAAATTACAATTTTTTTTCCATTTCCGATTTAATTATGCTCCACATAAACACACGAATCAGAAATTGTATCAATCTAAATTATGTTGGCTTGAATCTCTGGGCTTGACTATTGATCTTCGATTTTCCGATCGTTTACCTCTTGTATTTATGATCTGCGTAAACGAGATAGAAGTCATGTTCTGTTTATTAATTAAGAAAGAAAAATAGCCCTATATGTTTATCAAGTTACCACGTCACACGGAAAGTGGAAACATGACGAAAATTAATTAGCTATTGGCACAAGAAGCTAGCGTTGGCTCGTGTTTCACACACTTCTATCGTGCCCATGTTTTTATTCACTAAAATTCCACTGTTGTATTTGATGTTTCTAATTGATGTTTCATTTCTTTTTGGGATTCTTTTTTATTATAAACAAGACCTTTGGATGTGAGGTGAGTCTGAATTCTAGGGTTCTAAATAAAAAGATGAAGGGAGTGAGGAAGGGAGTGAGGAAGGAAGGAAGGACGTGAGTGAGTGAGTGAGTGAGGAAGGAAGGAAGGAAGGGAGGAAGGGAGGAAGGGAGGACTTGGCAATTTCATATTCTTTGTATAATCACAATTCAGCGTCTTTAGTAGTGTACGTGAATATTTCTTTTACAACTTTAGTAATGTGGACACGCAGTTTTCGTTCACTGGCGATAAAGGAGAACATTGGTTCTTTATGCTGACACTACAGGTTGAACTTGAGGCTGCACCAGGAATCAGGGTATGTAAAGTATTCTCGATGTTCTTAGGGGACTTAATAAAAAGCCTGTCTGGGTTTATAATAGACCCTTAGTCGCTACAATAATTCAAAATCATTGTAAATAAAACAAAAGGTAAAACGCGCAAATCATGCAAAAAAGTTCTACTGTTGCAGGTGTAATGTAATACTAGGTGTCGAGGTTGCTGCAAAAATCGTCCGAAACCGAAAAAATGTATCGTCAGAAACAGTAAAAATGTAAAAATCTCCAAATCATCTCTCATTCGTTTTTCTCTTATTTTCTTTTATTTAGAATGCGCTTATCGCTCAAAAGGTAATCCCGTTCTTCGTCTTTGGTCGTCTTCCGTTAAAAATAACTATGTTTCATTAGTATAATTTCAGAGCTGAAACGAATTCTGGTTGGTTGGCTGACTGGTCAGTGACTCGCGGTAACTATTGAGTTTTCAAAAAAAACTCAATGGCTGCCAAAAATAGATTCGCAAAAATTTCGGACGAAGAAATTAATGAACTAAAAACAAAATGCCATTCCTAGAAAAACCAAAGAATCTACAAAATATGGTACAAAACTCTATAAAGCTAAGTAGCCTTTGTTTGGAAAATTTTTATTTGGCACTTTAAAAACATGCCAGTTTCATGGACTTTAACTTTACGGCTGGCTTTACTCTTTTTCGATCCAAACGGAAGTCGTGTTTTTCCTGATCAGCTCTGAAATTATACTAAATACCGCGGAAAAGTTGTAAAATGTGTTACTCTATCATTTTACGAGTTCTTTCATATTAGACAAACTTAATTTTTGTTGCCAATGTCCTGTAGCGTAGTCAATACGGTTATTTTCAACGTGGGATACTAGTGTAAACATCCAGGTCCGTTTAATATAATTGTGCGTGCGGACAAATGGCGCCAGAATGCCAGCTGTTCGTTTTGTGCAGTAGTTATTGCCAGGTTTCAACGGGTAATAAGAGAACTATCCGGAGTACAGTGTAAATGTCGCATAAGTTAAAGTGCCCATCCGGGGTTTGGGGGATTTTGGACCAAGAAGAAATGTAATATATCTTGTCGTTCAAAAATTTCATCTTCATACTTTTTTCCTGTTAAAGTTGATTTGCTATTCACAGGAAATGACGTCAAAGCAGGGACACCCGAAGTCATTGCACACTAATTCAACAGTGAAATATAAAGAAATTTTGGCTCGGGACTTTAAACACACCTGTTTAGACAAAATTCGCTCAATTCCCAAACTTTCATTGTATTTCACTGCTGAATCATGCAATGTGCAATGTTTTTGCGTGTCCCTGCTTGACGTCATTTCCTGTGAATAGTAAATCACTTTAGCAGGGGTAAAAGGTATGAAGATGAAATTTTCGCACGACAAGATGTTTTACAACTAATTTTTCTCAAGAAAGATCACAAATATGTAAAATCCCCAAACCCCAGGTAGGCACTTTAAGTCATGCAGGACCCGGTACGATTATTTTTTCTAAATCTTCATTATTATTATTTACTTAACCTCCGCGGGAAAGTATTTACCTGAGGTTTTTGTACAGACCGAGCAAACGAGACAGTTCATGCTTCATGTTACGCACTCATTCGTTAATTTGTTTTTACTTGAATTGCTCTATTACTTATTTTGCGTTCTAGAGCAATTTGTTGTTCTAAAACCTTTGTAAAACATTTTAAACTCGCGTTTGTTCGTCTTCAAACAGCTCAAAAGATTTTCTCGCCAATACTTGCTGGTCCGCAAAACCTATAGACAGACGAGCCAGCCAATCAGCGGCCCTATAATAAACAATTATTGGATGAGGCTGAGTATGATATCAAGAATTATCCAGACCAAGGTCAATGTTATCTGCCCAAGGCCGAGGCGGATAACATTGACAGAGGTCTGGGGCGAATCCTTGCGAAGAACCCGCCATTTTCCCATTTTCTTTCCCCCTAAACAAGCTGGCAACAGCAAGCTAGCAACAAGATATTGGAATAATGATGTCATAGTTACACTTCTTGAACCATAATATTGGAACATTGACGTCACATGAAGCTGATGTCACGAATTAGCTGTATGTCAACAGCCAATGATGGAGAAAATCCCGCAGGGGGTTAGGATGAAACTCTAGGGGGTATAGAACAGGCGAGCGAGGGGTTATTGTGGATACGTATTTTTAGTGTAATTATAAATGTAGTCTTTAGGGAGTTTAGGAAGTAAGCCACGCAAAGACAATTATGTCACCTACAGACAATTTTTGATATTTTATAGGTGGAAACTGGAATCATGAATTGTCTGTAGGTTTTGTAGTCAATCACAATTGAGATTGTATGAGTATTGTATAATAATAAATGTTGTCTGTTGACGAGTTCTAAAAGCTCATACAAATTTTGTCTATATTTCAGGCTGTAAGAGACGATGATCCTTATTTACTGGAAAGATCCTTGATTTCCGTAAAACAATCCATTGAACGAGTGGCTAGCACATTGTGTAGGATGTATGGTAAAGTCTATTAAGGTGAATCTAAATCATGAGAAATTGCATTTGTTCGCATAAAAATGTTTGTAATGCAGATCTGAGCTTCATCGTGGTTCATTGCATAGTTCTAGTGGTGGTCTTGTTTACTGAAAAGTTTTATACCCTCAAAGTTTATCTGAGTGGAGAAATCGTGTTTATAATAAATCCAGAAAACTAATTTGCATAAAATCTGCTGCTTGTCATAAACACAATTTCTCTGGATATACAAATGCTACAAGTGTGAAACATTTCAATAATCAAAACCACCGCTAGAGCTATGCAATGAACCAAAATACAGCTCAGATCTGCATTACAAAAATTGTTATGGGGAAAAATGCAATTTCTCATGATTCAGACTATCGAGTCACCTTAAAGAAATAGCAATTACTCCGTCGATGCACATGAGAAGTTGGAAGAGCTTAAAGAAAGCCAAGAGTTGACTTTTTGTTTGATTTTTGAGTGCTCTTCCAATTTCTCAAGTTCATCCATAACTCGATGAAGCACGCCAAACCATGAACTATTTCTTCTGATTGGTTGAAATTCCCCGTGCTCCACGACAGCCAATCAGTAGCAGCATTATGTTAAATATATGTTATAATTTTCCTTAGCTCAGAATCACCGTCAATTTTAATTTGAATTATTTATAAATTATAAATCACTTATCATAAGTCAAGAACTATAATCTATAAATCATAGTACTTTTAATTGAATTTAGTAAATTGTTTGCTACTCAAGCTTAAACGCAAACTCAGGAAAATATTTCTGAGCCCCAGACGGGAATAGAACCCGCAACCTTCTGATCTCCGGTTTGACGCTCTAACCATTGAGCAACCAGAACTCAGATAGCAGAGCGAAGGCTATGTTGTGTACTAAGTGTTCGTATGTGCGACATACGTACTATTAAATCTGCAGTCTCAATATGTCTGTATATCTTTTCTATCAGATAAAATTA
Organism: Chrysogorgia sp. JL179-B06; assembly: GCA_035772405.1. Lineage (NCBI taxonomy): Eukaryota > Metazoa > Cnidaria > Anthozoa > Scleralcyonacea > Chrysogorgiidae > Chrysogorgia > Chrysogorgia sp. JL179-B06. The sequence goes on along the minus strand of JAYKKM010000475.1, from coordinate 6,770,377 downwards.
TTAAATATTAGAAACCGTGCGACATATATTATCGTTAAAATTTAAATATTTCCTGTCTGGCGCAGTCAAAATCGGACGGTCGCATAAGACTGACGAAATCGTGAATCGAAAAACACGGCACACGGTAACGCTAGAGTACAAATTGAAACTAGACAAGCGCCAGGCACCTGAGATCCACTCACACGCCAAGTTTGATTTGAATTTTTTTTTTTTTTTTTGCGACACAAGTTGCACGGAAAATGCTATGTGTAACAGGGGCTAATTATTAGCGGGTGGTTAACTATATTTTACATTATTTTAGAAAGATGTGATCCGAACTTCTTCTATGGCAAACTTCGCACATTCTTAGGAGGGTATGCTGTAGACATTCTAATATTTCTTGTTTAGCTGTTTGTGTTTATACAACGTTTTACCTTTTATATATATATTTTGGTTTTCTCTTTTTATCAAAGTTGGAAAAATAACAAGACACTACCTGAAGGATTAATTTATGAAGGCGTCAGTTCCGAGCCATTACAGGTTGGTATTTTAAAATCTTATAAATTAGGGTGTGTTTACATGGATGTAAAGTTTTCCCTGGTAGGAGGGTCTGTCATCCTGCCCCCCCCCCGCCCCAAGACAACTGCGTTTATATGAAGAAAACTTGTCCCTGCAGCAGGAACACTTTTGATTGTCTCAAGGGCGAACCAACGTTTAACCAATCATGTTGAAGCGTTCCCACGGAGTTGTCTCGGGTAGGCGAGTAGTAGAAAAATTACCTCGTCTCCCAGGGGCCCTACCTCGTAGAAGGTGCGCACGAAACTTAAAATCCTGATTTCATGTGTCTTTCATACTGCGGTTGCTGTTTGTTGCAATCACTTTGTTATCTCAATCGACAATAAAAACAACAACATATTCTAACATTATTTTAGTTTTATGGCGGAAGTGAAGCTCAGAGTTCAATATTTCAGACATTTGACGCTGTTTTAGGGATAGTCCATCACAAAGCAAAAGGTAACTGTGCTTTTAGGTAATCGTCCTTCCTTTCTTCTTTCCTTGCTTCTTTCATCGCTTTCTTCCTTTATTTCTTGCTTGCTTTATTGCTTACTTCCTTTATCGTTTTCTTCCTTTATTACTTACTTCCTTCCTTGCTTGCTTCTTTGCTTCCTTCCTTCCTTCTTTCCTTGCTTCCTTCCCTCCTTCCTCCCTCCATCATTTCCTCCCTCCCTACCTTCCTACCTCCATCCCTAGTTCTCCCCTCTCTCTCTTCCTTCCTTCATTCATTCATTCCTTCCTCCCTTCCTTCCTTCCTCCGTTTAGTCGAGCATTTTTAACATGAGTCCTTGACTTGGGAAATTGGGTAACCATTCCCTATGTATCCGAATTTAAATAAATATTGTATTGTATTGTATTGTTCCTCGCTCTCTCCCTCCCCCTCTCTCCCTTCCTCCCTCCCTTTCTCCCTTCCTTCCTTCCTTCCTTCCTTCCTTCGCTTCCTTCCTTCGCTTCCTTCCTTCGCTTCCTTCCTTTGCTTCCTTCCTTTGCTTCCTTCCTTCCTCCTTTCCTCCCTTTCTCCTTTCCTCCCTTCCTCCTTTCCTCCCTTCCTCCATCCCTTCCTACCTCACTCCCTCCCTTCCTCCCTCATCTCCCTCCCTTCCTTCCTTCCTAACTTCCTCCCTCGCTCCCTCAATCCATGCCCTCCCTCCCTCCCTCCCCTGCCTGCCTGCCTGCCTGCCTGCCTGCCTGCCTGCCTGCCTGCCTGCCTGCCTCCATACACCGCCTTCCTGATATATATTTACCAATCTGTTGTTTCAGATAGTAAACCGTCCTATCTAGAAAGTATGTTGAATTATATGCCTAAGAGTCACAGAGAATTCATTTTATTTGTTAAAACGGGGCCGTCTATCAGGGAATATGGTAAGATTTAAGATAGTGAAGTTTGCATGCTGGATATATGATCTCATCTTCACTTTATATTTCTTCTTCTTCGTATTTGTCTCATCATTTCTTTTTTCATTTATTATTAAGTCAAAAAGGTCGATGATGACCATCTAAAAAAGCTATACAACGCATGCATTCAAGGCTTACTGCAGTTTAGAAATTTCCACATTCAAGTCGTTGCCAGGTGAGACAGTAATAAATACAATTAAGGCTAATTTAAATAGTCTTGTGCCGATAATCGTTGAGCGATAGGTATCATTCAGAAATATTTTTAAGTCCAAGACGGGAATTGAACCCATGACCTTCTGATAGTAGAATATTACTAGTAGTCTAATGCAAATCCTGCAATCTGATTGGCTAATGTCAGTTAATAAGTAATCAATATATTAAATGTGACTTACAGCTTCGGTTATTTCAATATAGTAAATTGTTTGCTACTCAAAATCAGAAAAAAAATATTCATAGCCCCAGAGGGGAATCGAACCCGCAATTAACCTACTCTAACCAGAGATCAGAAGGGTTCAATTCCCGTCTGGGACTCTGAAACATTTATGAGTTTTCGTTTAAGTTTGAGTAGAAAACAATTCACTATAATAAGTAATCAATATTTCAGATATGTGACTATTCAAGCATCTAAAGAAAAACACAATGATCTGAAGATGCTTGCCAAATGTGGGACTGGAGGAACAGGTATGAAATAAAGTCTAATGTTTTGAGTGAAGACCCTTCGTTTCACTCTCTGGAAAATGGCCTTATATAGATGATGGAAGAGTTTTGTTAAATTCTGATTGTTGAATTACATACTTGTGAGATCCAGCCATAAAAAATTCAACTTCAAGGCCTTCCACTGGGTCTGGGAATTTAATCCGAATTATTTGTTTCTTAGGAGTGATGTGTTTTCTTAAGAACATTCGAAGAGAGACTGCTGAGGCTATGATATTGTCTGTTTGAAGTATTAAAAAGTTCAGCATGCTGTATATATACACATACATACATATAGGGATGGAAAGGTTCAGATAAGTATTTTAAAGAGAAAAGAACCATATATATATATATATATGCCATTCGCGCCAGTTCCCGCTATTTGTAGCCTGGGGAAGACAGGTCTGACTATGGGGAAAATGACTAGACAACATTGGTCACAGACACAGTTGGCAGAATAACATTGTTCACAGTTGGCAGCACAACATTGTTCACAGTTGGCGGCACAACATTGTTCACAGTTGGCAGCCAACATTGTTCATAGTTGGCACATTGTTCACAGTTGACAGCACAACATTGTTCACAGTTGATAGCACAACATTGTTCACGGTTGACAGCACAACATTGTTCAGAGTTGACAGCACAACATTGTTCACAATTGACAGCACAACATCACAGTTGACAGCACAACATTGTTCATAGTTGACAGCACAATATTGTTCATAGTTGACAGCACAATATTGTTCATAGTTGACAGCACAACATTGTTCACAGTTGACAGCACAACATTGTTCACAGTTTGCAGCCAACATTGTTCACAGTTAGCAGCACAACAGTGTCCACAGTTGACATCATATTCGCGAAATATGAACGATCGAATACGTCTCCCGAAATATGAACGATAATGCTCCTAAATTATTTCAACAAAAATTAGTTATCCTAAGTTACTTCAACCATTATTGCGGCGGCTTATTTGCGTGAAAGGGCGCGCGTCACGCGGCGTGTAGCAAAATAAGCGCCTGGGATATTTAAATATTTACAATAGTATATAATTTACAATATTTAATGATATATTTTTATATTAAAATTTTAAGAAAAAGTGTTTGTTTCAGTAAGTACTGTCAATAGTCTCTGATGCAAGAAACGTTTAACCTGCCCACTAATTACCCCAATCTCTATATTAATGATATAGGTTCTACATGAAGTGAACAGTTGAATGACAAAATGTTTTATAATTCGAGGTTAATTAAATGATGTTAATATTGATGATTTTCAATTTTGGAAATGCTAATGAGTGTGACGTCAACGCAGGAATTTGACTATTCTGGTTTCCGTGTAATAGACTGGTTGAGGATTGAATGAAAAAGTTGATATAAGATCTCTAGTATAGCGTTCAAGTATACCATACATGTTTGAATTAGGTCAAATTTCTCAAGCAAGATCTAGCAGCAGAATATTGTATCAGGAATGATGACTGACCTTTATAAAATATCAACACAAAGCTCAAATCATAAAACATTTTGTCATTCAACTATTCACTTCATGTAGAAATCTATATCAGTAATATCGTATTTGAGGTCATGGTATAGGTTCCGATGTGGTCAAACTCTGGAATTCATTACCATTTTATATATATATATATATTATGTAGTATTTAAAACACTCGAACTCGCGTTTTATCATATCTAAAATGCTCGCGCTGCGCGCTCGCATTTTAAATATGATAAAACGCGAGTTCGAGTGTTTTAAATACTACATAATATATATATATATATATATGTAATGTTTAAAACACGAGCAGCAGTGTTTTATCAGATATAAATCTGTGGTACAGCGAAACGTGTCTGTAGATTGAACTATATATATACATATATCTCCATATGTTCTAACAAGCACTAAAGTAATAATAAACTTCAGATATACGACACCAACATGCAGGCAAACATCGCATCTAACCATAACGTGGAGCAAGGCCTCTCGAGCGCACTTCCCAAAGTAGCGAAGCAATAATAATAATTAATATTAAAGAGGATTCGGAGACCAGGGTTCAATTCCCGGTTGGGGCAGTCACTTTTCCTATATATGTATTTGACTATGTTAAATCCTCTTTAATATTAATTATATTAATATATATTAATATTACAAAGCTAATAATCAAAGGAACTTGATTACTTAGATAAAGTGTAAATGTTTTTTGATAGATATAAACATGACATGCTCTATCCATGCAGTCGCTTATGCAGATCAGTGAGTAATGTACTTCTTGGGTATACCTTGTCATAAAATTAATCTTTATATATATGAAATACATTATAGTTAAAATATAAAAAATAATGAAATAGTTACACAACTACTAACAAATGAAAAAGCAGTTATAATATTTTAATTTTTTTATTTGCTTCACCATGAACAACAATACATAAAAAATAGTCACATGAAATAATTTTAGCAGGGTGCCCGCAGTAAATGGCGTACGCTGTTGCGGTCCCTTTATTCAATATATATTCCAACTGGACGCTATACTAGTTGAAGTTAGAAAACTAAAAATTGCAAACGTTATAGGATAATGAAACATTCTTAACTCACATAACATAACATAAAACAGTTGATTTCTCGAATCATTTCTTATTTTGTTTATATACTCATGGAAACAATGGAAGCAATGGAGATTGAACTACAGAGGTTGTCCAGTATTTGTTTTATATAACAAATAGACGTAGGAGCCAACTTTTTGAGCTCCAGTATTTAAATCTTGCTTGAATATGTGATATCCATCTTGTGTATTACCGGAGATTTCTTCACCTAATGCCTCAAATTTAATTTGCGTGATCTTGTTTGCTCCACTTTTGGTGATACATAAATAATTGTATGTGCCTCCTGCACCTTCGTTTAAATCTTGATTTATTTTAGTGTAACCACTGGGTGTTACAGCTTTATTTTGAATGAATGCCAATCCACCAATTCCATCACACACGTCATTTGAATACTGTATCACTGGATATATGTATTTGCCCTCTGATCCCTTGTTCATATCAACAGGTATAAGGCCTGGTATTGATCCTGAAATTGGACTCTTACTAACTGCAAAGGAGATCTCTGACACGTAATTAGAGGTCATTATTTGCTAGAAAATCTAAAAAAAAAACGGAAGAGAAATAAATTTATTGCATATGCAATAAAAAATTGTTTATCCATATTCGTCTTCTTTCAAATGTATATTAGGATAAATGACAATAATGACAAAACTTGACTGGCAAGTTGGTCACCCCAATTCTAATATTGCTGTTAAAGGACAATTGGCAACAAATTAAGTTTGTCTAATATGAAAGAACTCGCATAATGTTAGAGTAACACCTTTTATAACCTTCCCGTATCAACTTCGTTTTTCAAATATTTCAGTTTTTTTATATGTAAATCATGGATGGTCTCTGACGTCAGGTGCAGGGTAGAGAATTTTCACTCATTAAAATATTAGTTACGTCTTCAAGTTTGTTCCACAAATAATACAAATTTACTTGAAAATGTGCGTATAATAACTTAGCAATCACTGAGATATATATAACATATCTTTTTGAGGGTTTCACGTTTTGGTTTATGGTCACAAGTTCTTTTTCTTTACGTTATATTCTTTACAACAGCAAACATCTGTCTGTCAGGTGCAGAGCAAGTTACCAGAGACTGAGTGGAGAACAATTGAATCAGGGGGGTCGGGGGTGCGATCGAATTATTCAGGGAATAATTGAATAGTATACAAAATATGATCTTATATAGTTATACACTATTGCGTACAAACCTCGTTACTAAAGGAACAGCGTCATTTACAATATAGTTATTTAATTCAAAGGTTTGGTTAATATTAAATTCAATGATGAGATGGACTTAAAATCGAGGTTAAAACGTCCTTCAAAGTGCAGGAAATAGCCGTTTCGGAGGCTTACAATTCGCACGGAAGGCTCATGACTGCGCGGTTTAGAAAAGCTTTTAATGCAGCAACAAGACTACCTTATTACTTGGGCTACTGTGGTAGCCGAGTCTAGGTTTCGGTGGCTCATTCCTGTATTTTTCGTGTCGACAAATTGTAATTATTGCATCATCCCGTCAGGCCTTATACTATTAGGCAATGTTGCATGCTCGATTTTTGCGAGTTCTTTCTTTTCGACAGCTTTGTCTTTGATCAAGTTGAGGTGTTTTCCGACGGTATTGGTGAATTGATTATATAGTTGATCAGTAATCGCGCTGACAATGTTTTTCCGTGAAGAATGCATAATAGACGAATTTATTACAGACGCGAAAAATGCCATGGCCCTCGATGTTGACTGTTGACATCATTCAGTACCTATAGGGCTAGGAAATTTGACTTGAAGAGCCACAGTATTGAGTATATTGCTGTTTGGTCCAACAAATACAATACGCGGAAGACCTCTAGTCGTACTAGTCGTTTACATCTGAGTCATCTATATCATGTAGGTGTCGTATTACATTTTAGAAATCAGAAATGAAAATGAAATCAGAAAAAAACCAAAAAAACCTAGGTGTTGCCCATACTGAAAGTATTATAAAGATCGTTTAATTATTCGGCTATTACGGGCTTGTGTCTTGTTGTTTATAATTTATAAAACTACTACATCGCTTTACAATGATTGCTTCTGAGAGTTTTGTACTTTTTAACAAACGCTTTAAATAAGCCCGAGTGAACGCCTGAGCAGGCGTCTTGTTAGTGATCAATCCGAAACACTTCTTAGCTTCTTATTTTTTTTTTTTATTCTTATGATTATGTATACTTTTACTTTCAGTAACAAGACGCCGACATGGCGCGCATATTGCCTGCGGAGATGGGTATGCATTGGTGGCAAGTTAGACAGTTGGAATTAGAAAACCCGCTCACTTGTCTTATATTACAAAGGATAATTTTTAACGCATTGATTTCTGTAATCAGGCACTGAAGGCATTGTGCAGCGCTCGTTTAAAGTGGGAAACTTTTAGAAGCAAGGGACGAAGAAAAATCAGGCGTCTACACGCAGGCTACCCCCCCAAAAAGCAGAACGCCTGACACGCAGACGAAATTTAATGTGAACATTAACACTTACACTCACTCTATACTTACCGCTGTGGATGGTAAGGTGCAGACATGGACCCTGATCTTAATTGTTACTTGGATTCAGGTCAAAGGCCATGTTTTGGTCTCCAGCCTTGAGCCCTGACCTGTCCACCTTTGTCTGCACCTATCACACCGACTGTGTCGGTGGAAATTACTTGCTGAAGCCGTTGTTCATAGGGTGGGACGGTGGGTGCAATTTTATATCCTTGCCAACTTGGATTTGCTCTCTCGCCAGCTCTCGCAGATATAATGACGCCGCGCTTGAAGGGAGGTACCTGTTTTATACCTGCCCTAGCTTACTCTCCTCAGGCCCTGCTCGTTCCTTTATTGCTAACTTTGGTTAATGATTAACCTCATCTAGAGCATAATCATAATAATAAAGACAAGACAAAAGGCAAAACAAAGGAATGAAATCGAGCCTGCGACATAAAGATGGACATAATCATAAGAAGCATAAGCCAAGCATGAGAAGCATAAGGCAAGAGCAAAACAAAAGAGCAAAACAAAAGAGGAAACAAAGAAAAATTCTCGTTTTGTCTTCCTACGCGGTAAATTTGTCACGTCACCAGGATTTGAATGATATATATTACATCTTGTTTGAAGAAAAACTCATTTTGTTAGCGCTTGCCAAACATGCCAAAAAATACGAATTTTTATTGTTTCAAAAATCATGACCGGTAGTACGGGATCTGGGTACTAGTAGTGTTGTGACGTCTATGTAGTCTGAAGTGTTTTCAATACGTTGTTGCTGGCTATTCCAATACATAATGTAGCGCTGAAAAGTTGGGAATACTTCATAAATTTCTTTTGCTAACGATAAAGCGAAGAAACGAAGAAAACAATGAATGATTTTGTGAAAAGTAAGAGAGCAAAGTGGGAACCCACAAAGGAGTCGCGTATTTGTTCCATACAATTTTTGCGTCAGATGATTTTCGATTTTATAAGGCCTTGACTGGAAAGAAGATGAACTAGGAATTGCTGTGGTTCCAACAATCCATAGAAACGATCGAAGAGAAGCCGATGTCGAAAAGGAGGACGCCGCCAGTTAGGAGATAAATATTATGCGCCAGCGCCGATACATTTTATGCCTTTTATATGCACTGTGTATCATGTTTCCTGCGTGGGACTAGAAGCTTTTCGCGACGCTGTAATAAGAAACATTTAATTATTTTAGAGAACAAAAATAATGTTTAGAGTCACAAGCGATCGACGTAGTTTTATAGTAACCAAAGCCGGCGAAGCGCGAACGACGCCTGTCAGATTCGGCCTAAAGCCTGTCAACAACATCTTCGTCGTCGTCTCGTCGACAACTTATCTTCTGTCGCTTCGCTCATTATTTCCACTTGATAATCGTATTCCGTGTTAAAATATGAACTATTAGACAAAGAATAACTCTCTGTCTGGTTTAGAATGGTGTAACGCTATCCAACAGCGTCACAAGAGTGAATATTTATGGTAAGGACCATGCCTTTTGAAACAACCCGTGGAGATAGATTTCACTTCGCAGCGGAGTCTTGAGTAGATGCGCACATACCATCATTCACATTGTCACAAGCGGTCGACGAGGTTCAGCCTTAGCTTTCGGATGTTGAAAGTGGTTTTTATATCGAAGCCGGCGAAGCGCAAACGACGCTTGTCTGATTCGGCTGGATAACATATGCCTCATAATGGCTGCAACATACTGTCGACGCGGGCCACATCTTCGACGACATTATTCTCATCTTCTGTCGCTTCTCCCACTATTTCCACTTCATAATCGTATTCGGCGTTAAAATATGAACTATTAGACGAAGAATGACTTCCTGAATTTGAATTTTACATCGGCAATACGCTTCGACAAGAACAACGTTTCTTCACGTTTTTACTATGAAAACCATAGTAATTCTCGGCCGGAAGTAAAACGAGTGACTACATAGACGTCACAAACAACTCTCGACCCAGACTCCGTACTACCGGTCATGAAATCAAAATATCCAACTTTGGGAGTTTGTAGAATCTTTGTTTTTCATTTTTACTCGATCAAATAATCTGCAAAAAACCTTCTATCCATCTCCTCTTTTGTTTGAGCCAGAAACGAATTTGGGTTTATATGCACTTTAAACACGGCAATGCTAGGCGCTTAGCCTCCTTCGCAGGCATCACTGCGCTCCACCTAACCGGGTATTTTTTCTCTTATCTGTTAGTCGATTGAAGGTCTTCGTGTGTCAAAATTTATATAAAAATCAACGGCAAGGTATACGAAACATATCTGTTACGAAATTACATCGGTTTAATGGACATAAAAGCATTAAATCATCGGGTAAACGACGAATAGATCTTGAAGCCATGTCCTTTGATTTTAAAGACGAGTCTCGCTTTAATCGCTTACGCATTTTCTCATATAATGATATAACATCTGATCTTCTCATTTTAAGTAGACGAAACCTATATCGTTCGATTCGCCAGATTCAAGTGATCATTTCGATATAGAATTGATTTAAATCGGACAAAAACACAACGTTTCATAATGATTAATATTACGGAGTTTCACGGATAAATGTCAAATAATATTTCCCTGTCCTTCGGCTGTCCATTCCGTCTTCATGATTGATCTCTCATCTGTGTTTCTCTCATCTTGGAGAGAATCTTTGCAATGGTTTGAGGTCTCGGTAAACTTTTCCAACTGCGATTCATTGTCAATAAAGCGAAATTAAGTTCGAACTCGCTTCAAATATTCGCTTGCATTGCCTTGCAAAGACTATATGTTGTCATGTTGACGTTTCGTCCACGGTTCTGCGAGTTCTTTCTTTAATTTCTCATCTGTGTTTCTCTCATCCAGTTATCCTGGAGAGAATCTTTGCATTAGTTTGCGGGTTTACGGGTCTCGTAAATGGTTTTCCACGACTGCGATTCATTGCAATAAAAGGAAAGTCCGAAATCGCTTTAATTCGCCATAACCCCCACGCAATAATTACATTCTCTCGACGCACAAGGTGTTGCAGAGAGTATCCTGTAGATCAGTAAGAAGTACAGTACAGGTTAATGTTCGCGAGTGACGAACACCTAGATTAAGAACTACTGAAATCTTTCACAAAAGCGAGTAAATCCACACTATGACTATCTTATCAAAACAAGTTGTACCAAAAAGAGAAAGGGAGTTAAGAAAAGAAAAAAGATCGTACCTTGAAGTGATGATAATATACGGTGAAGATTTCTGTGTGATGTCTGTGCTCCTTGAAAGACTCCAAAGTATGGTGCGCACCTCGCACAAGGCAAGAAATATATATATATTACGTGTCAACATTAGCACATACAGGAAGAAGATAGAACAAGGAACAGGAAGAAGATAGAACAAAGAAACTGATGGTCTGACGTAAATCATCTGACGATTTAAGGAGAGTCAAAGAGTATATATCGACGAACGTTTTCACAATTTCTGCAGTGGCTAAAGTCTAAAGAAATGCATAATTCTAGCTTGTCCAAATCAAGAATGGGCTAGTTTATCGGTATTAATTTCCCTCAGTTCAGTAATACTAAACTTGTGTAAAGATTACAGAAGCAGAAGTCGAAAGATTTTTTGTATTTTGACTGCAAAGATTAGGGTCGCAGGACTCGCCACCTACCTATGCTATCAAGTTTTGTGATTGGTTGATTAAAACAATAAAACAATAGAATCAACCACAAAGAAACCAATGTCCTAACCCTAACCACCTTTGTTCCATATAGCCAATCACAAAACCTGTTCATTTTAGGTACGTATTTACTGAAAGATTATGCTGAGAGCCGGAACTATCTAATTGGTTACGTACATCGAAGTGAAGAGTCTATTGCTATTGGCTTGTCCTCCGACAAAGCTAAAAGGTCAAAGCCAAGCGCGAAAAGTACGATGGGAATTACTCTATTTAATTATTTATTTAGCCCCTTGAGATTATTAATGAAATCATGAATATTGATGTAACCTCTGAGCCAATATTAATTAATTTTGTGGCGCTTCCGATTTTTTTGATAAACACTGTATATACATTACGGTATTAAACACTCGCTTTTCGTTAACAGCGCCGCTCCGCACTTCAGCTATCATCATTATTTTGTCCACATTTACGATTTATTCTTGCATTCTCAACAACAGAAAATGGCTCATTTGAAATCCCTTGAGACAATTTCAGTTTTGTCCACCTTTTAATTAGCGACTTTATACCTTTGGGAACTACTTTAACTAATAACAATTAATGTTTACTTCAAAACAATTCAGCATAAACAGTCTATTAACTAGAAGTTACTATCGCAAGGAAAGTGCTGCCTCGAAATCCAAGGCAGTTGTGATAATGTGCAAAATTACAAAAATAAGTGGTGGCTTATTGAAGTCAAACTCACAGTGGAGGTAGTACAGCCTCGTACCCATGCGGTTATGGTTTAGGTATATGGAGCTCACAATGAGCTTGCTGGACCATAGGTACTGCGCAATCTGGGGTACGTTAGTCTATCTGGGGTAAAACATTCATTATGCACAGCCAGGGCCCCTTACACATGCTTCATCTGACCCTGACACATTTGCAGATGTCTCACATCTGCCGCAACCTTGTTGACCCCCTCATGACCGTTCTCAACATCTATTCACAATATGGTAGTTCATGAACATGTGTAATATTAAACAGATGTAAATTGGACAGTTGCATACAAATTCTGTTGAACATAAAGATAAAATAGTTGCATTATAACATAGTTCTCTGTACAAGGTGCATAAAAATACAGCTCAATATGAACACAAAAAGTTGACATTATAACAGTTGATAAACTAAGTTAATCAGAATTTGTTTCTTGCATAAAATGCAGTTCAATATGAACGCAAAAAGTTGACATTTATATAACAGTTGATTTAAAACTAAGTTAATCAGAATTTGTTTCTTGTATAAAAATGCAGTTCAATATATTCTGTCGCTTTATATCTCACAGCGGTGTATGAGGGACACGGATATGCATTCTTCTGCATGCTCAATATCGTGAGAAACAATGAACTCACACCAATATGCACCTAAAATAGAAGGAAAACTGTATTCACAAACAAAACAATTTGATATCATGCCACAAGTGATGCTGTGATGGCAAGAAATCGCAGATGACTCAGATACCTCGCAGTCATTGAGCCATTTTCCGTTTGGTGAGCGTTTTAATAACAAGAAAATTAAGTATACATGACTATCTAGTCGTCTTACCTTGACAAGAGCATACTTCCTCACTCAGAAGGCAGAACAGATCGTTCAAACTTCACAGCGTTGACAATTTCCGAACAGCGAATGGTAACTTTAAACCAGTCATAAGTCGGGTAAAAAGTGAGGCAAGGTTTCAGGCCCCCACGCTGTTTGCAGGTAACATATTTTGAATTTTTTATTTTTGGATGTTAGAACAGTTAGATTATCCGCTCTTTTTAAGAAAACTACGTTCGCTAGCCGGATACGCTGTACGCATATTGTAAACACATAATTTATCTTTGTTTTAATATATATTGTAGCTTTGGGAGTTGATTATTTCTCAAGAAAACGTTCGTCGAAGACAGCCGAAAGTTCGTGTTTTTGTTTACAAGATGGTATCCGTGACGAAAATTATATTTTTTGGCATGTTCGATTATCCGCTTTTAAAGAGAACTAAGTTAGCTACCGGGATAAGCTGTACGTATGTTGTTAATAGATCATTTATCTTTCCTTTAATATATTCTATAGCCATGGGGGTGGTTTATTTCTGAAGAAAACGTTTGCCAAACATAGACGAAAGTTTGTGTTTTTGTTTTGAAGATGGCGTGCGTATTACGAAGTCAGTTACTGAGCGATTCACCAGTTCAAGCATGGATAGTGAAATAAATTAATTTTACTAGCTATAACATGGTGTCAGAAAACGGGATTTCTTTAAGTAATCAAAGCTGAATTGAGTGAACAAAAGCGGTTAAAATGGCAGAAGGATATCCAAACTCTTACAACTGGCCCACCATGGACTGGCAAGCGAAAGATCTCGACAAAGAATGGGAGCGTTTTTACCAACATTGCGAATTCGCCTTTGGAGGTCCTTTAAGTAAGTGTACAGAGAAAGAAAGAATTTGTAATCTCATGAGTTTTGTGGGAGATAAAGGCCGCGAAATGTACCTTACATTTGAATGGAACACTGTTCAAGTTGGAGAGGGTGAACACGTTGAAGAAGTGAGTGAGAAAGATATACTTGTTCGTGTCGCTGCGAAGTTCAAAGAACAACTAGCATCGAAGAAGAATCCTATTATGGCAGCTGTTCAGTTTGACAGGAGGCGTCAAAAGCAAGGTGAAACGTTTGATGATTTTGTCACCGACCTGAAACTATTAGCCCGTGGCCTGGACGTTAAAGAAACTGACAAGCTGATCAGGAATGCTATAGCATGTAAGTCTCTAAATGAAAGAGTGAAACAGCGTTGTTTAGAAAAGAATAAAAACTTAACATTAGAAACAGCCATAAACGTAGGAAGACTCTTTGAGGCTACCAAAGATGGAATGCAAATAATCACAGGAGAAGACCCAAATGTGTCAGTGCATGGTGTATCAACGAAGCCCAACAGATCTTGTAAACACAAGAACCAAAAGAGACAAACTACATCTAAATCAGAGAAAGAGTCATCAGGACCATCAAAGTGTCAAAGATGTGGTTATTATAGCCATAAGCCACAAGGAAAATGTCCTGCCAAGAGCCAGTCTTGCCGCCGGTGTGGAAAGATAGGACATTTCAGCAGAATGTGCAGAGGAGGAGAAATTAAGAAAATACATGGCATGGAAGAAGAGTTATATTCCAGTGAAGAAACAGACAACTCCGATGATGATGATAGCCAGTATGCGAAAGAGTTGCATTTGCTGCATCTCAAGAGTTTGAAAATCCACAAAGCCAAAGAATCCGGCCAGCAGAAAGATGATGAGTGGTGGGAGACCGTACAAGTGGGTAAAGGTACCTTGCAATGCCAACTGGACACAGGTGCACAAGCAAGTGTTCTGACAACTAAGCAGTTAAGAAGTGTTGCTCCTGAGGCACGGATCAAGAAAACACACAAGAGACTTGTGTCATACAGTCAACACCAGATGTCCCTCTTTCTCCATTTTCTCCTCTTTCTCCTCTTTCTCCTCTTCATTACGCAGCCCAGAGGATGCACCACACTGAAAGTGAAACACAAAAGGAAAGAGATCAAGGTGAAATTCTTCATCATCGACAAAGCTCAGAATCCAATTCTATCAGGGAAAGCATGCAAAGCACTAAACCTGGTGAAACGAATACATGAAATCGACCACAATCTAAAAGAGCTTCTAATCCAACATCCAGATTTGGAAAATGCTACAGGAGCGATGCCAGGAACACACTCCATTAAAGTTGATCCAACAGTAAGCCCTGTTGTTCACGGCCCAAGGAGGCAACCTGCGGCACTCCTACCAAAGATTACAAGTAAGCTGAGAGAAATGGAGAAAGAGGGACATCTGGCGAAAGTAACCCAGCCAACTGATTGGGTTAACTCCATGGTAGTAGCACGGAAAGGAGAGAAGATCCGCATCTGTATAGATCCATCTGACTTGAACAAAGCAGTGAAGCGTGAACATTACCCTATCCCAACAGTGGAAGAAATCACCACGAGGATTCCTGAAGCCAAAATATTCTCAGTATTGGATGCCAAGAGTGGATATCTCCAAATGAAAATTGATTACGAGTCCAGTCTCCTGACAACGATGAACACGCCTTTGGGTCGATACCGTTGGTTGAAGCTACCATTTGGCATCAAATCGGCGCCTGAGATGTACCAGAGAGCAATGAACGACATGTTGGAAGGGATAGAGTATACACACGCTATAATGGATGATATTCTGGTGGCTGGACGTGATATACCACATCATGATGCTGTCTTACGACAAGTCCTTGATCGAGCTAAAAGTTACAACCTCAAGCTAAACTTTGACAAAGTGAAAATCAGAAAAGAAGAAGTGCGATATGTGGGACATATCATATCAGCGCGTGGACTCAAACCAGATCCCGAGAAGGTAGAAGCGATGAGAAGCATGCCAGCACCTGAAAATAAAGAAGATGTCCGCCGTTTCCTTGGATCAGTTCAATACCTAGCCAAATTCTTGCCACACCTGGCTGAGGTAGAAGAGCCCCTGCGTGACCTAACGAAGAAAGACACCATTTTTCACTGGGACAAACCACAGGAAGCAGCCTTTCAACATATCAAAGATTTGTGCTGTACAGCGCCTGTACTAGCCTATTATGACGTCAAGAAAGATGTTACAATACAGTGTGACGCAAGCAAGAATGCAGTCGGTGCTGTTCTCCTACAAGAAGGAAAACCCATAGCCTATGCATCACGAAAGCTTCGCACGTCCGAGTTAAACTGGTCACCCATCGAGAAAGAAATGCTAGCTATCGTATTCAGTACAAAGAAATTCAGAGAATACATACTGGGAAAAGAAACTGTGGTGCAGACCGATCACAAGCCACTGGAAACTATTCTTCGCAAGCCCCTATTGTCAGCACCCCTGCGACTTCAGACGATGATGTTAAAGGTCAAAGGATATGACCTGAAAGTTGAATATCTTCCAGGCAAGAAGCAAGTCATTGCGGATACACTCAGCAGAGCAAGCCTTAATGAAGTACCACCAGAAAGAAAGGAATTTCAAGTAAATATGCTGGAAAGAATTTCCGTCACCCAAGACAAGTACCATGAGCTGCAACAAAAAACTGCCAATGAGTTATATGAATTATACGCTATTATCCAAGCAGGATGGCCCGATACAAAGCAGCAAGTACCTCACAGTATCAAGCCATATTGGAACAACCGAGATGAACTAGCGGTATTGGACGGTGTAATTTATCGAGGGATGAGAATCGTAGTACCACCATCAATTCAACCGAAAATGCTAGAGCTTGTCCACGAAACGCACCAAGGCATCGTGAAATCCAAGCAGAGAGCGCGAGAAGCACTGTATTGGCCAGGCATGAGTTCCCAAGTCGAAGCAAAAGTGAAGGACTGCAGTACATGTCATGACTACGCAGCAGCGCAGCAGAAAGAACCAATGATACCGAGTAAAACCCCCGACTACCCATGGGCAGAAGCAGCATCCGACATATTTACCTTCAAGAGCAAAAACTATGCACTGTCTATAGATTACTATTCCAAGTACATTGAAGTCACAGAGCTAAGTAACCTCTCAGCCTGTAACACTATCGAAGCTCTGAAAGGACACTTTGAAAGACATGGCATACCAGAGAAGCTCACAACAGACTGTGGCACACAGTATACAAGTGCAGAATTTAAGAATTTTGAAAAAGCCTACAACTTCCAACATGTGTTGATAAGTCCCAAACATCCCAATGCAAACGGAGAAGCAGAAGCAGCAGTGAAGATTGTTAAATCATTGTGGAGAAAGAATGACGACAAGCACAAAGCCCTTTTGGTTTATCGAGCGACACCAATACCAGGCTTCGATCTATCACCGTCGCAACTATGTATGGGGAGAAGACTGAGAACCACTCTTCCAATAGCACGCAGTTTATTAGAGCCTGAAGCTTATAACATAAACGATGTTAAGAGAAGAATGCGCCATGCAAAAGAAAAACAAACTTACTACTACAACCGCAACAGCAAGAAAGAACTAGCCCCCCTAAAACCTGGTGACCAAGTAAGGATCCGACCAGAACCAGGATCGAAACTATGGAAACAAGCAACTGTGGTGGACCATCATTCATCACCTCGTTCATACATAGTGGATACGGGAAACCAGAAACTTAGACGCAACCGAGTAGCCTTGAGATTGGACCAAGGAAGATCGACAGTTGAACAGGAAGACAACAGTGATACTCTAAGCAGAGACGATAGTGACCACCAAGTACCTCTTGAAAACCCAAATCCAGAAATACGTGTCAACACATCACCAGCTCACCATCCGCCATGGGTTACGGGAGCTTCTAGTTCTATGGTGAAAGACAAGCAGGCACCATCCACCAAGGCATCAGTAACAGAAAACATAGACCACCAAGAACACTACATAACAAGGAGTGGAAGAATTAGCAGGAAACCAGCTAAGTTGAACATTTAATAAGTGTGGCACTATTTTCGTTTAAATAGACTCACGAAGACATCATCAAATCATTAAAGTTATTTTATTTTATTTTAACAATTGTTCAGTTGGGAGGGAGGGGATGTTATATATGTACTCAGTGAATGTTATAGTTGTAACCGCTGACCATATGTATTGACATTAAAGATAGCAACACGCTTCTTGATTCTTATCATGGCTGACATGTGTATTATATAACAGTCTACAACTACAAAAACCGTTTTACCTTGAAAAATCTACCTGCAAACCGCGTACGGGGCCTGAAATCTACCTGCAAACCGCGTAGGGGCCTGGAACTTTTTGCCTCACTTTTTGCTTACGAGTTATCGTTCCAGTTATATATATTGAGTTCACTGCTTTAAACACGTAATAAAACTTCTACGTCACAAACGTCATATTTACACAAATCGAGATTTCGTTGACTATACATAGTTCCGCGAAGAAGTCTGGGTACGAGACACAGCAACCCAAGTCAAGATTATCAACCCACGCGAAAGCGGTTCTTTTTGATATTTATATATAAAAGTGCAAAATCATCTTCCTCGATCAACATCCAGCCCCACCATGTCTGC
The DNA here is from genome assembly GCA_035772405.1 of Chrysogorgia sp. JL179-B06. Taxonomy (NCBI): domain Eukaryota; kingdom Metazoa; phylum Cnidaria; class Anthozoa; order Scleralcyonacea; family Chrysogorgiidae; genus Chrysogorgia; species Chrysogorgia sp. JL179-B06. The sequence goes on along the minus strand of JAYKKM010000475.1, from coordinate 6,752,000 downwards.
CAAACTATATAGCAGTCGACCACAAGTCACTCCCTGTTTCAACGGGCATCATTACACATGACCGCCAGCTAAAACTGGTCGATCCCATCGTACTTTTCGCGCTTGGCTTTGACCTTTTAGCTTTGTCGGAGGACAACCTTAATTGATTTAATAGCTGTATAGACGACTTTCATAATGGCTGCCATTTTAAATATTCTTTTATGCGCATATAAATTAGTCTTTACTCTACTAACTGTGGTCTTTACAACCTCGTTACGAAGCAAAATTCTTTTGAATTGCTGACATGCAAACGAGGCCATAAAGGCTAATTTAGATGCACATAAAGGAATATTTAAAATATTTAAATTAGCAGCCATTATGAAAGTCGTCTATACAGAATTACAGATTACTACACAAGTTCGCGGGTTTGTTTCGAGACGGGTTTAGTTTGTTTCGAGACGGGTTCAGTATAGAGGTTTTAAAAGCGGGCGGGGAGAGGCAGATTTGTTTCCCAGGCAGGAATTCGAATCTTATTATATATTTGGCGACAATCCTCGTGAAGTAATAGGGAATTGGTTATTCATTAGCACAATGAGTGGAACCACCACAAGACATACCGATCGCGAGCTTCTAGTCGATGAAAAGGCGTAAGGGGAAATTTTGAAAGTAAAGCTTCTGGCAAAAGCAAAATCCAGTAGGGGCAAACATAAATACATCTCGACCAGAAAGATATACCTCAGTAACTTGCCTTTGCTGGTCTCTGATTGTTTCGTAACCAAATTTACTTGTTTCTTAAATAATGCATCCTTTATTGATCTTACTTTCGAATTTTCTCGTTCACTTTTGCACCCGCCCGCCCGCTTTTTCGCTTGCCCGCCTTTCCTCCCGCCCGCTTTTTCGCTCGCTCGCCTTTTCAAAAATCTTTGAAACCAAACCACTCTCGAAACAAACCCGTCTTCTCGAAACAAACCCGTCTTCTCGAAACAATAAGAATAAAGATTGTGTTTACTGATACGGCAACCTACCGGCCGGAAGAGTACTGATTTAATTGACTTCAAGCAGAGGCGTGGGGGGCTGAAGTAGCCTGCGTGCAGACTCCACCTGATAATGAAATTTAAGAGTCTGCACGCAGGCTAGGCTGAAGTCGATAAGCAGGTAATCAGTGACCGTTTTCTCGGTGATATTGTGCTAGATGACTGGCTACACACTACTAGCTATATATGACACCTCACTCTGACAATGATTATATTGTAATTTGTCACATCACTCAAGCCCGCGCCATCCCAGTTCCGGTTCATACGACTGTCTTGATAGCAAGCCACACTGGTCACTGCTCACAAATTTAACATTTCCTTAAAGGTTGCCTATTTCTTGTAATTGTAATTGTAATTGAAACGCGCGTTGAATTTAATTTTAACTCGAATCCTATAAACTCGAATCCTAACTCGAATCCTAGTGAATCCTATAACTCAAGTCCTAACTCGGGAGACTAACTATCTCATAAGATGCTGAGGAATAAAACGTGTGCTGTATGAGTTGTGCGAGTACTTGTCGTTGTGGTGTAACAAACTGATATATCTCAAAGTAACGAAAATCTTCAAAAGAATTGTTACTTTATCATTTTAAAAGTTCTTCCAAGTCAGACAATAAAAACTTTTGAGTTTAGTGGCATTTTAAGGCAAAAACGAACATTGGTAGATTATGTAGATATTTAAAATCGTTGCAATAGAGGGGAACCAAACGGGCATCGAAGTCTAGTAATTAGGAATTGCCCAGCAACTAGCTTTAAACAGAGCCATAACACAACATAATTTTGAAACGAAAATTGAGATGACTTTTTTTATTGATTTATTTGAAAGAGCTCCTCAAACGATAAAGAATGGTGTTTGTAGTTCTTCCATACCTTATCTCGTTCTCGAGTTATTCAAGATTGTGTAATATGACCTATGACGTCACTAGTTGTACCCCACCATTATGACGAATCAGAAAATGAAGCATATCTTCAAAACTATTGAACAAAATTCCTTGAAACTTTGCACAAGTATACCGGTCACTAAATTGAATAACCCACGTAAACTTTATCGTTGCTATGGTAACATAGATTAGTTCCCAGACTCCTTTATTCCTCTCATAAACTTGTTTATATTCTGCCTTTTCTAAACCAATATTTAACTGTTGATCAGTGAGGTATATTTTCAATAGTATTGCAAACAACACAGAGCAACTTCAAGTCAAAATCTTTGTAGGGCATGGTGGAAAATAGAAATTTTTTGCTGCAGGATGAAAGGTCTGGGAACTAATATATATTGCTATGGTAACGATAAAGTTGACGTGGCGATATTCAATTTAGTGACCTGTATACTTGTGTAAAGTTTCAAACAATTTTGCTCAATATTTTTGAAGATATGCTTCATTTTCTGATTCATCATAATGGAGGTCATATTACACAATCTTGAATAACTTGAGAACGAGATAAGATATTAAAAAACTACAAACGCCATTCTTTATCGTTTGAGGAGTTCTCTCAAATTGAATCAATAAAAAGTCACCTCAATTTTCGTTTCATAAACACTTTAACTTGTAACATTATCAGTGTGTCAAGTTACAAATCTTTTTTTGAATTTCAAAATCTTTATTTTCGCATTCTGTTTTTTCCTGGAAATTGTTCCGGTTTCTTTTAATTTTACGTAAATCTCACGTGATTATTTCCCAGGATGCTACTCGGTTTACGAATTACGAGAAAAATGGCGTCCTTTCAAGCGTCTGCCCTTGCTAAATGGTTTCACTCTGCTCTTCACAAAGACTTTAACTTCGATGACACAACTACAATCTTCACGCCATCCGATAAGTCTTACAATGAGGTAAAACAATGAATGATTAACAGTAGACTTTTTGTTTTAATTTGGTAATTATCTGCAGAGACAGACGATATCGCGATACGCCTGTCTCCGAAGCAATAAATTATTCCAAACCCAGTTATAGTCTTTTGGCTGCCTTTAACTATTTATGTAATTTACCTTTTATTATTTGCAAATTTATATCACCTGTGGTTTATGAATCTTTAAATCAAATATAGGCAATATACATTTTGTATAACTCAAGGAGACTGCAAAGACGAAAGTTTGTAAATTCGTTCGAAAACACCGCAGTGTAGTAATTTTACGCGACCCGCTCTGTTTTTTTAGTTTATCAGCAGACGTAGCTAGCACTTGATTAGGCTTTGGCCCATTGTGCCAGCATAATTTTTAGCATAATGGAGCAAAAAAGCATAATTTCTAAAACGAGCACTGCTCGAGCATAATCCTAAAATTTTAGCACTTTTTTAAGCATAAAAGGTAATATTACTCATTTGGTAGTCTAGAAAGTCAGAAACTTGTTACAAGACCGCTTTCATAGTTTCACTTTCATTGTGGGCAGTAGTAGTGCAGACTGTGCACTGCAGTACACTGTACACCTGAACTGCCGAGCAAAAAGCCTGGGAACGAGCCACGAGGTTGTAAACACTACTGCCAAAATGGCGTCAAATATTTTTTGAGTTGTTGAATTTATGTAAGAATCTGTGAGAATATCGAGCATTTATGTGAGAATATCGAGCATAATTTGTGAATTCTAGCATAATTTTTAGCATAATTAGGCAAAATTGAGAGCAGTGCTATTAGCATAATATGCCAATTTTTTTAGCACAATGGGCCAAAGCCTACACTTGATATGTTGTCTGTAAAAATACATTGTGTTTCTTCGTAGCCAGAGGGGGACCAGGCCCCCCTGGCAAAATTCCTGCCCCCTCCTGGCAAAATTCCTGCCCCCCCTGGCAAAATTCCTGCCCCCCCCTGAGACAATTTGACGAGGTGAGCTCGCCCGGGTACGTGTGGCGGTCTGAGATTGTCACCGTGCTGAGATTGTATATTCACTTAGTGCGCATGTTCGAAAAGTGGTTGCAATCTCAGCATGCACAAGAAAGGTCTGAGATTGTCACTGTGCTGAGATTGTATATTCACTTAGTGCGCATGTTCGAAAAGTGGTTGCAATCTCAGCACGTGCAAGAAAGGTCTGAGATTGTCACTGTGCTGAGATTGTATATTCACTTAGTGTGCATGTTCAAAAAGTGGTTGCAATCTCAGCATGCACAAAAAAGGTCTGAGATTGTCACTGTGCTGAGATTGTATATTTAACTTAGTGCGCATGTTCGAAAAGTGGTTGCAATCTCAGCACATGCAAGAAAGGTCTGAGATTGTCACTGTGCTGAGATTGTATATTCATTTAGTGTGCATGTTCGAAAAGTGGTTGCAATCTCAGCACATGCAAGAAAGGTCTGAGATTGTCACTGTGCTGAGATTGTATATTCACTTAGTGCGCATGTTCAAAAAGTGGTTGCAATCTCAGCATGTGCAAGAAAGGTCTGAGATTGTCACTGTGCTGAGATTGTATATTCACTTAGTGTGCATGTTCAAAAAGTGGTTGCAATCTCAGCATGTGCAAGAAAGGTCTGAGATTGTCACTGTGCTGAGATTGTATATTCATTTAGTGTGCATGTTCGAAAAGTGGTTGCAATCTCAGCACGTGCAAGAAAGGACTGAGATTGTCACTGTGGTGAGATTGTACCAATCATTTCAAGCAAAACTTTTGCCTTGAAACGATTGATTCACGAAATTTTCAGTTTGTGGATAATTTCCCACGAGGAAGATATTAGTTGAATCTGAAATCCTATGTTAACATTGACAGTTTAATCTTCAAAATAACAAATTATACATACATACATATTTCCTCCAAAGACGAACGCTGTCGTCGCAGAGACGAGCGACCTGATGAACTCAGATTTTGACTGGTATCTCAGAAATCTTTAACCTGGTAGGTTTTGCAAACAGAAGTTTCCTAGTGATGGTAGTGTTCTCAGCTGTGTAAAGCGGCATTGTCTTCATGATTCATTCGAACTGCAAATCCTACTATAAACTCGTGGAGTACGTTTTGCAAAGCCAGATTTATATATGTTTATATCTCTATGATTCAGTTTTTTGAAATTCAAAATCAAAAGTAGTTTTTCAGATAAACCTGTTTTGGTGTTGTTACCATAGCAACAAAAAACTTGTTTCCCAAAACCCCATCATAGACACTGGGTGCCCATCTCAAATTTATTATTTTTATTAATTTTTTTTACAGACTAGCCCTAATTAAGATGTGTATTTTATGAATTGAGTTTTTTTATTATAATTTTTCTTCTTCCATAACTCATGCATGGAGGTATATAACATTGTCTTCCAAAATCTGGGGGTATATATCATTGTTTTCCACAATTTGTGGATATATATATACACCCCATCCCCCCCTATATTTACGCCCCGGATCAACACGTACCCATTACCCAATAAACTTGTCTTTTTTCAATAAATCTCCAGGGTACTTTTTGTTGTGTTGTCCGATAATCATCATCAAATGTTTGCTTGCAAACAAGACATGTCTTAGCTTAATTTTCTTCCGCTTGCGTTTCAGTTCGTTGTTGTCCATAACTTTCCAATATTTCAAAATGTTTCAGCTATTAATTGTTCTCGATTGACTTTTTACAACTCAATCAACTCTATACATTGTGTCATTGTTGTAAACATATCGGCGATCTCACCCATATTTATGTATGAAGGGTAGCCGGGTAAGGGCACTCTACAATGTACAACCTCATACGTAAACCCAGGGCGTGATTTCTCCACCTGATTTCTCCACCTCATTGTCAATGTCGGTTACTATCTAAACAGAAAGCGCATATTTCTATCAGCCAGTCATCTTAAATGTTATGTGCGCTACCGCTACAATGCCCGAAACGTGATTACTGATTGCGCATTTGTCCACGAAGTATTAGAGGCTGTTGTGTACTTGCACGATCGTGATTTGATGCAAATTCTAGTAGCGCTCCACAGCCATAGTTTAATTAGATTATCTTGCGCTTTTGGAGAGACGTTTCCGGATGGATTAAAAAGTGCGGCTCTACGTAAAAAGCTAAATCTTCCTAGCATTTTTGTCGGATTTTGGCTAGGGCTTTGTCGGCAATTTGGCCGACGGCCTGATAGGGGTCGGTAATTATTCGGTATTTGTTGCCCCTTTTAACCAACGATTTGTTGGTAATTTTGCGGGGGTTTTGTCGATTTTTGCTGACATTTGTCGGCACATTTTGCCGTTTCCGATAAAAAATTCGGGGCCAAACATTTTGTTTGAGTGTATGCTATACCTGATTCTTGAGTTTGCTTTGGAAGTTAGAAATTGAAGGCAAACAATGAATCAGTGTGTCAAACTTTAGCAACAAAGAAAGTATTTTACAAAAATGTTGAGCAAACCTACTGTAACTATGAGCAAACGCAGATAAACTTTTTTGTCTGCATTGAATGTTATCATTATCCACCTTTTTTGGGAACCATCTGGAAAATTTTGTCTATTTTTATCCCCCACCTCTTCGGAAATTTTGGTGTCTAACACCTAAACACCCAAAAAATATATACTTTTATGTATTCTTATTGTATTGGCTTGGTGGTTTTGCATTCAAAATCTATCCCCTTAACTCTGACACTGCTAAGTTTTGAACAGTTCTTGTAAGTGTGCCAGGTTGATACTAAATACCAAAAACTTTTCATGCTTTATAAAATTAGCACTGGCTTTTGTCCTGAGTACCAAAGTCTGGTGGTAGAACTTTTCATGCCAGTGCCTCGCATCTCTGGAATAGAATGGAGATATATCTAATGATTATCCTATATCTAATAAAAGCTTTATTAACAAAATTAGGAACAGCATGCTTACAGAAAATTCAAAAATGGAACATTTTAATGTTAATTATCTTATTATAAATTGTGAACTATTTATTTATTAGTCTTGTAAATTTAATGTATTAGCTTAGTTTTAAGTAGTTTTTTTTAGTTTTGTATATCTATGAGGGCCATTATGAAAAATATCGGAATTGATGTTTACCCTCGTTTAATAAAGTATTTCTTCTTCTTCTATCGATCACATTGCCATTCAGAACATTCACCATGGTAATGCATTTTCCAAAGCAATATTTAAGTTTGTCACCATGACTAAATCATTATTTTATGATTTAATTATTGTTTAATATATTTTTCTAAGCATATACTTTATTTTGTTTTTAGGCACTTTTTCTCCTTGCAATATTTATTTCATCATTTGGTGCATTGGTTTTTATTTTCATGATCATCTACTACACATGTTATTGCACATGTAAGAAAGAAACTATCTTGGCTCCTGATCTGTACAAGAAAAGAAGGTCATGTCTTCAACATTTCATTTTCATCTTTTCTATAATTTGCTGGTAGGAAAACTACTTTATACATGTATATACCTGTAGCTAACTGTACATTATGTTATACTTAAAGGACATTGGCAGCAAAAATTAAGTTTATCTAATAAGAACTCGTAAAATGATATAGTAACACCTTTTACAACTTTTCCGTATTTTACTTCGTTTTTGAAATATTTCAGTTTGTTTGATATATAAATGAGATGGTCTCTGACGTCAGGTGCAGGGTAGAGAATTTTCACTCATTAAAAAATGTCTTATATCTCAGTGATTGCTAAGTTTACAACATACAACGAATTATTATACGCACATTTTCAAGTAAACTTGTGGAACAAACTAGAAGATTGAACTAATATTCTAATGAGTGAAAATTCTCTACCCAGCACCTGACGTCAGAGACCATCTCATTTACATATCAATTCAAACAAACTGAAATATTTCAAAAACGAAGTAAAATACGGAAAAGTTGTAAAAGTGTTACTCTATAATTTTACGAGTTCTTTCATATTAGACAAACTTAATTTTTGTTGCCAATGTCCTTTAATATATGACTATATGCAACAAAAAATCATCTTTCCATATTATTCTTTCAAATGTATGTTAGGAAAGAATAAAGAATTCCATTTCAATTTTCTAATTATCACTAATTGCTCGTGTCTACAATCCATGTCAATAGTTCCTGAGACACCAAGGGAAAATATCTGATGCAACTTCCTGTTCTTAGCTATTGCTTGGCATCATCCCCCTCTCCCCCCAATACAATATTATCTGAGCATGTAGGAAGATTTGGTTACAGGGCCGTCGGAATCAAATTCATATGGGGGGGGGGGGGGGGTGAAAAGGGTGGGGCCATCTAAAATTAGTGACTGCATTTCTAGGAGGTCTGGAGGTTATGCCCCCAGGAAATTTTTGAAATATAGAACCTCAGAAATACCATTTCCTGTAATTTTAGCGAATGTTTTCAACACATTTTGCGGCACGCATAGTTCAAATTTTATATAAAAATGAAGAATCACATCAACATAATTTGCTAACCTGGAGGATTTAATGCCAATTTTTTATCAATTTCCCTTCTAAAGTTACATGTTGACTAAGAAATTTCAAGTCATGGCATCTTTTCTGCAGTTTTTATTGTTCTCTAGAACCTGAATTACACAGAGCCAAATTATCAGGATCAAGAGCTCATGCAATTGCAATCTTGATAATTGGTTTTTTAATTGGTTTAAAGGAAATTGGCAACAAAAATTAAGTTTGTCTAATATGAAAGAACTCGTAAAATGATAGAGTAACACCTTTTACAACTTTTTTTTCACTTCGTTTTTGAAATATTTAAGTTTGTTTGATATGTAAATGAGATGGTCTCTGACGTCAGGTGCAGGGAAGAGAATTTTCACACATTAAAAAATGTTTTATATCTCAGTGATTGCTAAGTTTACAACGTTCATTATCACGAGGAGTTATTGTTGCCAATGTCCCTTAAACAGTATAGATACAGTATATAAACAGTATCCAAGAAATCAAGAATACTTAAATTGGAGTTAAGGATACTTAAACATAATCATGTTCATGTTACCCTTTTTGTCAAAGACAAGTAAGTTGGACCTATTGGCATATAAACTATGGTTGGACAGTGTCCCAACAATTTTGTCCAGTATTGTAGATATACAGTATGAGAATTTGAAATTTGAATATTGTGTAAATGGAAGGGTCACTTGGACAATGATGAATCATGAAACTTAACCATGCAATATTAGAATTGCGGTGACCAACTTGCCAGTCAAGTTTCGCGATTGTCCAAGTGGCACTTCCTGAAATATACATATGGAAATTGATAAAATTGAAATGGGATTCTTTATTCTTCCTAACATACAGGTAAGAAGAAGAAGAACATGAAGAGATGATTTTTTTCTTTGCATTATAGACAAACATAATATTACAATAAAAAAATCCGATTTTCATTACTCCAAAGTTTTACACCCTCATTCAACATTTTCTTTCCAGGAGAAATCTATGCTTCTGTACATAAGATAAACATTTTATGTCAATTACATTTTACATTGCAACTGAAACAAAGCGGAATCCCCTAGAAGAAATATAATGTTGAAAGCGTAAAAATTTGATGTAATATATGAAACACGAGGAAGAGTGTTTCATCATGATATCCAAACACCGAGACGTTTGTTGAAAACCGAGGTGAAGCTGATGTTTTTTTAACAAACTTCGAGGTGTTTGGATATCCTGATGAAACACTCTTCCGAGTGTTTCATATTACATCTCAAACAAATCAGTATTTTAGAAGAAAATCGAGGTGAAAGTTGCCTTAATTTATATAATTTCTTCCTCCGATATCCAAACCTCCGTCTCGGTGCTGTTCATGAATTATTGACTCATGAATTATTAATAATAATAATAATAATATTTGAGTAATCAAAACCATACTTTGAACTGCATGAGCATGAAGAACACAATGCCTCGTTAATTATTTGTTATTGCATCTGATTAGCTGATTTTTGTCATATTTTGCATACAGAAGTTTTATACCAGGTTTTTATTACAATTTACGTTTTACTCTTTCACAAAGGACCTTTGCTTAAAATGCTAAACTTCCAACAGTACACATTATTTCGACAATATACATTAACATATTAGAGTTTTTGATTTGTATTTAACACTGCCTAAATGCATGCAGTACAACACTTTTATATCCGGTAAGGGTGATAATCTCGCCGCGGCAGGGATCCATTTCTCACGATCTTGTCAATCGATAGCTGATATATATATATATATATATATATATATATATATATATATATATATATATATATATATATATATATATATATATATATATATATATATATATATATATATATATATATATATATATATATATATATATATATATATATATATATATATATATATATATATGTATGTATATGTATGTATATATATATGTATATATATATGTATATATATATGTATATATATATATATGTATATATATATGTATATATATATAAGTATATATATGTATGTATGTATATATGTATATATATATGTATATATATATGTATGTATATATATATGTATATATATATATATATATATATATATATATATACATATATATATACATATATATATATATATATATATATATATATATATATATATATATATATATATATATATATATTATATATATATATATATATATATATATATATATATATATATATATATATATATATATATATATATATATATATATATATATATATATATATATATATATATATATATATAGACAAGTATCGAGTTTAGAATCATATGAGTAGAGTGCTCAATACCGAAGTAGAGCGGATATAACAAAGAAGACAAACTTGAGTCACTTCATTTAGACATTTATTCACTACAAATTTGTTTCGTATGGCAAGCAAAGCTTACCAAATCGCGTTTGATGTTATGCTTAGGAAACTTGAGATATTATATATACATGTTTGGCGTCATAGAAATAGTATTATATTACATAGGTTAGCTATTGGTTGCAAAGCAGGAAGTTTTTCCTGTGTCTACAGGCTGACAATAGTTCATTTCTAGAGTTCAAGGAGCTGAGTTGCGGATAATAAATAATTATAAACTTTTCATGTAGGCATAGGTTGCATCGCTTAGTTTTGTTCGAATAACTCTTGCATTTTTTGATGATTTTCCACTTCATTGAATATTGCACGTTTGATTCCTTTAAAAGCCAAACGTATTTGCTGAGTGCGGTAGAATGCTTATGCTTAACGTTTCTAAAAGAATTAGTATGATTATTATAGCGCGTTTTGAATTGGCCCCCCGTATGTCCGACATAGGTCTTCTCTTCTGCGGTATCTTCTCTCGTCACCGTCGCTTGATAAACTATACTCTCTGTCAGGCATTTACCAGAGAGTGGACACGAAACTTTCTGGCGGCAATTGCATTCTTTGCTTGCATAGGTGATGTTGGTCTGGGGCTGTTTGGCGAGTATAGCTTTGTTGTGGGCTGAGATAACGTTCTGCATGTTTGGCATGCAGCTATAACTTAGCTTCAACGTGTTGCGATTTAGTATCTTATGCAAGCGATGGCTTTGCGGGAAGCATTCGTCTATGGCTTGAAGAAATTTGTGCCCAATGATCGTTGCAACGCTTTGGTTTTGGAGGTTGAGGGTTGTATTTTAGCGGGTAATTGTAACCACTTTTGTGCAGGGCTTCTTGATAGGGTGGAATAGCCGAGTCAAATGATTGCTTATCCGAGGATATATTGGATAGCCGTCTATTGATTGCCTCTGGTATGTTGCGGAGTATTGATGATGGATGGTTGCTTTGTCGGTTTACGTATTGTGGGACGTTTCCAGGTTTCATATACGGTTTGTAAGAGGCGGATTTTAGATCAAGTGTAATATCAAGATAGTTGACACATTTCTTGTTAGCTTCGATGGTGATGCTTAAGCTGTGGTCGCTGAATGTCTTACAAATGTGTTTCTTAATATTCTCAATCTCTCTCGGCGTTTTATTAAATGCTGCAAGACCGTCATCTCTGTACAGACCGATATCATTGCCGTACTCTGTTGTCAATTTCGATAGTAGGTAGGAGCCTACTAGCTCACACGTTTCTGCGCCGTCGAAGCTGCCCATGGTCACGTCGAAGAGAGAGTTTGATGTTTTCTTGCACCAGGTTGAGTTTCCGTTGAAAAGGAGGGATTTCTTTGCCTGAATGATGATGTGTTTCTCATTTTCGGTTATCTCGTCGTATTGGGTGGCGAATGTTAGGGCTTGTTTTAGCAACTCTTCCGATATAGATGGGTAAAAATCTACGACATCAAAACTAATGAATGAGCGGGTGGATTTGTCTGGCATGTTGTCGAACCACTTGATAACCGAATCTGTGTTTTTCCACTGATTTAATTTGGCAGATTTTACGATTTTTGCGTTGATCCGTTGAAGGATTTGTTATTATTATTATTATTATTATAAATTATTAAAATTATTATTAATATTAATAATTAATATTATTAATTAATAATAATAATAATAATAATAATAATAATAATAATAATAATAATAATAATAATAATAATAATAATAATAATATTAATATTATTAGTATTATTAATTAATTTTGTTATTATTATTATTATTATTTGTTATTATTTTTTTTATTTTTTATTTTTTTTCATATATATATATATATATATATATGTTTGAAGAGCGATCAGTAGACATCATGATTTAATAATAATTTGAAGCTGATCTAGATAAAAAACTTTATACAGAATTTTCGGCTATACAGACTGTCAGCCTTCCTCAGTGACTAAAAAGCGCTATATTTACATAAAACGTTAAAACTTAGTGCATTTATACATTCTCAAAGCTATTAGTGTACCTATGGGATTTGAGCAGCGGTGTATAGTTCGTTGGAAATTCTTTTCTCTCGTTGATTGCGTCTTTGTCCAAAGTTGAGTGCCAAGACTCTAAAAATAATCGTTGTTCATAATTTGTTATTCCTCGTTCAAGAATTGTCGCGTACTTAGGGTGGATATCATGTCCTGTCGTCTCAGCGTGATGCTTAATAGCAGGCTCATTATAGGTTCGTCTGCCGGGATTATGTTCTTTTCCTCGAGAATCCCATGAACGTTTACTTTCTCCGACGTATGTAAAACGGCACTCTTTGCATTTGACTTTATATACGATGCCTGTAACTTTAAAATCTTCGATACGGTCCTTCGGTTTTTTGAAAATTTTGGAAAGTGTTTGCAATGGTTTAAAAGCAGTTCTTATATTGGCTCGTTTTAATGACCGTTTAATTTGTTCCGAAACACCTTTCACATAAGGTAAAACGGCAAAACCACCGAGGTTATCGTGGGACTTTGTATATAACTGGTACTTTTAACATTTTGGAGAAATGCACGAGAGTATCCATTAGCTTCAAGATCTTGGGTCACCTTTTCTACTTCTTCCTGCCGAAGCACTTCACTAGTAGGGATCTCTTTTGCTCTATGCAGAAGCGTCTTAACTACAGCTTCCTTATGCTGTATGGGGTTATGCGAGTCGAAATCCAAATACTTGTTTGTATGCGTTGCTTTCCGATGTACTTTTACTTCGAGAGTTTTTTATGGGATTCTCGAGGAAAAGAACATAATCCCGGCAGACGAACCTATAATGAGTCTGCTATTAAGCATCACGCTGAGACGACAGGACATGATATCCACCCTAAGTACGCGACAATTCTTGAACGAGGAATAACAAATTATGAACAAGTCTTGGCACTCAACTTTGGACAAAGACGCAATCAACGAGAGAAAATAATTTCCAACGAACTATACACCGCTGCTCAAATCCCATAGGTACACTAATAGCTTTGAGAATGTATAAATGCACTAAGTTTTAACGTTTTATGTAAATATAGCGCTTTTTAGTCACTGAGGAAGGCTGACAGTCTGTAGCCGAAAATTCTGTATAAAGTTTTTTATCTAGATCAGCTTCAAATTATTATTAAATCATATATATATATATATATATATATGTGTATATATATATATTTGTGAAATTCATTAATAATTCATGAAGCAAAAACAAAGCAAATCAGTGGCATGACGGCGATCTATATATGTGATACAGATTTCGGCTGATTTACATAAACTTTAACTTCGATTTACTCCGCTAAAATGGCTCGAATCTTCAATATTTTCGATTCAATATTTTCGCCTTCGGCTCGAGCTTGTATATCCGATACAACACAGCCGCTCATGTTGTAAATAGTACATATATATATATATATATATATATATATATATATATATATATATATATATATATATATATATATATATATATATATATATATATATATATATATATATATATATATATATATATATATATATATATATATATATATATATATATATATATATATATATATCAGCGGAGCATGGTAGGACCAACTCCTTATAAGGAAGTAAACAATCGTTTTGGGTGACCATTTGAATAGAACAATATTTGGCCAATATTTTCCCAAAGCAGCCATTGGCGATATTTGTGATCTGACGAACTACATAAAGAGGTTTTTACGAAGGGTATACACGTTTGCGTAATATAATAGGTACGTGTGTTATGTATTTAGACTTGCTAATTCCAAATCTGGTTTCAGAATTGAAAACGGTTAAATATTGATCGAGATAATGTTCAAAATAATATACGACGAAGCGGAAGGGCCGGCTGGCTGATTGCCGAATAATTTCTAAGTACATAAACCGTTTTTACGAAGGGTACGCACGTTCACGTGATATAATAGACGCGTATGTTGTGTATTTAGACTCGGTAATTCCAAAACTGTTTTCAGAATTGAAATCGGGTAAATATTGGCCGAGATAACGTTCAAAAATGTACGTACGACGAACTGGCCTTTTGGGTTGTTATCGACAGACGCGGTCTGGGCCATGGATTGGGAAAAGAAACTCTAGGGATGTGATTGGTAGAAAAGGCGGGGGCGAGGGTTTTTTTTGTTATTGAAGATTTCTCTTTTTTTGCATTAAAATTGTTTTTATCAAGATTTAACTCTCTTTAAATTACATGAAATTTGTTATCAAGATTTCTCTTTGTAATTCAGTGATGGGTTTCTCTTGCAGTGGAGTGGTCATCATGGGGTTTGTATATAATGGCCAGGCCAGTGATGGTGTTGATCAGTTTTGTGATTCTGTGGACAACATACAACTCAACTTGAATAAGGCCCGCACAATGGTAGGATACAAGTAAACTACTGTAGTGTACCAGGTATAGTGCCACATGCTATTATTAAAATATCAACCTGTTGAATCTCTTTTGTATGTTAGGGTATAAATGCTGAACAGCCTTTGTTGGATGCCACAAATAACCTTGAGGTTTTGAAAGATGAATCTGATTTACCTGATGCAATAAGTGCCTTCAATAACTGCACCAACATAAAAAGATACTTACACAACATAAGTGACCACTACTTACCTGTAGACCTACTTGATCGTGGCAGTGATGTTGGTGGCAAAGTCCATCACTATGACAACTACAGGTAAAAAAGAATATACTGTACTTTCAGCACTTGCAAAATTTTACATACACTGCACAGTGGCGTAGCTAGGACTTTTTAGTGGGAAAAAGTGGGCGTGGTTATATGGATGTTGTCAATTGGAGATTTTTATTATTAATATTATTAATAATATTATTATTTTTTATTATTATTTTTATCAATTAGAGATTTTTATTATTTTTATTTTATTTTTATTTTATTTATTTTTTTATTTTTTTCAATTTTTTGCCATAAACATGTTTCATTCATCCATTCATTAGAAAATTAGTCGTAACTGAATAAACAAACGTATTTACAAATTTTCTACAATCATGTAGAATTCTATCTGTAGTGCATGTAAAATGTGACTGTAGAATACTGAAGAGATACAAGTTGTCCACGTAAGTCATTGAAATATTCTTCTGGTTTTCGAATTTAAAAATGGTTATTGAAGTTCTCTAATAGAAATTGATGAAACAAGTTCTCCATTTATTGAGATGAATGCAAGGTTTGAGACTCGCTTTTCGGACATCGTGCTTCTCAAGTACGTATTAACACGCTTCAAGCAGCTGAACGCCCTTTCATCGTGTGCTGATGAAACGGGTAAGTATCAATCAAAAGCGTTACAATGTTCTCGAATTGTGCCATCAAGTCGTGCTTCATTAAAAATAATAAAAGATCTTGGAACAGTTTCACCTTCTATTTCACTCGAAGAAAGGTCGTCAGAGTAAAATTAGCATTAAATGTTCTGTTGCTCTAAACTTGATTCACAAGATTCGAGTTACAAGATCCGACATTTTAATGCTAGTTAACGTTAATCCTGTTACAATCAACAACTTTCCCAAGTCCCAACCACCCAAATTTCCGACAGACGACAAGGATTTTCTGACAAACGTCCCTGCAAAGTCGTTTGGGGGCAGGGGGGAGCGCCCACCTGCCCCCCACTAGCTACACCACTGACTGTACCCAAATAGTACGTTTACCGACAATTACCATCACGTTATACCATACAGCATGTACAATGTATACCAAGGCTTTAAAAAAATGCAGTCACCTGGAGTCATTGATTGGTAAATTATTACTGTTTGTGTGGCATGCATGTAACATTAGTATTGTTAACTGTTTTTAAGAACATCTTTTCAGGAAAATGTTGCGATTACAATTGTTGCAAAAATCGTCTTGTGCATGTATTAACATATTTGAAGCATATCATTTGGGAACTGAAAGCAGATGTCTCGCTCCTCAAAACCCCACAAGCTTTACACCCAGTGATACAGTATACCTTGTGATAAAAAGCAGCTGTTTTTTACAAACATGGAAACCATTATTGTTCTATTTTTATTTTATTTTATTAGCTTTGCCATCAAGTTATATAAGTAAAAGTACTAATACTAAATAAACGATGGCTGGGAAACCGCAACAGCATGGCCAATTACTGCGGCCCCAGAACTAAAATACATGCAATAATATTTACAAAATACAATATATAAACATATATCAGGAGGTGATACTTTACTACACCACATGTTGCTACTGTTTAACATGATTATTCAATAAGAAGTAACACCTAAAAGCTTCAAAACTGCAATCAAAATTCCAATACCGAAGGGACGTAGTAAACAAGCAAGAGGTCTTGAGGATCACAGGGGTATAAGCCTTCTTCCAGTTTTTGACAAAATTTTACGAAGGCTCATTCTCAACAGAATTCAAACGCGTTTAAGAAAACCCATTCACTATCTGCAAGGAGCGTACCAAAAAGGGCAAGATGCACTTACTACGGCATTTATGATTGACGAAACTGTTAAAAGCTGCTGCGAACAAGGAGATCTTGACTGACTGACTTGATTGACTTGACCGACTTGACCGACTTGACCGACTTGACCGACTTGGCCGACTTGACCGACTTGACCGACTTGACCGACTGACTGACTTGACCGACCGACCGACCGACTGACTGAACAAAGGGAATAATTATCATTGTTGGTTTTCACTGTAGGTGGCTTGTGGCCATTGCTTTGTACATATGGTCTGTGTTCCTTTGTGTGTTTTGTTTCTGGAGTTATTGTCAAATCACTGGCTGCACAATGATGATGTAAGTCTAAAAACACTTGGTTCTATTTGGCTCTGTTGTTTCAAGGGTAAATGATTGACAATGTTGCCAGCATGCAATGATGTGACACCTTGAGGATGGGACTGAGCCTTCAGTTGGTCCGCTAAAGGGTGATTTTTGGTGATTTTTTAGAGCAGCTGCAGTTGATGGTTTCAAACAAGTATGTCTGTCCCAGATGTTTTGGCTCTGTGACAGACAGCCCTCCACTTTTAACTATTTTTTCCAATTATTTAATATATATTGTTTGTTTTCATTCCAGACTGACTATTCTTTCATTTTCGTTGATCCTCTTTTCGTGGGCAATCGTAGGTGCCCATTTTGGTATTGCTACGGTATGTGCATCTCTGCCGCATCTAACATTATAGAGACACGGACAAATTTTCTACTAACTGGTCCAAAAAATAATGTTTACTCTATACATGCTCATGGGATTGGTCAGCTTGCCAGTCTTGATCAGGCTACTGAGACCTGAATGACGTCTGTAACTAATGATAATTTGTATTATATCAAAAGCGTTTGTATCCCTTTTGTAATTATTCAAATATAAGCAATTGTTTCTGAATTATTTTATAAAATAATAGAAAACATTTGCCTGGATCTCTAGTCTATAACGTGATCGAAACCCATTCATGACCAGATATACCCCCTTGCGAAATTCTTTGATGCATTTCGTAAAAAATCGTTTAAAAGGACATTTGTATGTGCAAGGGAAAACAGTTTCGAAACGAATTGAAACTTTTAAAGCGTTCAACAGATTAAGAAACTCAACTGAATTAAGGACTCAACTGTGCATGGTAGGGTAGTAGTAGGATAAGGCCGGTCCGACTCCACTTTCAAAGTGGGTCCGGACCCCGACCTCCTCTCGCAATAGGTTTAACTCTACAGTCGAGATCCATTTCCCGAACACGTCCCGAACCTGTTTCCGAACATGTTCCGACATCCCCATTTTCCAAGATGGCGTTTCCCGAACACGTGTTAATCCATTTCCCGAACACGTGTTAATCACATTTTCCCGAATATGGTTCAACCATTATTTCAAAATTATTTCTTTAATTTTGAAACCGGTGACGTCATGAAAAACCAGATTTCCAGTTTTTTTTTTCCGAATCGATTTTTGTCGCCACTCACTTCAAAACGATGAGTAGAGAATGAACATTGAAGTAGTTTGGTTAGGTGTTTTACAAGACGCGATGTCTACGAAAAAATACTCACCGATAACACTTGGTATTGAACTTAGAAAGAAACTTGGAAAGAATAGTGCAGTGACGTTTACAAAGGAGAGTATCGAATCTATCGCTGCGTTTTTAGAATGTCTTCCGTCCAAGTATAGAACAAGTCGAATGGGTCATGCACTTACTCTTATGTTCCGACTTTTGATGAAAACAGAAAAGAAGAAACCTCGCGGGAAACAAGTCTTTGTGGAGGTGACGAATTATGAATCCGATGAAATTTCTGTGGAGACATATCCGAGTATCAAAGCGGCGATAGCTGTCTACGGCGTGTCCGCTGGTCAAGTCACACGACAACTGAACAAAGAGAAAAGAGGTGAGGAATGTCAACTTCTCTGCGATAAGGAGGGCGACAATTTTATCGTGTTTTCAGTTAAGGATCCGCGTGTCTTCGACTGGTACCTCTGGGCGAAGAGATAAAAATGGGGTGTAAACCAAGTAAATTACAAATTCAACACAATGGCGATCTTTTCAATGAGAACACAGACGTGAGAAAAAAACTTCTCGCCGGTATTCAAATGTCACGTGGAAATGATGGATTAGAAGGAAATTTTCAAATAGCGTTTGCTACAACACGTGTTAAAAAATATGAACGTGTTGTTACGATGCCTATAGAGGAGTCTGTGGAGGTTGAGACATAAGTTAGTTTTTTTTTGTAATCTCTTAAGATTACAAAACAGAGTTTCACGTGAAACACCAGTCCAAATAATTAACGTATCTCTCTCGTAACAACTCATCTCTCTCAATGTTCTCATACTCTCTTTGTAATGTTTCTCTTCTAGCATGTCGTCTTTCGGTGTACGCGTCGTCTTTGAATCTCTCGCCCTCTCCTTGTTCGTAGTGATAGTCGTCCCACTTTTTGTCGACGTCGTTGCGTTTTCTTTTCTCATATTGTTCATAGTTTTCACACTCTTCACAAACGAAGTGTTTCTTATATGTTAAGTGAAAAGCGTATCCCTCTCCGCCAACACCAAAACGTTCTCTATTAACGTTTTCACCGTAGTGTTCTAATAGTTTGAAAAACAAAGATTTCAGGCTTATTTTTTGTCCTGTGAAGTAATCTAGGATTGAAAAATCTCTTGATATTAACCAATGATACCTCAGGTCTATTTTAGGTTGTAGTTGTGTAAGAACTGCAAACAAGTGTTTTTCCATCTTTAGTTTTTTCAATGCGTGTCGAACGTTCGTCGTGTTTTTGTTTACTTTTTCCCATATGATTTTAGGGAGTTCTTCCTCTTGAGCGTGTATGAACTTATAGAAAAACTTTTGAAACTGTTCTAGTCGTCTAGTCTCCGCGGAGGTTCTAAACGTGTGTGGTTTACTTTCTGAATAATTCATGTCTCTTTACTATGTTCTTTGTTCTCCTCTTGTTTGTCATTTTTAGTGTGATTATACACATGCTTTCCTACAGTAAGTCCACCAGAGAGTATTCCTAGGAATGGAATCATTGGTGTTAATCTTGACATGAGACTTTTCAAATCTTTGTTGAGATATGGATCTCTCTTGAGTTCTTTCTCGAGGTCTTCAGGTTTCTCCACTGCATCAAAACCACCCATCATCATTGCGAATTTCGCTAAAAACATATCGCATAAAAACACTGTGCTTTTCTCACGAACTTCAGCTTCATATTCCGCATACATTTTTAACACGGTTTTCGCGTTTGCTTTTCTAATGTACGCCTCACTTTTTTTTATTTCACCATCACTCGCTAAAAGTAAAAGCTCTTCTCTTTTCATGTTAACCTCTTTCGCGATGTCTTCAGGGTTTGTCACGGGTTCTGTTTGTTCTTGCGCAGAGTTAATTAAGTCTTCTGGGTTCATTCTTTATTCAGGGGAGATGACTTCGTACCCGTATGGATGTCTAAGATTGATTTCTAAACACGCGTGTTTCTTCTCTCTTAGCTCTTTTGTGATATATATTACATCTTCTTTGGAAACACCGTTCAAATAGTCGTTGATAAGTTCTAACATGTCTTTTTTGTTTGTGTTATGAAAACTTGTTATTTTCGAAATATTCTCTCGGTAAGGTTTTGCAATACTCGTTAGTTGTTGTGTTAAAACGATAGTAGATAGTCCGTAATGTCGTCCGGAATAACCTAGTTTCACGAGTTCACTCGTTCTATTTTTCACGTCTTGTCCACTTGCACAATCGTCGAGAATAATAAGTGTCTTCGTGTCAGTGTACACGTCAACAACATGTTTCAGGGTTGCGTTGACACCATCTTGTTCGACAGGTAAAACTACGAAGTTCGTGTCATGATAATATTTCCATTTGTGATACGTCGTGTTCCATAATATTGTTGGACAAAGAAGAACGATGTAGTCGAATGTTCCTTTGAAGTGCTTTTCTAACATCTTTAAAAGATAGAAAGTTTTTCCGCAATAGGTTGGTCCTACGATCATCATGTTAAACGGGATATCCATCTTTTATTTTTAGTTTTTCTTATACTTGAAGTATAAGAAAAAAACGTGTTAGTTTAGTATTGAATACTTTGTAGATTTCCTGATGTAATGCTTAGCAACGCATCTGATAACACAAATATGTGACATATCAAGTCGACGGTCGTAGCACGTTTCGTGATTTCGAGTAAGATCCCGCTCTGCGTGTTCATAATTTTCTTTCCTGATCCGTGTACTTTTTGATCTTTAGTACTTCGCAAGTCAACCACTAATGCGAAACTGTCTTTGAAAAATTCCCTGTGTGTAACACTTTGATCAGTTTGACCAAACAATCGTTCGGCTTCAGAATAGTACCTTGACTTGGGAATTCCTTGACTATAGACTTCGTTAGGAACACCTTCGATGGTAACTTTTACACTGTCGATGTTAGGATAGACAAACTCTTCAGAGTCGGTAATCGCAGCTTTGGTGAATAACAATACTACGGCCTTCATACTCTTTCGAGGAAGGTTGATGTTTTCGTTAATTAGTGTTTCACCTTTCCCCCATGAACTCCTTTTCATAAGTGTAGCGTGTTCGTAAGGCAACGACCTTCCAACCATATAGAGACTTGTGATTTCACTTGCGAGATCGATGTTATCGATGGTCTCATACTCCAGTTCTAGATTTTCTAGAGAGTACCCTCCGACAGCACTACCAGATTGTGCGATCATGATATCGGTAGCACTTGGTAGTTTGATAAGAAACTGAAGGTTATTGCTCATGTTATATGGAGCGTATAGTCCAGAGTCTCCTAAGATTTTATCTAGCGATATTTTTTGTTTTGTTCCGAAAACGCTATACACTAACGCGTCGGAAACTTTTGAGGTATCTCCGCTTGCAGCTCCACTGTCGTCTTTAGACACTAACTTTCGCAAGTTTTCTCCTGCGACACCAAATTCCATCATCTCTTCTCGCTCCTTCTCGGTCTTCCACAGATCTTTATAGACAGCGATGGTAGATTCACCAACGTTGTCGTAAGCGACTTCGCCGGCCATCTTAACGGTCAGTTGACTTTGTAAAAGTTTAGACAAGTTGTTCAAAAACCAACTTTTAGCGTTTGCGTTTTTAAAGTCAAATAGAATGTGTAAACTCCCTGGAACTAAACACGAGTCTGGTTTGAGTTTTGGTATGTTAATGTAGAGTGTTTCGTTAGGATTAGCTTTGTTAGGATTCAACGTCACGACATGTCGTGTACGTGGTCCTTTGATTGTAGACATACTAGACTTCTTTGCGTGCGGTGACAAATCTTTGTTACTACTCATTTATTATGATGTTTTTTTTCTCTCTAAAAGACAGTGTCTATTCCAACACGAGGTGGTGACGAGTCGAACGCAATTAACTTAATATTATCATCAAAGTTAGATTTCTTTTTCGCTATAGGGTGAACTTTCCTAGGAAACAGACACTCTTTGATAGATTTGAATAGTTGAACAATACACATATCTCTTTTATTTTCTAACTTGGTTAGTTAGAAAATGTTTTGAGGTTTTAGTCAACTAGCTCTTTGTGGATCTTAGTTTTCTTATGTTGTAATAAGCTACCTTGAGACACTTCGCGACCACAACAACAAAAAACTCTCATCTTCCTTTTCGCTATTAAACTGTCTCTATTCTTCTCTCTGTACTTCACGCTGAAGACCCGTGATTTCTCTCTTAGGTTGTCTATGTCACATCGATAGTACTCTTTACACCACTTTTTTTTATCGAACACTCCAGACTCTTTGAAACATAGTCCGGTTTTTCTCATATTGAGTTCAGGCTTTAGTCTCACAATGAACGCTCCCTCCAACATTCGGAGTTCGGTCTTAGAACACGGTAGTCTCTCCATCTCGTATATCTTCATGTTAGACCACCCCACCTCGCTGGCTTTTTGGTATAGCTTGATGTTTTGTAGGGACGTGTCCCTAGATCTCGCTTTGTGCCTAGCGAGTCGCTGCTCCACAGTTTTGAATGTGCAGCCGATATAGATCTTAGAGTCAATCAAGTTGTATATTGAGTAAATCTTTCCTTCTGCCATTTATCACTTTTTAGTGCAAAGTTTTCTTTGCAACTATTGTGATTGGGGTAAAATTTGCGTCAGTCAGTCAGTCAGTCAGTCAGTCAGTCAGTAGTCAGTGACCGAGTTTAGTGTTAACATTTGGCAATTTCCGGGGGGTCTCTGTCAATGTAACGATTTCGTAGTTCTTCAATACTTAAGAGGCTAGTATCATTGGAAAGGTTCGTATAAGGTTCCAGGCAGTTAGTGGCACACGGTTTAGTGGATTTGTGATGCGTATTTTATTACGTGTCGAATCCTAGTGCATTTTAATCTCTATATCGTGAAAGTTTTATTTATCTCAAATAAAAGGAATTCCCCCCGGATTTATATGATCCCCCACTACTGAGCATGCGCGGGAAGACACGGGGAAGAGAAATATATTGGCAACAATATGGCGTTCAATAATACAAGTATTAAAACTATGGGTAAATCGTCTGAAACGATGACTTCATGGACACGGTGTTGGTGATATGATTCGTCGGGTGTTATTATACGATGTGGAAAATAAGCGCTGAATTTCAGGACATTTTCTGGCCGGATATATTTGAATCAAGCCGTGAAGGTAAGCGTACAATAACAATACCCGTACGTTGATTTATTATTAAAATTTATGAATACAATATAATGGGTCTTTTACAGCTGTCTAAAACGTGAAGGCTTATTAAACTAAAATATAAATTATAGCGTACGTTGATTTATTATATTTATTATATTAAATGAGTCTTTGCTATTGATGAAACTACTTATGAAACTATCAATGAAACCCAAATGAAATCAAACTAGATCTTACTAGAAGTGCACAAATATTAACAATACTTCTACTGATATCATCAGCAAACAAATTAGTAATGTTAGCTACAGACGAGACCAATTAAAAGCAAACCTATCACATATCAGAAGACGTGAAAGAGAACCATCAAGAATACCAATGAAAAAAATAGTTAATATGATGATGAAGAATAAACAACAGACATAAAATAAAATCATTAATAAAACATTTTATCCCCAAATCTTGAACCTTACATAACTTGCTCATTACAACATACAGAAAAGATATTTATCACCGTTTAAATAATGCATTTCCATTGTGGAAGATAGCCAAGCACCATTTAAAAAATATATAGTACATGTAACTGCAAAACAAGGACGATTACATGACATGTGGAAAAGTATATAAGAGCAAGAAAACACAAATTACTCAACCGAGACAGAACCATAATAAGTTTTTCTAGTAAATGTGATTGTCAAAGAATCAAAACATCCAGCAGGTTTTTTCTTATAATGTGTGGTGACATTGAATTAAATCCAGGCCCTATTTACCCAACACCAAAGGTATCGAATACATTAAGTTCCAACTCTTTGTTAAGAACTAGACTATCCCAAATAGGTTTAAGACCAGTTGATGTGATTGGTGATGGTAACTGCTTTTTCCGTAGTGTAAGCCACCAACTTTATGGTATGGAAGCCAGGCATTCGCAAATACGAGCCCATGTAATCCAGCATTTAATAATGCATCCAGAACATTTTATTGAAAGCAATACTGAACAGTCATGGTTACATTATTTACAAAGTATGTCTCGGGGAGGAACATGGGCTGATCATATGATTATACAAGCACTTGCAAATTGTCAAAATTTAGCAATTCATATAACCAAGACTGCCCTAAATTTTTCAGAGTCTACAATTGTACATCCTATATGTTCTTCATTGAATACAAGACATATTAATGTTGGGCATTTAGATGAAATGCATTATGTTTCTACAATCCCTATAAACCAGTGTTTACCTGTACAACCACAACAACAAAATGTTACTGAAATTGAGAAATTTTACCTTCCGTGTCGACATTTTGTGCGTATGAAACTCAGTGTCTATTCCCTGGTGTGAAAGGGACGCCAGATGTTACAGAATAAAGCTACTGACAACTGTGTTTACTAAAGAAATCTTTCGAGTACTTGTGATACTTCACGTGCTATCCTCGTAGTATACTAACGTCTTGTGGTACCCCATATTTGCAGTTGTTTACGCCACAAACTTTAGCCACTGTGAAATCGTATTCATACTAGCCTGTGTCGCAACCCGAATTTTCTAAAAATGATCACTTTTATCTACCTTGACCTTGTGATTAAAATTATAAAGATCAAGCAGTGTATTGTCATTATTGACCATCAATTATTATACGAGGGCCACAGAAGGTGTGATTCTCAATTGACTCAAGACTGATTTTTACCCAGTGTAGACCTGTGTAGAATGTGTACTGCGCAATTAATATAAAATCCTGCATGTCATTGGCCTTGTCACTTGGGCACTATACTGTTAATGTTTTATCATTCCATTTAAATAATTCTATTATAACACTATACAACTTTGCACTGTCCTTGGGACCTAGTTATCTTATCCTCATCTCTTCTCGAAATCAATTCATTTCCTACTTTTACGGTACTCGTTCACAGTCCAGATTATTAAAATAACAACAAGCCAAAGATTTTTTGCTAAAAATGCTAATCCGCTTGCACCGGCTTTTAATATAGTGTAAATGAAATTAGCGACTCCTACAGCCCATGGACCCATTTTCATAATTAAATTCTTAACCGTTTTTGCGAACGATAGCCCTGCTTTCGCTCCTTTTGTGATCACCGTTCTCATTCCAACTATGATAGTCGTAATTAATCCTGCAACAGCAATACCTAACGCAGACATACCGAGCATATTCTTTTTAATCCATTCTTTCACTTTCTCAAGTCGGGTTACATCTTTCTCTTGCTCACCACGTGTCTCCTCTATAATTCGTTGTTGTTCAAAGGCGTCTACTACCGTGTCTATGTCGGTAGACTCTTGAGTAAGTCTCACCGCTGTGTCTGAGTCGCTGTCGAGAATTTTTGCACGAATCTCAACACTCCGCTCTCGAAACTCATCAACCATGAGTTGGATGGCTCCTCGGTCACCAACTCTACTTTCTGGTAAGATTGAAGTGGATGGGTTGAGTACACCGTTCACGACGCGTTGATCTTCTTCACTTAGTCTACCGAGAACATCGTCTGGGATAAGACTTCGGTCAACAACAGAAATCATAGGTAAGTTGGACGCTGTGTTAGTTTCACTTATCGCAGTCTCAATAAGTTTCTCAAATTGTGAAACGGCATTAGAGTTTCTCTTCGCTGAGTTTTTCACGTACGTATCGTTCACGTTGTTGAGAACTATTTTCTCAATAGAGGAGTACCCACCGTTTTTGAGTTTTTCTTTAAAGAAAATTTTACCATCTTTCGCAGTAGTCCGGTTTCTAAGTTCTATAACACTCTCTGAGAAAGGATTAAGTCTTTGTCCTTCACGAGAATCTTGAACGTACTTGTCGACTTGTACAAACACATCGTTCGCTGGGTCACCCCCTGTCACTAGATTATCACCACCAAAATTTGTTTCGGCTAAAAGAAGTCGGTTGATATAGGTAATTCTCTCGGTGAGTAGTGGATTGTAGTCAGTCAGTGATCTCTGGTTGAGATCGTCAAGAGTCGTGTCTAACTCTTCATTATCTAGGTTATCGTACTCTGGAAATCTCTCTTCCATCTCAAAAATATCTTCACCTTCTGCCATTTTATTTGTAGAATTTTTTTTTTAATTTTTGAAACCGGGCGCCCACGAGGCGCTCTTCGAGATATATCGTTAAACGAAGAGGTTTTGAATACGCAATATATATTTTTTCTCACTACTGAGACATCACAAGTGTTGTCTCGATAGTCAAGAGTAATACTAGTGGCTTTAGCGAACTTGTTTTCAAAACTTGTAACGTTCAAAACTTCGAACTTGTTTTTTTTTTTTTGAAATGTTTTTTTTTAAGTTTTTTTTTTGAAATATTTTTGATACATTTTTTAGAATTTTTTTTAGAATTTTTTTTGAAATGTTTTTTTTAAGTTGTTTTTTTTGAATTTTTTTTTTCTCAAATATTTTTAGAATTTTTTTTATTTTTTTTCACAGACTTTTTATATCACTCTCTGGAATCCAAGAGTTGTGTTTATCATCGTAACCAGCCCACTTGACTAAAACCATCTTTTTCTTGTTCACCACACGTCTCTTTAGAACTTTCTCCACATGATACGTAGCGTCCTCTGTTTTCTCCACAGCAGACATCTCTTCCTCATAAAACTTTCCAATGACGTCCTCCCCACTTTCATCACTAAGAACGTAGACATTTGGATCTCCACGAACTACCTTACTCACGGAGAAGATCTCCTCTGTAAAATTTGCTTCGTACCCTTTAGTGAATATACTTTTGTACTTACTTATTCTCACCTTTTGTCCAAGTTTATATTTTGGATGTGGAAACTCACCAAACTCACTACCAAAAAGTGTTGTCCACACTTGGCTCTCAGTGTCCTTTGTCACGTCTACTGGTTTCATGAGAGTACTACTATGCTTAGTGTTGTTGTAGTTTTTCACAAGATCATCCAGAATGTCTATCCACTCGTAAGTTCCCTTACTGTAGAAATATTTCCACATACTTGTTTTTAGAGTTCTGTTAAATCTCTCAACCACAGCTGCTTTCTTGTCAGAGTTTGTAGAGAAATACTCTATGTCATGTTTTTTCAATAAGTCTTTAACACCCACGTTGTAAAATTCTAGTCCATCGTCGAATTGTGCGAATTTTGGATATATCTTAAATCTTTCGTGGAACTGTTGTAGTAACTCGTCTACAGCGTTTGTCATGTTCTTTGTGTCTTTACGATACACAGGAATAGCGAAAGCGTAACGACTAAGGATCTCGACACATGTGAGAATCCAATAGTAACCTTTGTTCTTGTTTTTGTACTTTCCCATATCGACGAGATCTAGTTGAATTTGTTCGCCAAGATACGAGACCCATGTTTTTCGAAACTTGTGGTGTCTCACTATAGGTTTATATCGTGTGTAAGTGTCTTGAGTTTTCAACCATTCTTTCACGCTACGCTTACTCACGTTCAGACCTTCCTCTTGTGCTTTTTGGTATAATCTCTCCATGCTTTGATAACCAGTCACAGGATTATAGTACAAATCTCTAAGACTCTGTTCTGTTATAATATCACTATCCATACTTTTTATTTAAAAGTATATTAATGTCGATCAAAACATTCCCTACCTTATCCACACCACTCACGTTTGTTTTAGTGTGAAAAGACAAGTTGTTGTATGTACCACTACGAGTAGGAACACTAGACTCGACCGTTGGAAAGTGTAATACACTACCACTTAGTGTAGACTCGGATGTAATGGGAAGGACTGCGATAACACTACTTCGTTTACCTGACACGTCTATTGTCTCGTCTACAAGAGTATCACAATGAATCTCTACAAACCTTAAAGCTCTGTTGATGTCTATCTTGTTAGGACTAACTATCTTTACTGCTCCCATTGTGGTGTTCGTTGGGAAACCAAGTAGCTCCCAAACTTGTACAACTTAGTAGGGCGAAGTGTCTTAAACGTGCATGTATGATCATGTAAGTTATGTGATAGTGTTATCCCGATGTCTTTTTCATCTGAGAAGAATGTTACAAGACTCTCGAAAGACCAGTAACCTTCGGGTATCGTGTGTTTTATTGAGTTATACTGAATAACGTCGTTGTAATCTTTAATCACATTCTTATAATCCCAAAACACACTCGCCGACTTTACAACTAGAGTCGAGTTCTTTGGGAGCACCAAACTCATGTCCAACGTGGTTGTTTTTCTACTATTTTCGATAAATACTGATAGTTTCTTCATTTTATTTATACAACAAATAAAATGATACGAGCATACTATGGTGAGAACTATGATAAGATGATTAAGAATTTTAAGAGTGCAGTCCAGAAAGCGAAGTCGGATCTTTTGAAAAAGTATCCTCATGCAACACTAAGTAAATTTGAGTTTGATCCAGTTCAAACACAACAAGGTGACGTGACAAGAGTAGATATATATTTTCGGAATAGTGATATACTCTCGACGGACATTACCAGCACCACATTCAAGGAGGATCAAAGTATGTGGAAATGGTTACACAACAACACACCTTTCCCAAGAATATGGAATAGTGGTGGTACAGTACAAAAACTCATATTAACAGAGAGAGCTGGAACGTCGGATGCTATATATCCTCCATACGTGTTCAACTATCAAGTCAACGACTTCAATGTGTACGTTGACGATAAGAATTACTTTAGCTCTAACCTACCCAAGATAGTGATAGACACGAAAAAGTACTATCAGGACGGACCTGACGGGAGTATGATCAGTACAGTGTGGACTTTATCAAAAAGTTACTACCAAGCCATTAGTGCTATGTACATAGCCACGTACAAGTCAGGAGTGTCTTTACAAAACCTAACACCTAGTCCTGACATTCCAAAACAAATAACGAGTCTCATGAAATTCCACGTTTACTTCACTATGAGAAGGATTATGTTTCGTCTTGACAAAAGTGGACCTGATATTGCAGACATTTTGAGATTGTACATTCCAGATTGGAGAGTGTTAAAAAACCATCTCCCTCTTGGTGGTAATTGGGTGAGTATTATTAGAGACTTACAAGGAGATTACAAACGCTATTGTTCAAGAGTGAGCAATGGAATCACAGAGTTGGGACAAGAACTTCTAAACCAATCTATAGAAGTGTACGTCTACGCATTGTTAGGAGCGCAAGCGAAAAGTAAACAAAGTATTGTAGGTGGTCGTGCTAGTGCACGTGAAGTACAACAAGTTTTTAGAAACATCGTAGAAGATGCAGTGGTACAATATTCACCAAGTACATGGATTAATTTGATGAATAGAGCGATCAAAGACACGAACGTCAAATTAGACATGGCAGTGACACCAAACACATGGTTAATACCACGAAGTATGGTTTTGTTAAAAACTCCTATCCCAGGTTACAACAATCTACTAAGAGAGTCGTCAGAGACGAATATGGTATTTGGATTCAATAGTGAACTTAACTTAAAAGTGTGAGTAAAAACGTGAAAACTCACTCTAGTGGTGGAGAGCATTTGGAAACACTAGGTGACGTTGAAAACAAAAAAGAGGAGACAGTCTCGTCTACACCATCACCATCACCATCATCCAGTTTGTTACCATTTGTAGCGTTAGTGGTGGGAGTGATAGTGAGTAAGTTTGTGATATAAATAAATGAGTTTACATCTTGGATATAGTCGATCAAAAAAGGTGACAACACCACCGCAAAAGACGTCACTACCCTACAAGACTGTTTTTAACGTTAACGTTAAAGATGCGAAGGTTATTTACCAACACGCTGGAAGTAGTACCAAAGTGGAGAGAATAGAAGACGGGGAATCTCGTCTTCATCAAAACGCATATCGTAAAAGTCCTACTGTAGATGTCGACGCAGACTTTGTAAAAAATTTGAGTTCTAATAGAATGGTTTTTGAGTGTCCACAATTAACTCGCGTTAATGTTTCTATATTTGTGGTTTTCAAGTTATTAACTGCTCCGTCAGTAGATAGTTACGGATACATTGTTGGTAATGATAATGGTTCTTACGATAAATTTATAGGTTACAAAACAGGATCAAACGATCAACTATCGTACGGTGGTGGGTGGCCTGTACAAGAATATAATTGTACAATACCAAGTGGTGTTATAAGAACTAATAAACATTTAATATCCTGTCACTGGATGATGAAAGGTAGTCATGTACGTGTGAATAATATAAAGTCGTCTGACTCGTACTTCAACGCGAATTTGAAAAACATTGGTGCTCCGTTCTCTTCGATATTTTTTAACGAGCGTCTAAAGAGTTTCGATAGCACAACAGGTATATCAGGTGAGATATATGGGCTGAAGATCGTGAGTGGATTCCTAGAACCAGACGATATCTCGAGATTGAACAAGAGTATGATGTTAGAGTATGATATAGTGTAATGGTTTTTTTTTGTAACCAAATCTGGTTACAAAAGATTGGACACAACTTAGTTTTTAACATCCAAGTCGGGATACATATACGTAGGTGGTGCAGATGGTGGATCTTCACTGACTGAAGCTTTGACTTTGTTGACAAATAGGAGTACATCGGTGTCTTTGTCTGCCTTTTTGATAACCTTCTCATTTTTTTTCACAGACTTTAACCTTTTGAGTGTGTGTTTAATTCCTTCTGACCCTGACAGTATTGTGGCCGCACCAATAGCGACAGCTCCTGATATTGGATTTGGAACAAGAATAGTTGTAACTATTCCACCAACAAGTACAATCGCAGTTATAACCACTTTCATAACAGCTTTCACTTTGAGACGTAACGTCTTCTTCTTTGAGTTTTGTAAATCTTTTTTCACAGTGAGACTTAACTCTTCTAAGTTTTGGCTAAACATTCCCTTTATTAAGATAAAATTCACTTAAAAGGGTCGTCAGGGATTAGTTTCTTCTGTTGTGCATATTTCACAGCGACTGTTCCTGCACTTACTGCAGCCACAAGTTTCAATGTTCCCACGAGACTACTTGGTGTTCCAAGAGACTCTCCAAAGACTTTTTTCGACACCATACTAATACCAACTCCAGCTGCGATGTAGAGTAAAGTGTCGTACACTTCATTCATAATTACTTTGCGATCTGTCATCCTTTTATTATACCGTGTTTTTTTTTTCTCAATCAAAAGCCTCAAGGGAAGAGTTTCTCGGGTTAGACACACACGGCGGCATGTCTTGAGACGTGTCTTGAGATGTGTCTTGAGACTTGTTTTGTTTGTACGCGAAGTATAGTGCACCAACACCTGTGATAGCACCAACCGTTCCGATAACATACCCGAAACTAAAACCACTTTCGCTTCGCTCACACGCGTCGTGTTGTTTTTCCTGTTCGAACCTTCCGCGAGCTTTTTTCTCTTTTGCTTCTTTACTGATCGCGGCAAGTCTCTTTCCTGCCTCTACTCTTTTAGGATCTTTTATTTTCACCGGAACGTTACTAGTTATCTCCATGTTTATCTAACAGTCTATCTCACAGTTAACTCACAGTTCCACTCAAAGCTTACTCACAGTAGAATTTTCGTATTCAACGAAGAATACGAAAAGCGAGAACTATCGTCTCATACGTGCATAACCTCTCACTAATAACACGGTTCCTAGCGTCAACATGGAGCAACCTTTGAGAAACGACATTAGCTCTGCCCACTCTTTCTCGCTTTTGATCTTGCTTAAAGCCTGCTCTTCGGGACACGCCAACCAAATCTGATAACACCCGTCACACGTGTTTCCGTTGAAGTACTTGTGAGGATTGTCTTTGTCGTAATAACATATCACGGTGGTCTCTACTTTACACGTCGGAACTTTACAACACTCATTAGTATCACTCATCTCTTTATTGGAGTGTTAACTCGTATATATTCAACATTTTCACTTATTTCTTACTCACAAACATGACACCTTGTTGACTTTTAAAGTACTTATTCTCATGCTCCAGATCGCTTATTTTCTTTATGCGAAACTTTGCGTAATCTTCCAATTCCGTGATCTTTTTCTCGAGTTTGAGCACTTTAATCGCGTACTCTTCTAAGTGTGATTGTCGTGACCGTACTCCTGTAAACATTTATTGTAGTTTGTCACTTGTTAAATAAAGAAATGACGACCATGATGGCAGGAGGATTATTTAATGCACTTGCGTTTGCAGGCGCTGGTTTCCTATTCAAAAGTCTAGACGGAAACAAATATGGTGAAGAGATGAAACGTCATAACCTCGCGATGGAGAGACTCGCGCAAGCTAGAGAAAAGTGGAACGAGGAAGAGGTCGAACATCGTGATAAACTCGCAAGACTACGCCTTGCTTTGTCGGATGCTAACCGCAATATAAACGACACGAACACGGCTCTTGACTTACTAAGCGCGACATTTCGCAAAAAACCGCAATTACGTGATTACTACACACCGTCGCCAGAGATGCAAGACTATCTGTCGATAACAGAGGGAGCGATGTTTGTAGGTGTGGGATGGGTCGGATATAAGACTTACAATTACATTTCTTAAATCGATATTTGTTTAAAGAGAAACGACATTATAATAAAGAGATGAATATTGAAGTTGGAAAGTGTGTGTTTAACAAGAAGTATAATAACGCTACGGTGAGCATCGCGATGAAACCCATTTTGTTCAAGGACGTTTTCACGTTTGGTGTACAAGAAAGTAAATTTGACAAAAAGAAATTCACGGCCGCGTTGTGTCTTAACGAAGAACAGTTAGAGACTTTAGAGAAAGTCGGCGAGGAGTGTCTTAAAAGTCTCGTGGATAAAGACATCGCCGTCACCGAGGTGAAAAACAGTCTATATAACGACAAAGTGTACGTCAAAGCAGATCCAGACTTGTTCACGGCCTATAAGGAAAACGACGAAGAGGTGGAGTTTGGTGATCTAATCAAACTCAAAAAATATAAAGTGAACGCGGCCGTTGACATAAGTGGTGTGTTCATCAAAGATGAGATTGCTCATTTGCAGTTATATTTTCACGAAATGGTTATATTAGATGAAAAGAAAGAAAAGAAAACGAAACGAAAACGTGTGGCTTTCTAAATTAATCATTTTTCCAAACAGAGATGTTTGGAAATAATAAATGAACACCGTTATTTACATGGTTAGTGAATTTGTAAACTATTACTTTCCTATAGAACCTGAGCTCACTCTTGAAGAGGAATGGGAAAGAATTTTCAATCGAGTCCAAAACGAACATAAAACACTGTATAATAAAAGAAATGACACGACCAAAAGGATCACTTAATAAAATTCAAAAACCAAAAGTGAAACACGTGAGAAAACCGAGACCAAAAAAAGAGAAAGACGGTCACCAAACTCTTAAAGATCTAAAAGCTATTGCAAAAGATCGAGGAATTAAACTTAAATGTAACGCAAGTCATAGCGAAGTGAGAGAAACGCTAAATTTGGAACCTATAGAAATACCGAAGCGGTACGATCACTGCAAATATGGGAAACCGGCTCAAATCGTGATTAAAACAAACACGACTACAGGAGAAGAAACAAAACACAAAAGTATACTCGAACTAGCAAACAGTGTTAACACGTTCGCAGGTTCCATTACTTATCGTATAAAAAATGGAAAAAGTCTCGTATTTGACGGAGTTACATACGTGTTTCGTAAAGAATCGTAAAGAATCGATATTTTTGTTTAGAGAAAACAGTGAGAATTGTGTAATGACCATTTCTACAGAACAACTTGTCGAAGAAGTGTGTGGTGTCTGGACGAATGAACGTAATAGGTTGTTGAGATTAACTCTCATGTTCGAATGGTTAGCGCAAGGCCGTCGTGGGCGAGATGATAGACTCGAAGATTTCAATAGACTTTACACGAACGAAGCGGGTGAATGCACTCTAAGCAATCTGATAGAACTTATCGAGACGCACGACGATTTGAGTCAAATCTTTCACTTCCTTCTTGGGCTTTTAAGTGATGATGATTACGAGCGGTTTCTAGACCGAGACAATCAAGAGGATTTAGGTTACGAGTCAGACTAAAGAAATCACTTTTTCAAAAGATCGAGTCTTTTGAAAAAAACAACTGTCCAATCGATTTTTCTTATCACTTAAAATAACGCTATAATAAAGACATGACCACTTACTTGAAAAACAAAATAAGTGCGTGGTACAACTGGATCGCTGGAACTCCCGAACCAGCCACTGCACCACCCAAGTCTTACATGAAGGACAAACTCAGCGAGTGGTCTGATTGGTTTGTCAGTCATACACCAGAGCCTATTAGAAGAAGAGTTACGAACGCTTTCGCATCTTTGAAAAGTAAGGTGAACACATTACTTGACAACGACACGACTACACCTGAAGAGGAGTTTCACGATGCAAAAGATCACGTTGTCGAGAGATCAGAGACGTCACTGCGTGGGTTTTCAGAGACGTTCACTATAAACGCACCAGACAAAATAGACCCAAAGTCATT
The DNA here is from genome assembly GCA_035772405.1 of Chrysogorgia sp. JL179-B06. Taxonomy (NCBI): domain Eukaryota; kingdom Metazoa; phylum Cnidaria; class Anthozoa; order Scleralcyonacea; family Chrysogorgiidae; genus Chrysogorgia; species Chrysogorgia sp. JL179-B06. The sequence goes on along the minus strand of JAYKKM010000475.1, from coordinate 6,716,943 downwards.
CTTAGAAAACACAAAAGCATCAGTGATTGATCTTTGGACTCACGAATTGGAGAAAAAGAAAGGACTAAAGACGAAACTCATCTTGGAATGTGTCATGGTGAGAACAACAGACGCTGGAGACATAGAGTCCGCCGCAATGTTTCACTCGTTGACAGAGACGTTACTAGAAGGAACTGACATGAGCGAAACATATCACAAAATGACCGGGAAAATCCAAGAAAGTCTTGCCACTTATTTGAAAAAAGGAAGTAATTGGCGAGTCTTACGTGTTGAAAAGTTAGACATTTTCGTTGACACGTACAAACCGATGAACGGTTCGTCTTACATTCCAACACCTAAAGCACTTGTAAGAAAAGAAGCTATTATTAACGTTCAAAACAAGAACGACAACATGTGTCTAAAATGGTCTATCACTGCTGCGAAAATGTTGAAACAAAAACATCCTGAAAGAGTAAGCAAAGTGATGAAAACAGAAAGTGAAAGATTTGATTGGACGGGAATCTCGTTTCCGTCGTCGTTGTCAGATGTTAAAAAGTTTACAAAAAACAATAAAATAAATATTAACGTGTTCGCCTACGAGGAAAAAGTCGGTCTATATCCACTTCTTGTCGGCGGAGGATCGAAAGACGCTATTAACTTATTACTTATCACAGAACAAAACAAAGACGGTACAGTGAATTCACATTACGCGTGGATTAAAGACTTAAGTAGGTTGTTATCGAGTACAAAAAGTAAACACCAACATAAGATCTTCTATTGTTGTCGATGTCTTAATAGTTTCAGTACTAAAGACGTTTTGAACAAACACGACGAACATTGTTCACGTGTAGATCATATTAGAACTGAAATGCCAAAAGAAGGTGAAACCATAAAATTCAAAAATCACTATAAAAGTCAAGACGTACCGTTTGTCATCTACGCCGACTTTGAAAGTTTCATCGAACCCATCTCAACATGTGTCAAAGATCCAGAAAGCAGTTCTACAACACAATATCAATATCACACACCGTCCGGGTTTTGTTTTCATTTGAAATGTTTCGACGACACGTTACATTACGAAGAACCTTATCTCTATACGAAAAAAGTCGAAGGTGAAAACATTGGAGAAAAATTTGTTGTCGAAATAGAGAGAGCCGTGAAAAACGTGTACGAAAAATTTAAGGACGAGAAAGCTATGATATACGAAACAAAAGACAAACAAGTGTATAACAACAGTGAGTCGTGTTGGTTGTGTAGTGAGGGTTGGTTAAAATTAACTAAAAAAGGAAAACCAGACCACAAAGTGAGAGACCATTGTCATCTCACCGGGAAATTCCGTGGCGCTGCTCATAACACATGTAATTTAAAGTATAAGTTACCGAAATTTGTGCCAGTTATTTTCCACAACTTATCAGGTTACGACGCGCATTTGTTCGTTAAAAATCTTGGAGTGACAGGAGGAAATATTAAATGTATTCCTAACAACGAGGAAAAGTATATTTCCTTCAGTAAAGATATTGTCGTGGACCATTACACGAATAGTAGTGGTGAAGAGAAAGCTATTAAAAGAGAACTAAGATTTCTAGACTCGTTTAAATTCATGGCATCTAGTTTAGACAGACTAGTGAAAAACTTGTCGGAAGACCAACTTGTAGGAACACGAAAACAGTTTCCTAACGATTTCAAACTCGTCTCTAGAAAAGGTGTTTTTCCTTACGAGTACATGACAGATTTGTCAAAACTCAACAAAACTTCACTTCCCACCATCGACAAGTTTCACTCGAAACTTACAAATAGCGACATCACTAACGAAGACTATCTACATGCACAACACGTGTGGAAACATTTTGGGATGTCAACGTTACGAGACTATCACGATCTCTATCTCAAAACTGACGTGCTCTTATTGGAAGATGTTTTCGAAGAGTTTCGAACTGTTTGTAAAACTAATTATGGATTAGATCCCGCGTTCTATTTCACATCACCAGGACTAAGTTGGGACGCGCTCTTAAAAACCACAGAAATAGAGTTAGACTTGTTGACAGACATCGATATGTTATTGATGATTGAAATAGGAATTCGTGGTGGTGTTAGTACCATCACGAAACGACACGCACAGGCGAATAACAAGTTCATGGATTATCAGAAAAAGGTCCTGTTTGTAGATTCACCAAATTACGATAGTACAAAACCTAGTGTCTTCTTACCGTACTTAGACGCGAATAATCTTTACGGAGCGGCGATGAGCATGCCACTTCCTGTAAGTGATTTCAAGTGGATGACCAACTTGGACCGATGGCGAGACGTGCCGTGTATTCTAGAAGTAGATCTAGAGTACCCCAAAGAATTACACGATCATCATAACGACTATCCACTTGCCCCCGAACGAGTTTTAGTGAACGGAATAGAAAAACTTATTCCAAATTTAAATAACAAAGTGAAATACGTTATTCACAAAAAGAATCTCGAACTCTATCTTAGGCTAGGATTAGTGTTGACAAAAATTCATCGTGGTGTTACGTTCGTAGAAAAACCGTGGATGAAACAATACATTGAGAAAAACACACAATTGAGAACAAAAGCTAAAAACGATTTCGAGAAAGATTTTTTCAAATTAATGAATAATAGTGTGTTCGGAAAGACGATGGAGAATATACGTAATAGAGTAGATATTCAACTCGTGACTAACGAAGAAAAAATGCGAAAATTAGTTGCAAAACCAAATTACCACCATCGCACTATTTTCAGTGAGAAACTTGTCGCTGTTCACATGAAACGCACTAGTGTTGAATTTAACAAACCCGTCTACTTAGGGATGAGCATTTTAGATTTGAGCAAAACAGTGATGTACAAGTTTCATTACGATTATATCAAACCAAAATATGGTTTCGACGCCGAGTTGTTGTTCACAGATACGGACTCGTTGATGTACGAAATTAAGACGAAAGATTTCTACAAAGACATTTCGGAAGACGTGAAAGACATGTTTGACACTTCTGATTATCCAAAAGTTCATCCTTCAGGAGTTCCTACTGGACTCAATAAGAAAATAGTTGGACTCTTCAAAGATGAACAAAGCGGTGAACAAATTCAAGAATTTGTTGGACTGCGTGCTAAACTTTACGCGTGTAGACAACTCGACAAAACTCAAAAGAAATGTAAAGGTGTGAAAAAATCAGTAGTAGAAAAATCGATCACATTTGACGACTATAAAAAATGTCTTTTCTCTGGAGAGAGTCAAATGAAAACAATGAACACATTTCGATCACGGAAACACGAGATCTTCACAGAAGCTATTCATAAGACAGCACTGAGTAGTAACGACGACAAGAGACATATCCTACCCGACAAAGTGAATACGTTAGCATTAGGTCATTGGCGAATCGACACGAGAGAAGAAGAATAGTTTAAAATAAACAAAGAAGTATGAGTCATTTACCTAAAATAATCGGACTTGGAGGGACGTCGTCTATACGTTGCGGATGTGGATACGCTGGAACAGGAACAGCTATGAGACTACATATGAAAGTGAGACATTGCACTCTCGAAGGAGTCAAAGACGTTGAGCAGATTTGCAAAGAGTGTAACGTGAAAATTCCTGGTGGAGAGAAAGAGTTTCGAAAACATCTCACCGTATATCACAAATCTGGTGCGAGTGGAACCAGACGAGTTAGTGTAATCTGAGTTTGGTGAAAAACAAAACTGGGAAACTGGTTTTTTTTTTTTTTTTGAGAAATGTTCGGGAAATGTTGGCGACCATCTTGGAAATGGATTAACACGTGTTCGGGAAATGGATTAACACGTGTTCGGGAAACGCCATCTTGGAAAATGGGGATGTCGGAACATGTTCGGAAACAGGTTCGGGACGTGTTCGGGAAATGGATCTCGACTGTAGAGTTAAACCTATTGCGAGAGGAGGTCGGGGTCCGGACCCACTTTGAAAGTGGAGTCGGACCGGCCTTATCCTACTACTTAGGGTGAGCGCAGTTCTTAGACATTGGGTGTGTTGACATGGGTTTGTCTGGCCAGGCCCCAGGGGCCCATTTTTATGTCCACGAAAGGGGGCCCATGCACCATGGCACTATATAGTCCAAGCTTGGTGATATTCTGAGACCATAAACGAAGTCAGCCGTAGCGCCATTGAAAGTGGTCGCGGTACTCGGCGAATAATAGCGGTTGTAATTTCGTTCGTTCGTGACATTTTTGTAAGCGACATTTTTAACGAACGCCACAGGCACCGCACAATTAGCACTGTGTCTGGTTATATTAGCATTTGCTTTAAAAACTGACGAATTTAACATGCGAATTTAACATTACAATTCTGCAATCGTATGCGCGGTTTCGGTAGTGTTCAGTGAACTTCCACGTTCGCGGACAGTGTTTAGCAGGACCCCTTCTCCCTAACACATGTTTTTATTACATTGTGGTTCCAATCATTTAAGTTGAATCTGGTATCCAGAAAAGGTGAGGTTCTAGTGATTGGGTTCTAGTGACTTGAGATGTTTGCCAGTTTGGTGTATTCATAGTTAGTTTCACTATCTAACTTTTTTAGGGTATAGGAGACTTTTGTGTTAATCCAGCGGCATCAATCAAAGAGATGAGTCATACAAACATTACGTCAGGTACTCGAGACTATTAAAAAGGTAGCTGTCATGCTTGGGGCACATGTCTATGGGGCACGTGTCTATGCGGCACATGTCTATGGGGCACATATATGTCTATGGGGCACATATATGTCTATGGGGCACATCTATGTCTATGGGGCACATGTGTATGGGGCACGTGTCTATGCGGCACATGTCTATGGGGCACATATATGTCTATGGGGCACATATATGTCTATGGGGCACATATATGTCTATGGGGCACATGTCTATGGGGCACGTGTCTATGCGGCACATGTCTATGGGGCACATATATGTCTATGGGGCACATATATGTCTATAGGGCACATATATGTCTATGGGGCACATATATGTCTATGGGGCACATATATGTCTATGGGGCACATATATGATTGTCTATGGGGCACATATATGTTTATGGGGCACATATATGTCTATGGGGCACATATATGTCTATGGGGCACATATATGTCTATGGGGCACATATATGATTGTCTATGGGGCACATATATGTCTATGGGGCACATGTCTATGGGGCACATGTCTATGGGGCACATGAATCAGAAGGTTATATAGGTTCAATCCCTGAGAGATATTCGAATGTAGGATTCAAACTCCTGACCTTATAGTGGTGATCAAAGATAGCTGATTCACTTGGATCAAGTCAATATCTTGCGATTCTGCTCGCATGTAGTAATATTTTCTTTTTTATTTTAGTTGTTGTTGATTACTACATGAAATGCTCTAACGACGATCCATTTGCTTATGTAAGTGCAACCAATGTTTGAAAATTTAATTGGCATTACATTTTCATGAGGTTTGAGAAGCTGTAACTGCACAGAATTATGTACGATTTTTCCAGCGTATCTCGCAAGCGACCGAGCGAAGCGAGGGTGATAATCTCGCCGCGGCTGGGATCCATTTCTCACGAAAGGTTTATATATATATATATATATAATTAATATTAGAGAGGATTTAATATAGTCAAATACATATATGGAAATGTATGTAGAAATATATGGAAATGTATGTAGAATAATCTATATGGAGAAATCGCTGACTGTTCTGACCGTGTCTCAATAGCTCAAAGGTTAGTGCGCCGAAACGTTGATTTTCCATATATGTATTTGACAATATATATTTATATATATAAGCGGAGCATGGTAGGACCAACTCCTTATAAGGAAGTAAAAAGTCGTTTTGGGTGTAGGCAGACAACACGAAGTGGCCATTGGCGATTTGTGATCTGACGAAGTACATACAGTAAGCTATACCGATATACCTAACGATATACCTCCATATTTATATAATATAATATAATAATAGGATAACGATATACCTCCATATTTATTAGACTATTTTAGGATAAACGAGTCATTACATAGTTATCGGACAAGAGGACGTCGAAATATTCATTTACCTAAAGTAAAACTGGAAGTAGCAAAAAGATCTTTCTACTTCTCAGGTGCAACTATATTTAACAACTTACCCGAGACTATTAAGAACTGCTCTTCTTTTAAAGAATTCGGAAGAAGAGCAAAAGAATATTTTCTTTAAGCAAAACATGTTTTAAGTAATAATGTATGTATGTATGTTTGTCAGGACCTCCATTGATACCAGTTCATGTATCTTATCTTATCTAAGCAGGTTTTTACGAAGGGTATACATGTTTGCTTAATATAATAGGCACGTATGTTATGTATTTAGACTCAGTAATTCCAAATCTGTTTTCAGAATTGAAATCGCGTAAATATTGGCCGAGATAACGTTCAAAATCAACGTACGACGAAACGGCCTTGTATGTTATGATCTACAGACTACAAATACACGTCGTGCGCGGTCTGGATCCTGGGACCATAGATGGGAAACTCTAGGGGGGGGGGGGGGAGAAAGGCGGGCGAGGGGTTGTTGCGGAACGTATTTCTAGTATATTTTTTATTTTTTCCAACTGGTGATACAGTGCATGCCAATGTATTTTTTAGAATTTTCACTCAATCAACAGCAGTTTACACGATGTGCATACTCTTATTGATGCCATCAAGAGAGAGTATTTGAAATATTTGGTAAGTTCATTGTAGAGGTTATATGGTTTCCGATAAATAATAATTATATAATAATAATATTAACAGAGATTCTGGAGGGAAGGTGGTTGCCATAATTTCTCCATTAATAGACATTGGGAACAAAAATTAAGTTTGTCTAATATGAAAGAACTCGTAAAATGATAGAGTAACACCTTTTACAACTTTTCCGTATTTTACTTCATCCCCTCGCCCGGCGGCGCGAAGCGCCGTCCAGGGCTTAGAGGGTGCTAATCTCGACGGAATTTTTTCCCGCGCTTTTTTATGCAAGGGGAAGTGAAAGTAGCCTTTATGTCGGAATATATATATATTTGTATGTATGGTAAACGATCTTTATTGTTGCCATGGTAACAAAGGAAAATTGGGGTTAGAGAGGGATAATTTGGCAGTCCAAGGGGTTAAGTTAGGATTATTAGGGTTAGGAATTGTGATTGGGACGTACGTACTATAAACGGCTTTTTGGTGGTTACATTTGGCGTTTAAATTTAAATTGACGTCAGCGCGACAAACGTACCTTTATGCCGCCGCCCCCCCCGAAAACCGAAAGCGTTTTTTTGGGGGGGCGGCCTTTGGGTTTTCGGAGCGGGCGGGCGGCGTACTAGAAGTTGCAGAACCTCTGGACTAAAGCATCAAATTATACAGACTTTATCAGGTGATTTCAAGCCGTAATTGTAGACTGCAGACACAAATAAAGGTAAATAAATTAATAATTTCTCAAATAATGGCTAATAATAGTACACTGCGAGTCTGTGTTGAGCAATTAATTTGCCTTTTCTGCATAGTTTTTTTGGTTAGGGTTAGTAATTTGGCTAGATTTAGGGTTAGGTTTAGGGTTTTGATGATATTAGCCGTTAGCATTTCGTCGTACGGCATGCAAATTTTGAAATATTTACATATTCAGATATTTAGAAATATATTAATATTGTAATTAGCAATGATTGGATGAAGCCAAAATTCCCGCCATGGGGGCTGACATGTAGGTATAAAACACGCGTGTTGACCGCGTGTAGTGTACGAAACAGCCACTCGGCGACGTTGTAGGTATAAAACACGCGTGTTGATTTGCGTGTAGTGCACGAAACGGCAGTGGCCAGGAAATAATCGTAGGAGCGGTAGGATTGCTGAACGGAAAATTTTCAACTTTTTTGGAGCTAGGCTGTTTCCCAGTTGCTTTTTAAAAGGGAAAAATGCGATACGTTGGTTGAGCTTTCTTTTCAAGAATTTCTAGCGATGGATGTGGCTTAACAAATAAAATATCCGTCAAACAAACGGGGAAATATGCACCGAAATTTGAAAAAATACAGGTTTCTGTTGATTTTCTTTGCTGTCTTTTGAACTTTTGAAGACTTATGACAATGATTTATTAAGATAAATATCAAAACACAATTTAAGGTTACTTTTTGTGTGTGTTACTGCTAAATCCAATCTTTGACGACACGAAAAATAACTCAGTACCTCCAGTAAACTACCTCAGTTTATGTAAAAGTAAAACACATTTTCTCTGCGTTTTTCACAACAGATATTTGACAATGCTCTTCTGTTATTGTTCCTCTACAATGTCTTTCAGTTTGAAAATGTGTCAATGTCAATCTCGATGTTTTTTCCCAAATTATTTTTGATCACATTGTGAGTTATCTTTCAATGTAGGAAATGGTTTTATAGTGTGTATTTTGATACATGTACAATAATTATTTTTGAAAAACTCACCTGTGAAATAATAATAATAATAATAATAAAGACGTATTAGGAGCATTATACAATAGTCTCAATGCTCTTACAACAATATATATATTCTTAAAGTTGCTTTTAAATCTAATTACAGTTTCATTATAAGATAAAGCCTACTACATATATTAACACTATGAACAATAACTATTAATTTTAAAAAAGAAAAGTCTTAACTGCAGACTTAAAATTACTTAACATTTCAAAGCTTCTAATTTCCTGTGGTAATGAATTCCACAGTTTTGGCGCTGCAACCGAGAATGCTCTGTCTCCATGAGTCACCGTTTTGGTTTTTGGCTCGAGTAGCAGATTTTGGTCAGATGATCTCAAAGTACGAGCAGGTTTATACCTAGTTAGCAAATCAGTAATATAAACAGGCGCCTGGCCATGCAAAGCCTTGAAAGTAATTATTAGTATCTTAAAAATAATCCGTGATCTCACCGGCAACCAGTGAAGATCACGTAGCGCAGGGGAGATATGCTCCGATTTTTTAACCCCTGCAACAAGTCTAGCAGCTGTATTTTGAATTCGCTGTAACTTGCTCAATTCAGTATCTGGTAAGCCATATAGGATGCTATTACAGCTGTCAAGTTTTGATGTTATGAATGCATGCACCAACTTCTCACAGTCCTTTTTACTCAAATATTTCCTGATCTTGCCAATATTTCTGATAGCCAAAGTGGCCGATTTACAAATGTTATTTACATGAGTATTTAATTTTAAATGTCTATCAACAGCAACACCGATATCACGTGCAACCGGAGCCGGTTGGATTATCACATCATTGACACATATTTCTGGCATTGGTTCACAATGCATAAAACGTGATGATAGATGGACAATCTCGGTTTTACTTGGATTGCATATAAGACCATTCATAGTACACCAGATGGTGATGTCCTTAATACATAACTCAAGTTTAGCTAGAGCAGCAGGTCGATCACATGGAGATTTTATAGGCATATACAGCTGTGTGTCATCAGCGTACATTATGCAATCAAGGCCGTGGGCTTTGATCACATCTTCCAATGGCGCAAAGAAGAGTGAAAACAGAAGTGGACCCAGTACAGAACCCTGAGGTACACCATATTGCAATGGTTTATTTGAGGAATGCGTATTCTTCACCGTAACTGACTGTACCCGATCAGAAAGGTATGAGCGATACCAGGCTAGTACAGTTCCACTAAACCCATAACGATGTTTAAGTCTCTCCAATAGAACAGTGTGGTCAATGGTGTCGAACGCAGATGATAAGTCCAACAGTACCAACACTACTTCCTGATTTTCATCAAGTGCATTAAGGATGTCATTGAAAACACGCAGAACTGCTGTCTCTGTGCTATGAAAGAGTCTATAAGCAGATTGCATTTTTGCAAGGCGTGTAGAAATGCTATGCATGTTTCACTTTCATTCTCTTTAAAACGTTCACCTTTACAGCCACAGACAACACACTTATATGGCATGTTTAATTGCTAAAAATAACAACTTTTCACATTTTTTAATTGATTTGTTTACAAAAATCCTCGGAAATAACAAATTTATTTGAGCTCTGCCAGCCACAAAAGGACTGGGACGAGAGAAAAACATTGGATTTTTCAAAAATTTGTGTTTTTACTTATTAATTCTCAATTTTTACTTATTAAATTAGGTTTCTGGAAGCTGGGACAGCCAGTATCAATGCATCTAAAATTTATTTTTATAAAAGGTGCTATAATATCTTATAACTCTTCGTGTGTGGGCTCAAAACCCAGAAAAACAATCAATTTTCGCGCGGTTTTTTGCTCAACTTTCGTCTTGTTCTCTGTATATTTCAATAGGTAAACAACTTTTGAGTATTGTATATACCCCATTTAAAAGTTTTGTTGGCCTAGTGTGCGCTGGGGTAAAAAATAAATGCATTAAAAGTTGCGAAAGTGGTCAAATTTATCGATTTTCAAACTATATTTTTCGACGCCATTTTGAAAAAAGGACTGGGGCTACCTACAAAAATATCACCATTGAACTCTTCAAAGATGGCGGCCAAGTTATCGTTCCAGTCTTTATAGAGTTCACTGGCATAGCATGACCAGTTGCTACGACCAGCTTCGCCACTGTGTTTTACTAACTTCTCGAGTGCCATTATAACTCGATAATCACACAAGACAAAGTTTTTTATTCCTTTTATAAAATAACACCATTAAATTAACACTAAAAGCCCATGAAAAATGCAGATTTAACTGTTATAAGCGGCGTTGCTATGTGCGTTGCTAGGAAACATGTTTATATAGCGATTTTAGCGATGAAAATGTATTCAACGTTGCAGTTAAAACATTCTCTTGTGTTAGTACCTTGATTAGTCTTGTATCTAGGTATTCTTCGACTTCCTTTTGTGATTTACACTACGTCAAAAACGACAAAATCTACGCGAGGAACACGTCAGCTTAGCTATGCTTTAATATTGACTTATAATGACACGGTTTTTTATCTCAATCAGACAGCGTGTTGTCGCTCATTTACTTCCGATTATTTTATAATACTAGATATATTGCATGGATGTGTCAGCTCAACCAACAAGCAGGTGAAGTGCACCCTTGATCAATGTGGTGATAATGTGATATAATTTACTGTAATGCATTGCATCAATGACAATGTTGTGCTTTTAATTTTTGTATGGGCATAAAGGCATTTGTACATTTGAGTAGTGTAAACATGCATTGTACAGGTTTATAGACCTACACATGTTATGCCTGGCCTGACCTCCACTTAGTGTTTCTGGGGAAACACTTTTGTCCTTGGAATAGTACTGCATATGCAATGCCGGTTTTATATATATATATTTAAGCTACTCTTGTTGAAGTGCTTTCTGAAGGATGTATAAAGTAGATTTTATTAACATAGATTTTATTACATTTCTTACAAACAAACAATCAAATGTAAAATTAATATAATATGTGTGATCACTCGAACTAAAAGTATTACCTTCATCAACAAATCTGGCAACACACTAATTGGGCATGCACCACAAGAGCATTTATATGTGCATTTTTTTAAATTGCAGGGGCAATAAAATATGATTCTGGACATATAAATTAAACAGCTTTATTCCCATGGAACTGAACCTGAGAGACTTTTTGAATATCATCATCTTGTAATCTGTTATAAATAGGGCTTCACTTTTGTAACTAATGTGTCATTTTGATAAAGGAGCAGGGTCGCGATACATTAAAAACTAAGCAAATGTGTTCAGAGTATTTTTTGAAGGTGCGGTATATAATGTTTATAAACCTGAACAGAAGAAGATATATGCCATAGAATCTGTTTATATGCCCTGGGATTATACAACTTACTTCCAAAGGGGTTTTGAGTGGGAGAGATTATAAACGGTATAGAAAAATGTTTCAAAATGCATAACAGGCAAACTGTTGGCACTTTTTTACTCAAGTTTTTGCTTAATAATAATAGTAACAAATAATGTTGTAACTTAATAATAGTAACAAATATTAACTAGAATTTATAATAATGTGAAAAATGATGCCCTGTATTATATATAGCAAAAGCTGCTAGACACGTTATGTAGCAGCCTCAAAATGCTTAATTGTCAGTAGTGAGATACTTTTTGTACGCTTTGAGTTTTGAGTGCTTTGATTGAATAATCCCAAAGATATATATACATGCATTTTCAGTAAGTTATTATACAGTGTGACATCACAGTGAGGATCCGGCCTTTACATATGAAACAAATCTTAAAATTGCAGGTTGATATAATAATGCACCCAAAAAAGTAAACACTTTGAGTTATTTAGTTATTTAGTTTGATGTCTAATTATGAAACAATGAAATTCAGAACAACACAAGCTTGATAGTTTAAAGGCTCTCAGAGATACATGTAGTGTTTTCTATAAAGTCCATTCGATTGGCAAATCAATGGGTTATTGATTTTTATCGCCTATTACGGTGGGCGAGGGGTTGTTGCGTACACGTATTTCTAGTTTTTGAAATATTTCAGTTTGTTTGATATGTAAATGAAATGGTCTCTGACGTCAGGTGCAGGGTAGAGAATTTTCACTCATTAAAATATTAGTTCCATCTTTAAGTTTGTTCCACAAATTTACTTGAAAATGTGCATATAATAACTCCTCATGATAATGAACGTTGTAAACTTAGCAATAACTGAGATATAAGACATTTTTAATGAGTGAAAATTATCTACCCTGCACCTGACGTCAGAGACCATCTCATTAACATATCAAGCAAATTGAAATATTTCAAAAACCAAGTAAAATACGGAAAAGGTGTTACTCTATCATTTTACGAGTTCTTATTAGACAAACTTAATTTTTTGTTGCCAAGTCCTTTAAGCTGCCGGTAGCCGAACCTCGTACCAGGGCGTATCTCCTGTCCCCGCCAGCGTGTGCTTATTAGAGAGGGGATTATTAGAGAGTGAGGCTTATTTCAAATATGTACAAAATTCTGTTTGCGGGTTTGATTCTCTTTTATTTATCATTTCATTTTAAACGTACTTCAGTGGTCACCACCAATCCCTGCTTTCAGAAAGGGGGCTTATTAGAAGAGCAGAAAAGCAGGGCTTAATAGAGAAATTACAGTATCAGGCACTCTGTTTTATTTGAACCTTTACGTCACAGGAGTGATCAACACCTAACATGTTTCAATAATATCAATGGCTAACAAAGCATAAAAGTAATGTGAACTAAAAAAATGATCACCAAAGATAAACTGACATGATTTTTTTAAAACAACTTCTCCCAACTAGTACTATAGGAAAGGTTTATAGAGACCAATAAGGAGAATTTGTATGTTGATATTGATGCTTAAAGTGCCCCTGTGATCAAATTTTTGGAATCCCAAATTTTTACATATTTGTAAAGAGCATGGTGTTCTCACTTAACTTGCCAAATTTCAAGCAATTGCGAGCATGGGAAGTCGCCTTTTCAGACTGTTTTTATATACGAGATTATACGGCCGCCATTACTCGAACATGTTCCGGACGCTTAGGTTGCGATTAGAGGAAGTGACGTCAAAGACTCAACACGTGGCTAGTTATATATGAATATAAAGCTACTTGGGGAAAACTTTCTATTGTAACTTGTCGTATAATTCGTATAATTCCATTAAAGCTTTGTCACGTGTTGAGTCTTTGACGTCATAATCACATACTCTGCTGTGGAATCGTGGGCTCGTCTGGAACAAGTTTTGAGCAATGGCGGACAAAATTTGGGCGACTTTAGAGGTTAAATTTCTTGTGATAGAATGTTTGTTGTTCAATTATTTTGGCAAATGCGAACATTTATTAACCTAAAAGGATGTTCTGTAACAAAAAATGCCAGGAAACCTAATGTGATATTTCGTCGCAGGGGCACTTTAAAGGGTTAATGCCGATATATTCAACATAAACTTTGTGGAAGTTAGTATGTAATCATGCTTTTTTCTCCTTCAGATACGCATTAAAGAAATAGATGTCGATTTGAATGAATTTAGCAGTAAACTGTCATTGTATCAATCTGAATTTGCGTGCTCGAAGATCCACAAGGTATCATTGTGTTGTTGTTGGTGTTAGTGTTGTTGTTTACACATTGACATATCTAACTTCTTTTGGTTCAAATCATATTCAGGAGTACATGAATGGAATGGATGGTCTGTGTAACAATGCGCTGTGAGTTGACTAAGTTTAACTATATGTTTGTTGTTGTTGTTGTTGTTGTTGTTGTTGTTGTTGTTGTTGTTGTTGTTGTTGTTGTTGTTGTTGTTATTTTTGTAAATATTTTCTTTAAATTTTCTCAAAATCGGGCTACCGTGATCGAGTTATTTCGATGATATTTTAACAATTTTAAATTTTCCGAGGTATTGCGCAACAAACATTGAAAAAATGTGTTTAAAAGCGTGGTAAACACTTTTTGTTGTTTTTTCTTTCTTAGTACTGGTTTCGCCATAATTATTTTGTCGTTTCTCGTCATTGGCTTCGTTTCTGGACTGCTCACATGTTGTATCTGTCCTTTGTGGATGTACAGAAAATCATATCACCATGTTTATCCGTAAGTAACGCAATTAGAATGCCGAGTTAGAGCACGATGGGCAAAAAGACCGCGGGTATGCGGTTATATTATGGCCCTTGTAATAAATATCCTCCACCTCAGAAGCTCTATAAACCCTAGCCTGATTTTCAGACGGTCCCCATCTGATTGACTTCACAGGAAATCGTGTTCCTGACGTCATTTATCCTTTGTATTGCAAGAGCCAATCGTAACGCTCGTAATAAATAGACCGTGATCGACATGAAAACATAAATATGAACTTGTCAAATTTCTACACATAATATGTATATTTACTATGAGATATTTCGTTCCCTATAGATGGTATCAGGTATCTGCTATCCCCAATCTACTCCTGATCACTTCCATTAGGTTGATTAAAGGAGAAACAACAATTACTATGGGATTTTGTGAAAACCCGAACTTTGAACTTCACAAGTTTAGCGTAGACTAACAGGGCCATTTGAAATATCAGAGATTTTCCAAATCCTATAGGTAAATTGACAAATACATATTTTCTTAAAACAAAAGCTACTAATGACTTTTTCTGCTCAACAAAAAGCGATACCATAAGTGTGGCACGCTTTCTCTTACATCCGCCATATTTGTTTTACATTCCTGGCATACCTCACTTCTCAAAAACTAAAACCTTTGATCTGATGGAACTGGAAACAATGCAGGAACTCGATTTCGGGAAAATGCGGATGCGTTCACCAATCTTATTGCGTAATTTCACCTGAAGTAGCATTGGCCAAATAAGGTTCTAATTAGGGTGCAACATGTTTACTGTATGAGATATCCGGGGTATCAGCACATCGCTATTCTCAACCGAAATGAAAACGGAGCATATAAGGTCAGGCTGTAGGATAGAGTGATGCTGTAGAGGATAATGGGGGAATAACGAGGAAAACCGCTATTATTACCGCACCACTCTAATCCCTTGCAATATATATCCTGCACATCAGAAGCTCTATAAACCCCTGTAATAACCCCATTATATTGAAAAGCCCAAGAAGGCTGTGCAGAAGAGAGAGGGTTGATGTACTGTCAAAATAGTGTGTAGGAGGTCTAACGTTTTGAGGAAAGGTCTTTTGTCAGAGAATCGCGGAAACGAAAAGTCAACGTAAAGTCCATTTACGTTTCACTCACTGACAAAAGGTGTTCACTCGAAACGTTAGACCTCCTACACACTATTTCTGCAGTACACCAACCTTTTAGAGTTTTCTATTTTAGATGAAGAGAGGATGTATTAATGGTCAAATATAATGTATAGCCGGTGATAAGCTTGCTACTTGAGGAAGTCCTGCGAGAAGCTTCGCTCTACTTCGTTGAAGATGGGTGTCTTAATCTTGTAGAGATTTGAGAGTCCGGGCGATGTTAAATAT
Organism: Chrysogorgia sp. JL179-B06; assembly: GCA_035772405.1. Lineage (NCBI taxonomy): Eukaryota > Metazoa > Cnidaria > Anthozoa > Scleralcyonacea > Chrysogorgiidae > Chrysogorgia > Chrysogorgia sp. JL179-B06. Next base: position 6,701,122 of record JAYKKM010000475.1, on the reverse strand, counting down.
GTATATGATGTTTGGCTGTTCTGACCGTGTCTCAATAGCTCATTGGTCAGAGCGCCGATGCGTTGATTCGGAGACCTCGGGTTTGATTCCCGGTTGGGGCAGTCAGATCATAGATAACTACGCAGCACAATTGCAGGCTGCTTTCCGCGCGCCCCCAAACGTAACGCCTGCCACGCAGGCTACACAATTACTTTCATTGCGTTTTCTAGTAATTCGGGAAATTCACGTGGGGATGGAAATACAGTTTTGTGGTGGCCAGATGATATGGATGCAGAGTAAGTGATGTTTGGTAATCGTCAATTTAATCAGAAAAAATATAAAAGCTGCTAAGTTCTTAAAAGAACTGGATATAATACTCTTACTAGGGTTAGGGTTAGGGTTTTTCCACACATTGAAGTTCTCTTATTTCTCCAAATTTAATCCACAATCATCCAAACTTGCTTGTTGTTCAATTACTTTAATATTTACAATAATGATGATAATAATAAAGACGTTTTAGGAGCATTCTACAATAGTCTCAATGCTCTTACAATAATACACATTAAGTTACTTATAAAGTTACTTCTCAAACTAACAATAACGTGCGGTGGTTCTGTTTTAAACATAATGTATATTGCATAACTACTATATTGGACTAAAGTGCTTAAGGAAGCCTAGTTTATTCCCCTTGATCTTGAAGTTTATTCCCCTTGATCTTGAAGTTTATTCCCCTTGATCTTGAAGTGTACAACTTTTCAAAAAAATTCACCGAAGTTTGCAAGATATTCGCGTTTGTTTTCGGACTTTTTTACGCGTGTGACGTTATACAATTTCCCGATTATCAGTAAATTTCCCAACCTCATACCCAGGCTTTTCACCCGCTTCGCCGGACTCGCCGGCTCACGCGCGGTCATAAAACCATGGTGGCTCGATAGTCTAAATCACGAGAAATTGCATTTTCCCCCATAAATTGTTTGATAATGCAGATCTGAGCTTTATTTTGGTTCATTGCATAGCTCTATAGCAGTGGTCTTGATTATTGAAACGTTTCACACTTGTAGCATTTCTGGATTAATCGGAAACACGATTTCTCCACTCAGGTAAACTTTCAGGGTATAAAACCTTTGAGTAAACAAGACCATCATAGCCCACTATAAGCTATCCAATGAACCACGATGAATCTCAGATCTGCACTACAAACATTTTATGCGGAAAATGCGATTTCCCATGATTTAGACTATTGAGCTACCTTAAGACATTCTGAGAAGAAATTGAATACCACCGAACAACTTTATCATATTGTCCTCCACCGAACAACATCATACCTGAACTATTTTCTAGTTCATCATGCGAAGTGCGTGTACTATTCAGTGCCATGTCCAGTCTAGGATATTAAACTAATTAGCTTTGTTATTTTTTGACTTTTTTAGTCGTGATGAAAATCATGCGCATGGACAAGTTAACTTTGGTGATCCCGAGCGTGTTCCGTTCATGTCAGATCAGCCGTATTCCAATGTAAGTTGAGTGGTTGGTAGTCTCACTGAATTGTTGATTGTCTGATTTTGATTGATTGGTTGATTGATTCATGGTTGGTTGATTGATTGATTGATTGGTTAGTCAGTTAGTTGGTAATTGATTGGTTGATTTGATTAATTTATGGTTGACTGCAAATTGATAGTCTCACTGAATTGTTGATTGTCTGATTTTGATTGATTGGTTGATTGATTCATGGTTGATTTTGGTTAGTTAGTTAGTTAGTTGGTAATTGATTGGTTGATTTGATTAATTTATGGTTGACTGCAGATTACTTGATTGATTGGTTGGTTGGTTGCTTGATTGAATGAATGAATGATTTATTGTTTAATCCCCTCGCGAGCGCGACCGAGCGAAGCGAGGGTGATAATCTCGCAGCGATAGGGATTGATTTCTTACGAAAAATTTGTATATATATATATATATATATATATAGACCAACTCCTTATAGGAAGTAAAAAGCCGTTTTGGGTGATCCGTTTGAATCGGACAATATTTGGGCCTTGGCAGACAAAGCCATCTATGGACAAAGGGGTGTCACTATTTGTACAGCAGTTCATGTCGTGACGTCACAATTTTCAACACTATTTGGTTATTTTCTAGGTACAAAACTAATCCTAACCCAAAATCAAACCTGATCCTAATGAACTGCTGTACATATAGTGAATCCCATGGACGAAGCGAAGCGGTCAATGGTGATTTGTGATCTGATACAGATTTTACGAAGGGTATGCACGTTTGCGTGACATAATAGGCACGTATGTTATGTGCTTGGACTCGGTAATTCCAAAATCTGTTTTCAGAATTGAAATCGGTTAAATATTGACCGAGATAACGTTCAAAATCTACGACAAAGCGGCCTCCTGATTGCCGATTAATTTCTAAGTACATAAAAAGGTTTTTACGAAGGGTATGCACGTTTGCGTAACATAATAGGCACGTATGTTATGTGCTTGGACTCGGTAATTCCAAATTTGTTTTTAGAATTGAAATCGGTTAAATATTGATCGAGATAACGTTCAAAATCTACGACGAAACGGCCTTTTGGAATTTGTGATTTACAAATACACGGCGTGCGAGGTCTGGGGGCCATGGATGGGAAAATCCTGGAATATACTAGATATCATCGACCTAAACTAGGTGCGCCAACAATCAGTCATCCAGATGTCAGCGGTATATTAAATTTCCGGTCGTTTTCAACGTGGGCCATGTTAAGACATCGTTTCTTTCTTTTTCGTTACCAAAATGCTGTTAATACGTCAAAATACAACCGGGTTTAGGGTTAGAAAGACACTTGAGGCGGGGAGTTAGAAAACTCATTAGGCGGTGGTTAGGGTTAGGATCTAAGTTGTTTTGGGATTAGCAGTTCTATGATGTACATGATAGACCTGCTAATCCCAAACCAACTTAGATCCCATAGAACTTCTAATCCCAAAATAACTTAGATCCTAACCCTAACCTCCCCCCCCCCCCCCCCCCGCGTAATGAGTTTTCTATTCTAACATCAACCCCCGCCTTAAGTGTCTTCCTAACTCTAACCTCCGGCTATACTTTGACGTATTAACCACATTTTGATCATGGAAAAGAAAGAAACAATTTCTTAAACATGTCCTCTAAGAAATGAACAGATCAACAGAAATTTAATTTACCGCTGACACGTGGATGACTGATTGTTGGCGCACCTGGTTTAGATCGATGACATCTAGTCACTGATCTCAAAAATAGGACTGGATTGAGCTTTCTATTGTATCTGACGAGCTTATTTTGAAGCCTGTATGTTTGCATAATGCAAATTGCGAGAGATCATCAAAAGCTCCGAGTTTGCAAGCAAATCGAAATGCGACGCTCGCAAAATAGGTTTAGTGTCTGGCCAATATATTTTCTTTGTTGACATTAAATGCATAAAATCTTAAACCTAATTTGACGTCTCATATTAGGCTTCTCTTACTGGATAATTAGAGCAAACGGCGGCCATATTGGAGTGACCTCATTACGAATACAGTGGTGAATCGGAGAGGAAAGGCAGAATTCTGACATTTAATAACTGTCCAGCGAGTATGTTTGCTTTGCTAAAGTTAAATAGCAAATGTCAGAATCCTCCCCAAGATGTCTGTGATGCCACAGTACTCCTTAGGTGGTCACTCCAATATGGCCGCTGTTGGCTTCATTTTTGTAACAACAGAAGCTCGATCCAGTCCTATTTTTGAGATCAGTGCATCTAGTGCCTTCCGAAAATCCCGCAAGGATTACGATGAAACTCTAGGGGGGATAGGAAAGGCGGCGAGGGGTTATTGCGGATACGTATTTCTAATTATTTGATTAATCGCTTAATTAATTGTTGATTTGTTTCTTAGTATAACACCTTGCATCACTCCAACCTGGATTCCATCCAGCCAAACACCGGGATACCTCACATGGACAATGGCGGCCATTCTGAAAGATCTAACAATTCTCAACACTCCGCTCGTCATAGTTTCTAGGACTGGTAACGAACCTTGCATGGTAATCACGTGAGAAATTTAAAACGATAATTATGGGATACTCTCGATATGCATGCCGATGGCTTCCGGGGGCGTAGCGAAGGTTTTGGTTTGGCGGGCAGTGCGCTTCAATTTGCCCTCAAAACTGACCAACCTCGTACCCAGGGCCTTCTCAGTGCCCGGGGAGGAAGCGCCCGTGATAGGAGGGGAGTGGAGCGAGGGAAGAGAAGGTCACGTGACTCCATGGATATTGGATTATTTTGTAACCTGGCTTATTCTCGCTTATATCATCCGGGGGGCCGGATCGCTGTGAAAACATACCACAAACTTCTATAATTGAAAGTATAAACAGTATATGGATAATTTAAAAAGATTACAATTTATTGGAAAGACAGTACGGACTGCAGACAAGTTGAAAGCCTTGAAAAATACGTTGATTTACTGAACATTTGTTGCTGTCATAAGATGATTATGTACATGATTAGTATTAGTATTATGAACATGATTAGTATTTAAAATAATAGTCATAGTCTGATTGAATTAAAATTGTAAATTCGAACTGTTCTAGCGTTGATCATAGGGACTTTAAGATCTACGACGGCAACCTAGGACGGCGACGGCAGTAAAAGCAATACAAATTTTAGCATTTGAATGAAACCACGGTCGATTGACTAGCGTATTTGACACTCCAAGCTTGTTTTATGATCTCCAAAACGCTTCAATATCCCTAATGTTTATCTTATGACAGCAACAAATGTCCGTAAATTCAAATGCATTTTTCGAAGTAATCCACCATCTTTCGACTTCTGTCTGCAGTACATACTGTCTTTCCAATAATCCATATACTGTTTATACTTTCAATTATAGAAGTTTGTGGTATGTTTTCACAGCGATCCGGCCCCCCGGATGATATAAGCGAGAATAAGCCAGGTTACAAAATAATCCAATATCCTTGGAGTCACGTGACCAGCCTTTACCAGGGTCTTCTCTTCCCTCGCTCCACTCCCATCCCGGGCGCTCCCTCCCCGGGCACTGAGAAGAGCCTGGGTACGAGGTTGAAAACTGACGTGTTCGGGTGTGCATGCTGTTATGATGTATCCAATGACTGCGACCTGTCCGAATATTACAACGCCGCCACCCCTCTCACACCTCCTTCGCTGCATCCTTGGTGGTTGCCTCTCCGCGTTTTTCAAACTATTTGTGAAACTACTTTCCTTTGTAGCGTCTTGCTTTAAAGTGTCTATCTCATGTTTGGGGATTTTACATATCCGTAATATTTGGGTCTTCCTGAGCAAAATCATAATATATATTGTCAGCCGAAAATTTCATATTCATGGTGTTTTCCGCTGTCAAGGTTATCGGATGTGATGTCACAAGAGGCATTCCAAACACTGATCGCGAAAGAAGGCTGGTTGTTCAGAAAATGAAGCCGGAAGTCCGCCATTGATAAGGGACCAACTGAGGATCCTATGAGGTTTTTGTTGGATTATGGACTCTTACCATCGACAAAATAAAATAATTTTACTATAAAGAGGACCAGAAGACATTTTTCAAATTACTGGGTAAAACGATTCATGGCCTACATACAGATTTACTGCGACTTTGGTCCCTTACTAATGGAACTATATTGGTCAGACACTAAACCTATTTTGCGAGCGTCACAGTTTGATTTGCTTGCAAACTCGGAGCTTCTAATGATCTTGGCTCGTCAATTTACATTATGCAAATATGCAAGCTTCAAAATCAACTCATCAGATACAATAGAAAGCTTAATCCAGTCCTATTTTTGAGATCAGTGATTCCAAACCAGTTTTCTTTTGTTACTTGCCACAAAATGCCTCTTGTGACATCACATCCGATAACTTTAACAGAAAAAAAGTCCATGAAGATGAAATTTTAGGTTGACAAGATATATTATGATTTTGCTCAGGAAGAACCAAAATATTACGAATATGTAAAATCCCCAAACGTGAGATTGGCACTTTAATGATTACATTAAATATTCAACCTTGGCCGTTTCAAATCTTCAACCTTGTACCCAGGCCATTTTGCCAGCGAAAATGACCCTGGGATGCGCTGATCACATGACAGCCTTCTTCAACCTTGTATCCATGTAGTTTTGTCTTTATTTACGTTGTTGACGTGAACAATGAATGAGAAATTATCCAACGCTGTGCAGATCGCTTATCCAACGCTCTGCATATGATTTTGTTCCATGGTTAAGCGTCGGCTGATGGCAAACGCTCCCTTGTAGAGCAATACCGATCACTGGTCTACAAAGAAGCGCTTGCCATCCGCGGACAAAAACCGGCGCTTAACCACAGAACAAAAGCGTCAAAAGAATTAGTTATATTCTACTAATAGTTGAATGAACGAATGAATAACTTTATTTGAGTGACAATGTGTTTAGCTATATATAGAAGATAATTTTAAAATAACAAATGAGATTAAAGTCTCTGCAAGTATATAGTAGACGTTCAAGGTTTGTTTTTCTAATGTAAACTAAGTTTTTTCTATCCATGTTGATAAAGTTTTGACCATATATAGAGATCATAGTATCTGAGAGAGTGTTTACCATACTTCACTATATCTAGGTGTGTTAAAATCAGCATTTCGTATAGTGATTGTTGGGTTTACTAAAAAGTTCAGATATGTGTTCAGAGCTTAAATTATTCTTAAAGGAATATGGCAATAAAAATTATTTTTGCCTTTCTGATTAGCAAATTGCCTTCACAGGGTAATCCAAGTAAACAAAACGACTCTTGTGCAAAACAACATCACTAATTTCGACAAAAGACATTCCTGTTTTCCACCATGATCCGCCATCTTGGATAATTTTTCGATATGCGTGTGACGTCACAAGCAGGGTAAAGTGAAAGCTTTAGTCAGCCATAATTTCACGTGTATCGGTCCTAAAACTTGATTTTTGTGGATGTTTTGTCCACAATACTTATAAAAGTATACCACATAAATTCAGGTAGAAAGGAAAGTTTCATCATGTTTATCTGCTTGTGACGTCATGTTAATTAGGGAAGGTATTAAAACAAGATGGCGGATAACAAGATTTTTATTTGCATCAGAGTAGTTTTTTCACTTGGATTACCCTCGTATGACCGTTTGTTTATCAGAAAGGCAAAAATAATTTTTATTGCCATATTCCTTTAATTATTCATACTTTATACATCATAACAGCGATATCTCATATAGCTTATAGCTTTTCTGTCTATAAATAATAGAATATTATCTGTTTTCTGGAGCTTGTTAGCATTTCTAATGATGACTAAAGTCGAAATGTAGAATCTCCTTCACTATTCCGAGTTACTATTGTTCTGTATTTTAACAGAGGGTGTAACGGTATTAACTAACGACGCGGTTTTGAAAGTCGGTATATTTTTGAAGTATCATAATTTTTTATTTGTGCTAGGCTAACCATAATTTATGCATCAGATGTTCAAAGTGACTCTAATAAATTATTAACGTGATATTTGGCGATAGATTAGAGATTACTACTAGGAGTTCTTATCAGAAGTGAAATGCTGCCTCGGAACATACACAGGAGCAGTGGGTATATTAGAAGGGTATTCCCGTTCGTTTGTTTGATTTGAAATATGACTTCTCGACCGTCAGATAAGTCGTTTAATTCAGAAATATTACAAACGTGAAGTTCAATATAAGCGGATTAAAGGACATTGGCAATAAAAAAGTACCTTTTCGATCAAAGTACGCGTAACTTCAATAGCTGGAATATAGTAGTTATGTATTTCCAGACGTTTCGCCGGTTAAGGCTTCTTCGGTGGATTAAAAAATATTTACAATGACTCCTATATGTATATGTGTATATGTATATGTATATGTATTGCAGATACAATCTTAGAACAAAATCCTCCTTGTTAATTCCTCGCTGCAGAACTGATCGTTTTAGAAACAGTGTCATAGTCACTGCTTCAAACATTTTTAATTCGAAATAATTTTGATAAATTTGATATTGTAATTTTACCCTTTTAACTATATGTGAACCGTTGTAATTCAGTTTTTTACTGCAAAAATGGTCTATTAAAATAATAATAATAATAATTATGTATGTGTATATGTATGTGTATATGTAATATATGAACAACGAGAGCGAGTGTTTCACCGGGATATCCAAACACGAGAAAATAATGGTGAAAACACGAGCGCGCAGCGCGAGTGTTTTTGTCCATTGTTTTCGAGTGTTTGGATATCCCGGTGGGACACGAGCTCGAGTTGTTTATATAGCTTCTGAAATGAGAATGGAGAGGTAAGAGAATGTTTTCGTTTGCTGATTTGAATAGAATTTCTAACGAAGGATATCGTAATTAGGAATTCTATTGAGATATTACACAATGCATAACTGAAGTGGGTTTTCCACGATGAATAGATAATGATAAATTAAATAGTGGAGTTGAGAGATGATTGTGATGCATGGTAGAGGGTTTTGTTTCTGCGAGTATTAAACTGGACAAGTGTGTGTTTACTGGCTGTAACATTAGATTTGTGGTAGACGACAAAGAGTGAATAAAGGAATTTTGTGTGTGAATTTGTTTGCTGACTTGATTTTGCATACGTAATTAAGATATTTGATCCAAACACTAGTGTTTGGATCAAATATCTTAATTACGTATGCAGCTGAAATCTTTTGTCTGGCGGTGTTTGACCGGGGTATCCAAACAGCATCATGTGACCGAATGCTTACATGCTATTGGTTTAATTACTCATGAATTATTAATGAATTTTAGAAATATATGTAATGTTTAAAACACGAGCAGATAAAACACTGCTGCGAGTGTTTTAAACGGCTTAAAAAACGACCAGCATTTGGTAAGTTCGTTGGCGTAGTAATTTTGAAAAATAACGTCTAAGCCGAGAAAATCAAAGCTAAAGTTTATGTAAATTAGGATGAATCTTTATCACATATAAAGATACGACACGGTGGTGATTTTCCTTTGTGTTTTCTTCATGCATTATTAATGAGTTTTTTAAGTATATATATAGTTCAACATTTCATCCTTTCAATTTTAAAGTTAAAAATATTATTAATCGGAATTTTCACATTTTACAAAATGATCCTGAGACGTCAGCCATTTTCACCGACAACCCTTTGGTATCTTTTCGCCGTAATAAAAACATTCGTGACTCCTTAGTACATAGTGCCCTTAAACAAAATACCTCGGCACCAGCGGGAACATTTTCTTGCGGCCGTTCCCGCTGTAACACATGCGCTTTTCTCAATCCCACTACAGTTATTACTGCCCCCAAATTCGACCACACAATCCGTCATGCTTTTTCATGCACGTCCACCAACATAATTTATTGCATTTCATGCGATAAATGCCCTAAAATCTACATCGGTGAAACTGGGCGACGTCTTTCAGACAGGTTTTCTGAACATCTTCGTTCCGTGAGGATCAATGATGGTGACAAACCTGTAGCCCGCCATTTCAACAGCTCCAACCATTTGGTTTCAGACATGAAAGTCTGTGCCATCCTTCCCATCTCCGGTGGCAACGATAACCGCAAGCGGCAAGAGAAGCGTCTCATTTTTATACTTGGCACCACACATCCTCTTGGTCTTAACGAACGTTTTTCTTTTATTTAATTTCCTGCCTAATCCCCTTGAATATTGGACCTGTCATTTCTCCCGCCCCCTCAGTCTGCTTGCTGATCGACTGTTAAAAATAGCAAATGATCTAACGTTTCCCATCTCATTAATTATTAGTTTGTTTATCTCCCGTGCATTTGATTGGCTACTTTCTACTTGTGACACCCTTTTGGCATATATATAAGCCCTATTTATTTCATTTCATCTCGTCTTACTCTGATGAAGGGCTCCGCTCGAAACGTCAGTATCTCGTCACTAAATTCTTGGCAGTTTACCACCTTTTCACTTTGCTATATATATATATATATATATATATATATATATATATATATATATATATATATATATATATATATATATATATATATATATATATATATATATATATATATATATATATATATATATATATATATATATATATATATATATATATATATATATATATATATATGGCGTTTGGGAATTAGAATATGTTATCACTATTTATTACAATTTGCCAATCTCCAGGGAATTCATTAACGGCAAATATGCCAGTGGAAATGCCTGACTTATTAACAGTGTTCTTGTCAACAAATGTATGTAAAGATTCAAGAAAAAGTCGTTGACGTCTGTTGTCAATGTTATGTTCTAAATTGTCCACGTAGGCAGGATGAATATCATGATCCGTTGTTTCAGCGTGTTGTTTTATCGCCGATTCGTTCTTCGCTCTCGTTCCGTGTTTATGCTCAGCCCCCCGGGAATTCGACGACCACTAAAGCCTGCAGGTTTCCATATGATCGCAACGATCGCAGAAATAAAGAGTTCTGCGATCATTGCGATCCTTGCGATCATATGGAAACCATAAACCTGGCGATCATTGCCATTGCGATCGTTGCGATCGCGATCGCAGAGATAGAAAAATCGTTGCGATCGCAAGGATCGCAACGAGTCGACGATCGTTGCGAACGATGCGATCGTTGCGATCATATGGAAACCGGGCTTTACTCTCTCCGACATAGTGAAAGGACACGATTTGCATTTAACTTTGTAAACAATCCCTTTCCATTGCGACGTTGTTGGTCGATCTTTTGGTTTTCTAAAAATATGACCCAAGGTCCGGACAGGTTTAAAAGCTGTTTTTATATTTGCATTGCATATATATATATATATATATATATATATGTATGTATGTACAGACATTTTCTATTAATAAATAATTATATCAGTTTCTGCACTTACTGTCCGTTGTCCGTTATACAGTGTTCGTTAGTATAGAGGTTCCATACTGTATTTCATTTTTTAACTATTATAAATTTACAGTTAAAATTGACTTATCTCAATATCATTGACAGGCTTCTGAATACTGAGTACACACTATATACAGTACATGTATATATATAGTGGATGTTTTATTCAACTGTTTGGAAAAGTAAATTTCTAGGACTACAAATAGCTATAGCTCTTTGTGTAGAATTTGTTTTATGACTTTCCAACTCTAATGAATTATTCACGTAATGTTATTATGTGGCTATAGAAGTAGTATTATTTTCATTGTACTGGCCCCTCATTGACCAAGTGGACGCCATTTCCTGTATGTGCTCTAGGTAAGTTTCGCTTTATATTTTAAACGTATGTTACGGTAACGGAATTTTTGAATTATATCTGGGGATACAGACAGCTAAGCGCCGCGGGCTTGAACGCAGGTTCAAGGCCCGCATGACTTAGCTGTCATATACACGCACGTGTATATAGGCTGAAACCATCGCTTTATCTAAAGCTTAAATATCTCTCGTGACTATAAAAAAGAGAATTAATAACAGAACTTCAATATGTCGAATATATTAATGGCGACGTTTCGGACGACGTGTCCTTCTTCAGGTCTTTAGTATCCTTCAGGTCGCAGTCTGTTTACATGTTCGTCAACAAAACTGTTCTACTAAAGAACCAAATGAATGATGTAGAAGTGTTGTGTGCGTAGAAATACGAAATTGAAGAATCTAAAAGATTGGTATAATGCAGAAATAGTGTGTAGGTCTAACGTGTAAGGCCCTTCGTCAGAGAGTGAAACGTAAAGTGATACAAAAACTGGGATACAAGGGTAAAGTTGATACAAGAACGTCAACTGTGAAGGAGAAAATGAGAATCGTTCTGAGAGTTTAATTTAAAAATAATAATTTGACAGGGAGCCCATGTCACCGGAGTGCTTTTCGATGAGGCCCCCACATAAAAGAAATAAGTATCTGACAATAAGATATAGATATGATTACATTCTGTTGCATTCGTTGATCTTTGTCAAATAAAGTGTGTCAAAATTTAACGTGATTTCGCTCTTTTAATATTCTTAAATACTTAATTGGTGTGTGCGATCCAAACGAAGTAGTGCTAATCTTTAATTTGATCTTTGGTTTGGAAATCTTGGAAACGAACACATTTTCTCATATTTTTCACCCGTATAAATTTCTTATTAAATATTCCCAAGGTCTGTGTGGATCTTTGAAGGAATGGCTGATATGCTCCGAATAAAGAGTTCAGATTAAAATCCACAGACATTTTAATAATTTATAGAATCAGTCTTGAGGGCTATTATCTGTTCGTTATAAATAACAGAATTGTTGTTTTCACTCTAATGACATTGCGTGTTCTGACGAAACGTTAATATTTCGATGGTGTTAAAATTTAAGTTATAGAAAATATTTTCCGTGTTTCCATACAGTTCTAGAAACATGAGTGGAAGTTTGGGAGAACGAGAAATTGCCGTGTGTGAATACGGCTCGAAGGGCGAGTGTTTCCCAGAAACACTGGGCCTTTGCGATTTCGAGAGATCAAGGAGTGATTAGAGATGCTAATTAAAAATATATATTGAGTGAAGAACAAGTGACCTCTATATATAAATGATTAGCATTTCTACACTGCACCAACGAAGAGAAAATCAGTGCCTGTCATTTTATAAGAATATATCCACCAATACCCAGATAACAAGATAAGAAAACTTCTACCTAACGCCATACTCCACAGTTACCGTCTAAGAAATCCACGCACTTACCCATTGTATAAATGCAGAACTGAATGTTATAAGAACAGTTTTATCCCTAAATGTGTTAGGCAGCATTTGGGATCGACCATATATAGATTTATGGTTTTTATTTCTTTTTTATAAACTGTATATATAGTAGTTTTAATATTTAATAACTTGTTCTTATCTTACTTAATATTTTTAAGTAACATCACGTTTTTTAGATTCTCATGAATTTAAAAAGTGGTTGTTAATAAAATCTATCTATCATAAAATGTGTTGTGTGCTGCGTATGCAGTAGAAATACAAATGAAATATCTAAAAAGGTTGGTGCATGTACTGACGAAATAACGTGTAAGTTGTCTAACGTTTCGAGCGAAGGCCCTTCGTCAGAAAGTAAAACGTGGGCGTCAGAGAATGAAACGAAGGGCCTAAGCTCGTAACGTTAGACAACTTTAATACACACTATCTTGGCAGTACACCAACCTTTTTAGATATTTTCTCTGTATACACTTTGTTTGAATTTACAGGTTGAATACTGAATTGGTCTCTTCATATCTTTAATCATGGTTTTCAAGGAAACGTTAGTATGGGGTGTTTTTCAGGTAAGCCTTTTTCAGTTTTGAGGAAAGGGAGTTTTAACACGTTAGCGCGAGCAAACAACCTCGTACTCAGGGTCTTACCTACCCCTCCCACGATCTGTGCATATGTACTTCTAGTACGTATTCCATATAAGGAAGTGGCCGACGAGCAAATACAAGGCATTGACGAGCAAATACATGGCTTGCATTCAAGTCACTCGTGACAAAAGACGAATTCCGGAAATGTTGAGAAAATTAATTTCTTCACATTGAAAAGTTGGTTAGATCATCGTTCCCAAGCCCGGTAGCAACCTCGTACCCAGGCTCTTCTCAAAATGGAGGAGTATGGTGGTCACAGAACGCTCTGAGACACTAACTGATTGGGTTACCACTATGCAGGGCAAATCGTAATTTTAAAAATTACGAGACATCTCTGGTGCGTCTAATTCCGATATCGGCTCCGGGAAACTGAAAATTAGTGTTGCCATAATCCAATGAGCAGTGCCAACTGCATGTCGGGCTTTCACCGAGAGCCTTCAATAAAATTGGGACCAGCTGGGGTAAGTGGTTAATTCCAGGGATAGGTGTCGCGCCCACCCCTACCTTCGTGTAGCAGCTAGAGAAAGAGGAGCTTGATCACGATTTGATGAAGGTTCCGTGAACAACTTCCTGCTTTGAATTTGATTATTTTTTCAAAAATAGCGATAACGACGGACCTCTCCCAAAGCAACTGAGGCCAGGGTAATTGGTTGGTCATAAACCAATCAAAATCAAAGCGAATTCAAATGTGAAACAATGAATTGCTCAACTTTTCCCGGAATTATTGTATTGCCACGACAGTAAACTAAACTAATAATTCCTGTTCTAGGTTCTATTTTTCCACCTGAGCTCTGTTTTTAGCAACGACAACTCCACTTCTCACTCCTCAAATGATGGCAGTCAAATTTCAGTTTTTTGGACTGGTTTTGAAGCAGAGGATTCGACAGCTCGCTTACTCAAGCTCATTGGGTTGGTCTGTGTTGTGGTGCTCACATTGAGTTAGTACAAACCATTATCATTGTATACATAATAACGTCTGTTATTATACTATACTCATACAATCTCGATTGTGATTGGCTAACTTATAACCTACAGACAATTCTTGATGTATTGCCACCTACAAAATATCAAAAATTGTCTGTAGGTGACGCTTTGCGTTGCTTACTTCCTAAACTCCCTAAAGGTTTCTATATTTATAATTGTATAATAAAACAATTATTGGATTCGGCTTTCGCATGATATCAATAATTATCCAGACCTCTGTCAATGTTATCCGCCTCAGCCTTCGGCAGATAACATTGATCTCGGTCTGCATAATTCTTGATATGCTCAGCTTCATCCAATAATTGTTAATAACATCTCAAACTCAATAATTCACAAGCCGAAAACAAAGGAAATCAGCACCGAGATGGAGGTTTGGATATCGGAGGAAGAAATTAATTACATAAAGTAAGCCAACTTTCACCTCGATTTTCTCTTAAAATACTGATTTGTTTGAGATATGATATGAAACACTCGGAAGAGTGTTTCATCAGGATACCTAAACACCTCAACAAACGTCTCGGTGTTTGGATATCTTGATGAAACACGCTTCCTCGTGTTTCATATATTACGTCTGGAGCTTGGAGTAGACAGACAATACATAGACGATCGTCAATCTCTAATCCTTGAGTCTCGGACAGGAGTCGAACCAGCTAGTAAGTACATCATTGTAACCTTCTGATTGCCGGTGAGACACTCTAACCATTGAGCTAGCGAGACTCAGATGGAGAGCGAAGGTTACAATGATGTACTACTAGTTGATTGCCTGGGTGTGTTATATGTATACACTGATGTAGTGAATGTGGGAGATTGAAGTAGACATACGATACATGGACGATCGCCAAACGCAGGGGCGTCGCCAACAAGACCAATTTTGAAATTCTTCTAAATCCGGCGAGAAACGCTTGAGGGTCCACATAATACTATGGGTTAGGTTTTCGGGCATGAAAGTGAAAGCGTTGTTCATATTAGTATACAGAAAGACATTGTAGATAAGATTGAACTGAATAGCCTTGTCGAAACATTCAGGTTATCCAACAACAGAAACGGTTGCCGTTGTATAAACTTATGTTATAATTGTCTTTATGTTAAAGGCGTAGTCATAGTGCTAATGGATTGGTATAGTAGCTGATGTAGCTCTGAGTTTCGTTGTTAAGAATAATTGTTATATATCATTGATATTTAAAGCCCGTTTTCCACTTCAACCTCGTACCCAGGCCGGCAAGGCGGATGAAAAGCCTGGGTACGAGGTTGTTCACCATTTCGCTCGCCGCTAGCGAAATATTTCCACAATGACATCATTTTTTTTCAGTTGTCAACCAATGAAAACGGGAAAGAATTATGTCATCGGCGAAATGTTTCTAGCGGCGAGCGAAATGGTGAAGAGGAAAACGGGCTTACATATCTTCAGTCTTCGTGACTTTATCGTGTAGAAAGTGCGTTAGTCCTAGTCTGAATTATGTTGAGTGGTGTTTTATTAATTTCTTTGCCTGCTTTGGTTTTATTGCTCGCAGAAATCGTTCCAGCTGACCAGCTCCAGACAGACTTCGGTTAACCTTTCATGTTACTCCATCACCAAATGAATCGAGGTATATAATCGTCATGAAATAACCGCTAACCCCAAAACAACTTAGATCATAACCCTAACCCGCCACCTAATGAGTTATTCCGTTGATGTTATCCAGTGATGTTTATATTGGTGATGGAGTAACATGAAAGGTTATCCCAGACTTCTCTACAGCCTACAGGACTGCAGGCTATGCAGCCTAGTTCTAAATTACGCGTGGAGCTTCTGCTGGAAACCAAGCTATTCCTGCATGGTCGTTTCCAAACCATTTTGCCGAGTTGTAGCGATGTCTGTGATAACGTCATCATTTGTTTCCCACTTCTCCGGGTCAGGCTACGCCACTGGTCAAACGTCGTTTATTATGTGACATAGTATATGGCTGATATAGCGAATTTACAGAATATTTACCATTGTCGTTTGCTTAAGATCTCTTTCTTTTTTGTTTTCCGTTTACTAGGTCTCGTTTGCTGTTGTCTGTGTAGCTTTCGTAAGTCTAAGAAGAGTCGCAAGTGGGTTCTCGTCGAAAGAGTTGGTTTCAGCGATGATGAAGGTGTGTCGGAACAACACGACAACCGCGGGATGCAAATGATGGACTTTCGAGATGGACGGAAGCAAATGGCGTTGTAAAAAGAAGTTTTACCTTTTTCTCACAATAAAACGCAAGAGAAATCGTCTATATTTGCCTTTGTTTACGCCCATCTTCACGTTACGATATTTTCTCAAAATATTTTTTTAATGTTCTATAGGTTTTTAATACCCAAAAATTATTCGAAGGAATATTTCCTATTTTCTTTGACATTAAAAGGGATATCTCCTGGCGTTCGGTTACACTGTGCAATGTTTCATGTAACTCATCGGTGGCGTTACACTAGGCAACGTTTGCAACTTGACTTGCAAGTTTCGTCATCTTTGTGTTTGTGACAAGGTACGCACATGCGGTCAATGGAGGTATGGTCTGGAAACTCAACGGCTTTGTTCTAACTTTTTGTTCCTCCTTTATGCAAATTTGTGCAGACGGTTACTGAACACATTGGTTTTTTTTTGGTATAATGACACAATCATCCAATAGCGTTCAACCGTGCTGTTTAAATGTTATAACATCACCATTGGTTCAGTTTCCTTTGTTCTCTATTGGCCATTCATTATCTCTGATATCAACCTCAAAGTTATTCATGAGGTTGATAAGTACTTATCAACCTCATAAATACTCGGTAAATACGTACCTAAAATGAACAGGTTTTGTGATTGGCTATATGGAACAAAAGTGATAGGGTTAGGACATTGGTTTCTTTGTGGTTGATTCTATTGTTTTTTTAATCAACCAATCACAAAACTTGATACTATAGGTAGGTGGCGACCCTAAATACTAAACTTAAGCAATGGTGATATAAGGCGGTTATATACCTTACTACCTCGGTGTAGCGATATATATCAATCCTTGGGCTTCGTCCTCGGGTTGATATATCGCTTAAACACTTCGGTCACGGTATATAACCTATACATAAACCTAAAACAAAGGGTTTGTGCACGGTGAGGTACCATACAACATCTCATTTGTTTATAATCGCTTTGAAGGCCTTTGAAAGTTTGCCGAGTTTTTAGACCATATAGTCGCCAAGGGTGTTGGCGGTTGCATTATGTAACGCTGAAAAAAGTTGCTGCAATAATTACAGAAATTAGCAGAACTCGATTCTACTTTCTACAACGATTGCAACTTGTGTCACAACAATTTTACCCGGAGCGAGGAGAATTCGACGAAATATTACCCCGATATATATCAGTTAACACGTTACTTAACTGAGCGCATGCGTCTAACAATAGGGGGGTGGATGTCGTGGGGGCTAGACATGGCCTGGAAACAGCCGGGGGTAGGTCGTTTTGGGGTCGGTTACAATCCAACTAACTAGGAGGCTGGTACGAGGGTGCAACGTGTCAGCTATTTTTGCGTTAATTCACTCTATTTGCTCGTCAATGCCTTCTATTTGCGCCTCCTTATAAGGAATACGTACTAGATACCGCGATCGAAAATTGGGACCTATTTTCTTTAAGACTATTTTAAGAGATTGTCAAAATATACTGTTTAAATGTACATTAGATGTACTGGTAACAGAAAACTTGTCAGTTGAACATAATTGTTAACAATGACGAATATTGTAATTGTGTCTTATACTTAATCGAGCTATCCAACTTTCATGCAACTTGTTTCACAACGCCGTTACGAGACAAGTTGCACGAAGCATTAATCGATACTTGAATATATTTTATGGAAATTCAGGTTTTTCGGAAATCATCCAATCAAATATCCAGAAAATTACGAAAAGATGGCGGGAAATGAGATGAGGTGGCGTGGTTACCTAATTCCAATATGGCGGACGAAGGAAGATTGAGACAGTACTAGATGTGTTTTATATTTGAGAAGAAATATAAAATATTTCTGAATTTCCCAAACTTGAAAGTTCAAACAATAAACTATGTTCAACAGTAGCTGTTTAGGAATGTATTAGGGCCACCGAAAGAAAGAAATGGCGAGTGATTTTCATAAAAGGTGTGTTTATTTTGAGTCCTCGTGCATCAAATAATGAGAATTGCTGTATTTTCGATGTGTATTTTTAAATCTGGATATTTCTTATTACAATAGTGCAGAGGAATTACAAACGTTGCGAAAAAAGTTGACTCGATCTGAATTACCGTGTCGCAGTGGACCTAAAGATTCAGTTCCTGATGATGAGAGTCTGGAGCAGGCTGAGAGGTTAGAAGAACAACTGGAACAACTCAAGGAAGTTTTAACTGAAGAAAGAGTATTAAGAAAGTAAGCCACTTTGACTGCGTAGATATAAACAGACATAGTTCTATGATATAGTATCGTAGATATACAGGTAGTTTTACACACGTTCCCAGTTTATGGGTATAATATCCAAATAAAAACTCTAGTTTAACTCTGAATTGGCGAAACACTAATCAATCTATAAACCCAACATTTCAAACAGGGGCGGATCAAGGCAGGGCACTTTGGGCAAGTGCCAGGGGCCTTGCGCTCCAGACTGCATTCCGAGGAGCTGCTCATATTACCACGCCAATCCAAATTGGCACAGTTATTGGGTGGCAGAAAATTACGGAATGCACACTGGCCTACGCTTATGTGCAGTGGCGGCACTAGGGTACGAGAAGTGGTCCGAACAATGCGAACGCCGAAGGCACGAGCACTAGGGGCCCCCCTGGAAAATGTTGGTAATCTAGAGTCTCTGAAATGCCATTTCCTGCATTTTGGGGGAGATTTTACAGAATTTTGAAAATTATAAAACGTCATAAAAAACACTAAAAACTACACATTTCAGGTCTTTGTATGGGATATTTCATGGACAATTACTAGATACTGTCAGAAAATTAAGAGAGATATCTAACAGTGCCATTCTATAATATGTCCCACGGCAGGTAATTTGAAAAAAAAGTCGAAAGAAACCCGAGCGCGTTCCGGAAATTTAAAACGATCAGGCTCGGGTTTCATTCGGATGTTGTAATCAGCACCTGTGATACACTAATGATACCGCTTAATTCAAAAATTTATAAAATGAAGACTATTCACTCAGGTGTTTTATTACTTGTCTTCATTCTTATATTCAAACGTTTATTCAACCTCGTACCCAGGGTCTTATCTCCACTCGCCGCCCGCCCCCCACGCTCGCTGCGAAAAGACCCTGGCTGCGGCTGGTCACGTGGCACCCAGATTCTGGGTGCTAACAAAAAAATCCATTGTGGGCAGGGTGGGAAGAAATAGTTTGTCGCACATAAGAAAGTCGTTCTTCGAAATTAATATTTCCATTTTTTGCGCAGTTCTACGCAAGAAAGTAGAAAGTAGTTTCAACAAGAAAGTAGAAACATCATCGCGATAACATCTCTTTATTCGCGGAGAATATCGGATTACGAAGCATGTGTCCAGGTGTTCTTTTAATGGCAACAAAAGACCCCGAAGAAGACGTTTATAAGAGCATATCAACAGAAATTTCCTCTTGTCGGCTTTGTGGGCTGCTGTATACGAGTGTCGATACAAGAATTTGTATAAAGATTCGAATCGCACGATTTTAAAGAACGCTGAAGAGACTTACGCTAAATTGTAGAATACCCGTCCACTTTAGCTATTTGTATCTGTTGACAGTTAATGAAAGGATCAAATTATGGAAAGTTCATCATATACAATTGCTTCGTTCTATTTTAAAACTCCATTTAATTTGATAACCATAAATACACAAGTACACATAATATAAACCTTCGACATTATATTTAAAGATATTTTAGAGTAACCTTGGTTTGTATAAATGTCGACGCACGGTTACCGTACGAATAGCCACTGCCTTGTCTTTAACGCCAAGAACTGATGCTCGAATACGGCTTGAGCTTTATAGACGAGTATTAAATCTGGTTACTCATCAGCGGATTTAAAGGTGAAACTACTATGAGAATGGTTTGTAGCTGTTGATATACCAATATCTCTCGATTGCCAATTGATCAGAACTTCGTCCAATTTATCCTTCGCAAAAAGCAACCCAGGACTGAAGATGAAAAATAAAAGACTTTCCATAACCAGTGGGAAGAATACAAAGCACATCCTTCATTAAATAAGTACATTCGAGGCAAGTAATATGCTATTTAATCGAAAATTTCCTTCACGATAAATCTATAAAACTACGCAATAGACGCATTCGATTCGACTCTCCCTTCCCAAGGTAATATTATTGAAATACACGTGGCACCCAGAATCTGGGTGCCACGTGACCAGCCGCAGCCAGGGTCTTTTCGCAGCGAGCGTGGGGGGCGGGCGGCGAGCGGAGATAAGACCCTGGGTACGAGGTTGAAGTTTATTTAGGTAGGTTGCCTGCTCTTATGCCAGTAGTTCCCATGAGCCAGATTTCAAATCTCAGTAAAAAACCTATCCCCCCCCCAAACTTTTTTCCTCAAATTTGGACGAATTGGAAAATCGACCTTGGAGAGAACTGGGGGGGAAGTGTCCCCCCAGTCCTCCCTGTGGCACCACTACTGCTTATGTGGGTTCCTGCAGATTTTTTGTGCCTTGCATATATAGTGTTGGGCGATATTAAAAAAATCATATCATATTCATGATTATCGTCTGAGAAATTATCACGATATTCGATTATATATCGCGATAAATGCAATAAAAGCCAACACAGTTTCAAGTCTTTAATAAATATCAAAAAACACAATAACCTCGATAACTTACTAATTTTGACAAACATTGTATAATGTATTATTTCCACCGGCACAAATACTGTGGGCATGACGCAAGCACAGCCGGCAATTTGATTGTCCATTACAAACTTGTAAAGAACTCAAGATATTTTTACTTGGTTCTTACTAAGGGGAAATTTATCAGTTGCCAAGTGGAACAGTGAAAAGAAAGTTGCTGAAATTGAAATTATGAAGGTATATATTATAATTACTTTTGTAGTATTTAATGGTTCTCACAAGAAAAAGAATAGGAATGGAGTTGTGGCTGGCCAATTGTAGGTCCTAGCCAATTGGCATTGCATAAATAACTTAAACGTAAAGTGCCTAGTATGCAATGAAAATTTATCCTAGATTTTATGAAGTTTGTTTATGAACCATTGCTGTCATGATTCTTTCATGTATATAGTGTTTGATTAAGCCAGTTGGTGAATTAGTTCACAAATAGCAAAAATGAAAACGATTGGGGCGATTAAAAACATGTACAGTAGCCGGTTATTAATTGTTATTAATTACTGTACAGTTAGTTATATGTATAATAAATTTGGATCAGTTTTGTCTGTAAAATTATGTTGAGCAATCCAAGCTAGCGATCGAGATGCTTCAATTCTTTTTCGCTACACAAATCAAAGCTTGGCAAAGCAGGCATAAATATATCTTCAGCAGAGGCCATGACAAATTCAGATGAAAGTAAAATGTCACAAATAGTTTTCCTTCCTCTCCAAGGTTTTTAATTTTTGTAACCTGTACTCCAGAAGACGAAATTGAAATAATTTGTACTAGAGCGTATTGAGATACAGTAGCTTTCTCATTTGTGATTTGTTGGTGTAAAAATGAATTTGCAAAGGGAAATGCCAATCTCCCAAAGTGCATACATGTACAACGTGCAAAGGACCATTGCCAAACTTTGGAAATAAGTGTCGAATGTCTGTAAATAATTTAGTTACTAATTGATTAGTCTTCTTATAATTATTATTATCAACCTTTGTAACGTGCAGATCATCGAAGAACTGAATGATCTATTCATGTAAACAAAAGACAATGTAAGGTGGAGCTTCCGGGCGACACTATTATAATATAATTGAGGTATTGAAACTTGGCTAGCGAACAGAATGCTAGCAAGTTGTGATTGGTTTGTTGAATTGTTGTGAAATAAAGACGTTAAATTTATAGAAAGACTGTGCGTGATCTTATTTACAAATGATGGATACAGTCCCCAACGAATTGTGAGAACCGCAGAAGCGCAACTACTTCGACGCGAAGCAGAAAAGCGCAACAATAAGTGACTTCTTCCTGTCCCATTATTGTGTAATGATGACATGGAAACCTTGCAGGTTGAGGAAAAAACTAGGTTCAACCACAGATGGTCAACACTTGATCGATCAGTGGTTGAACAGAGGATTACTGTATAACCGAAGTTCATCCTAGGTTCCACATCACTTCGGTTTTCGTTATGTTACTTCGGAGTGGTACTGTAGTCTGTACTCTTTAGTTGTGAGAAGCTCATTACCTCTATGCTTGCAGGTTACCGTCTGCTGCACAGGCTACATGCTATTGGATTCACAGCATCCTTTTTTCTGTTTAGGGAGTTCACTGGCATGTATTTGGCACAACTGTTGGTGGGAAAGTTAGTGCTTCAACCTGAAGAAGCTCTCTATATGGTGGATCATGTAAGAAACTATTTTTATTGAATTTACTAAACTTGTGGCTTATATAGCTGGTGGCAATATCCTCCATAGCGTTTTATTTTGTATTTTAGCTGGTCCTGGTCTTATTCTGAGATTTTCTGTTGTTTTCATAGGGTATGTTGGAGTTGTATTACAAGGACTTACCAATGTCTGTTCAACAGGTAAATAGTGACTTTTGTTGCAAGTTGGTTTGGTACACCAATAACACATTTACACTCAATCCCCAGAGATTCAAATGACAATTATGGTGGCCATGTTGGTGTACCTAAGATTAAGCTACTTAAAAATCTATTATCGAGGTATACACCAATATGATGGCAGATGATAGATGATAGATTGACGATCATCAAGATCAGGCAGACGATACATGGACAATAGTCAAGCTCAAATCTTCAGAAAATGTTTTCCAGCTAGTGCAACACTCTAACCAAAATTTGCGTATTTATTTTCTTTAGGCATATGAAATTCTTCTTTCTGATTCTTTCCCTCTACACCATTACATTGTAAGTTATTATAGTATTAATTAATCTATCCATCTAATTAGACAGACAGACAGACAGACAGACAGACAGACAGGGCATGGTGTTTCAGATATACACTCCCACAAAACTGCCAAGGTCAAATTTTAGCCCCTGCCCCACCTAAAATATCTCTCCATGGTCCCTGAAATCCACATCCATAATTTCATTACTTCAGGTGTACAATTACCTCAGAAACCTTGGCTTCATTGTGTTACAGCATCAAAGGTAATTATTTGATTCTTTTCAATCTTATATCCGGGACTGCATCGTTTTAAAGTCTTATGCATCTACATGCTACTGTACTACGTCTACATCTAAATGTCTCTTATGATTGAGTGTAAAGGACCTGGGACCAGTTGTTCAAAGCGCGGATAGCTTATCCTAAGGATTTATGGTGAAGGAAAATTTCGAGTGTAGGAATATATACCGGGACCAAGTTGCGAAAAATGCAACTTCAAGGCCTTCAGAGACCCTGCGATGCTAGTACTGTATGACGCGTTAGTGGTGTCAAAATTAGATTGTACGTTATGATGACATGTTTATCATTTTGGTCGGGACAGCTTATCATTCGGATAAGGTGTATACCATTATGAACATGACAGGTCATTTCATTATGATGGGGACATCTTATCATTCGGATAAGGTGTATACCATTATGGACAGGTAATTTCATTATGATGGGGACAGCTTATCATTTGGATAAGGTGTATACCATTATGGACATGTCATTTCATTATGATGGGGACAGCTTTATATCATTCGGATAAGGTGTATGACAGGTCATTTCATTAGGATGTTATGTCATCATTTTGATGTGCTCATTTCATTATGAAGAGAAATGATGCTTTGCGAACCGAGATATGGCGGGAAAAATAAAAACAATATGGCGTCGCGACAACAACCCACTATTAATGCTTCGAGGTGTTTTTTACTTGCTACTTGAAGTTGTTAAGAAATTGTCTTCTCAAGATTTAGATGAAGATAGTCTAGATGCTCTTTGTCAGTTTCAGAGGAGAACATGCAGCTTTACAGGCACTTGTCTCGTTTGATGGACGTTGATTTTCTCCCGTCTAGCACAGAAACTACCGAATTACTCCGGCTTATTGGGAATTGTAACCGGCGATTTAACCAGTGTTTTGAGTTAGCAGCTGACGTTGGTAATCGCGCCCCTCAAAATCGACCTGCTGCTCGTGGAAGGCCATCGTATATTATAAGCAAAGAACAGTTGAAATATTTCATCAGAGAAGGTTTTACACGGCGACAGATTTCTCGAATGCTACGTGTATCAATGGGTACAGTAGCAAGGCGTCTGCGAGAGTACGAACTGTCATACGAGAGGATACGGCTTTACGCAAATATTAGTGACGCGCTTCCGTGCTGGACATGGATATTCCTCAGTGTATTCAAGTTGTCCCAGAACGCGGCGGTAACCAGAGTTGGGGAACATTCGTATAATGCCTTTGACAAGCTCATCAAGTTCCTCGTCACTAATATTTGCGTAAGGCCGTATCCTCTCGTATGACAGTTCGTACTCTCGCAGACGCCTTGCGACTGTACTCATTGATACACGCAGGCCTGTCGGGGGTCAGCCTGGTCGTTGACCAGGGGCCCATGGCCAAAGGGGCCATTTCTAAGCAAACGTTATAGATTAAAAAATTACAAAGAATATGTTATACATTATCTTAACTGTGAAGCGATAAAATCGTTTTTATAATAATCAAGAACTGCAGTTTTAGCTGATTAACCGTTACATTGCAGCCCTTTATGGCTTTATCACTGCGATAAAGCTTGTCTGCGTGATACAAAAGGACAAATTTGGGAATTGGGGGTAGAGGGGCCCATAAATATTTTTTGACCAGCTGGGCCCTAAATTTCTCTCGGCGGCCCTGGATATACGTAGCATTCGAGAAATCTGTCGCCATGTAAAACCTTCTCTGATGAAATATTGCAACTGTTCTTTGCTTATAATATACGATGGCCTTCCACGAACAGCAGGTCGATTTTGAGGGGCGCGATTACCAACGTCAGCTGCCAGCTCAAAACACTGGTTAAATCGCCGGTTACAATTCCCAATATAATAATAACATACTCTACAGATCCATATACAATAGGATAATATATCCCACAGAAAATATCGTCCATACTCAGTTGTCAATATAGTCGCCAATAGAGCACGCTGTTATTCCCATCGACTTGAGCTCTGATATCTCGTCGGTAACGATACTTTTTAAAAGAACGATGACCAGAACATATGCAGTGTGAAGAATGCCAGCGACTGAAATTTTCAAACTCTTCCCAAATCCTGTTGGCATCACAGCGATTCTAATACATCTCTCTTCATAAACAAATGTGTTCTGTGCCATGACGCGCATTAATGAATAATTAGGATATCTGTCATTTCCAACCAATCACATTTCTCGTCCACTGAGAGAACGAGTAAATACGACAAAACAGTGGACTTCGTGCAGGCTCTCCCTCCCCTTCCCCTCCCCAGTCCCCTCGCGCGCGTTTTTGCCCCCCCCCCCCCCCACCCCCCCCCTTCGAGAGCCGCTACGCAGGCTATCATAGAACTGCATGCTAACCCAAAAACAACTTAGATCCTAACCCTAACCCCCTGCCCAATGGGTTTGAAAATTAAATTAATAATCAAATTACTAACCTTAATACTAATAAAAGGATCGTCCAGAAGACGATTGCTTGCCGCTGACCAGGATAAATGGTGTGCTCACCCTCCCTCTCCGCCCGTGGTGTAACGTTTTCGGTGAAAAGTTAACGAAAAAAGGGGGGCATTCTAGAAGCGAGCAGAACTGAACACTTGCTTTACTAGCAAGCAGTTTTTTACTAGCAAGTAGATAATTAATTAAATGATACTGATGGTACTTGGGGTCATTGGGGACGTATATATAGTATACTGTAATACTGGATGCCTCTAGACCCAATCTCATAAAACAATTAGTAGCCAGCATACCCTCAGATCTATCTCTATACAGCAATACTATACGCTTTAAAAATATTTATTATCCAATTTTTGCCAAACAAACCTCAAAGGCATTTTAAAATGACTACGAAAGAAAAAAGCGCGGAAAATAAAAATAAATTTTAAATAGGTTATCGTATTATATTTTTGCTCGTCTTATCGCGTTATTTAGCTCGTCGATACAAAGTGGGGAAATAAATAAAGGATATTTTCTATTTTATATATTAGAAAACCAAATCCTATAGCAGAAGAGTTGTGTGTGACGTCGAAAATGGAAGGAATTGAAGAAGAGACGGAAGAGAGCAGTGTGGATGTGCATGAAGAAAAAACAGCGGAGCCACTTGCCAATGAAAACAATCCTGTTTCACATTATTGGCAAGATAAACAGTGTCAACCTTTGGTTCATCCGTCCGACTCAACATCACTAGGTATACAAAGTTGTATTTCACAAAACCTCGTAAGAAATTTTTTCAGTATTGTTTTTTAAATGTAAATTTATGTTATCGAATATCTTAAAAGTCAACGCAAATTATTTCAACTCCGCGAATCTTCGAGATACCGGTCCGCTGCTTTTCTTAAGAAATATGTAATCATGGTTTTCTATGTATATTATCATAGTTAATCGAAAGACGAAAAAAGCTGGAGGCTGTAGTCATGGACATGATTAACACACTACTATTGAGCGGGATTTGAACTCGCACTTTTGCGGGGATTCCGGTCCGCTGATCCACCAGTTCGGTGAAGGCTAAAAGGGATGACTCCGGCAAAAGGATCTTCACGTTTTCTAGAACTACTAATCCTAACCGTAGCTAGCCCTCCTTTTAAATTTGGATATTGAAAGAGTTCAAAAACGGTGTTTAAGAAGAATACTTCCAGGCGTTTCTTACGAAGAAGCACTTACATTAGCTAAATTGGAAACTTTGTATGATCGTAGATCGCAAGCATGCAAAAAACTCTTTCTCCAAGCCTATTCTGACACTAACCAGCTACATAACTTGATACCGAAGGTAAATTCATGTCAATATTCCTTAAGAAAATTTCATAAACTTTTAGTACCCAGAACTCGAACAGATCGTTTTAAAAATTATTAATCTGCCGATAGATTTTAAAACTTAGGAAGTTAATAGTTATTTTAACACGATTTTGTAAATATTCGTAGATAATTCAGTTGACAGTCAAGTCTGTATTTTCTGTAGACTGCAAATTACGAATCTATTAAACACGCTATCTATATCTAACCTAACGAAAAACAAAGACCAGACAAAAACAGAAAGGTCCTTTTGAGTCAACCCTTTTAGCCATCCCCCACCAGTTGAGCTACCGTACCAACTGGAAACAGTGTGTTAATTTTATCTATTTAAGTAAAGGAAATATTTTCGCGACAACTTAACGCTTATGATCATCTGTAAAGCCCGTTTTCCACTTCACCATTTCGCTCGCCGCTGCTAATTTGGAATCCGTAGACGGTCGGTAGCATCTTTTTATTATGTATATGGTTCACTTACAATGGGATTAGGCCAATTAAAAAAAAAATTATGTTTTTCATCGCCGCCCGCCCCTGGAAAATTGGCCGCCCGGAAATTAATTTATTTTAATATTAAATCGGCAATTAGTCGGAAGACATCGGAAACCGAACATTGGCGGCCATGTTTTGTAAATAGGCATGATTTAGCCAACAATGCCCTTCGTTACTCATGTTTTTTCGCAACGTCGTGCCAGCAGAGTACCGATCTATCAATATAAAAGAGCTTTGATAGATTGCTGTGACTATTTCGTGCACAAAGGGACCACAAACGAAGTGTATGAATTTCATACTATGAAATGGAAAACAGCCTTTAACCCGCTTTTTTTAATAAAAGCGAAATAGGCTACTTACGCTATTAATAAAAAAATAAAAAATAAAATAAAAAACCGCCCGCCCGCCCCACTTTTTTTCAAAAAAAATGATGAAAAACAGAAATATTTTTTTAATTGGCCTTACATAAATATTGATTATCAACCAAATATTTCAAGTTCGCTTGCAAAGCCGAGTGGTTATTTTTACTTTACTTACTTTTATTTTTAATATGGTTAGGGTTAGGGTTTGGTTTAGAATATTATCAAAAAAATAGTCGCGCATAAAAAAGTCCCAAGATGCTACCGACCATCCAAATGTGCCTCGCCGCTAGCGAAATATTTTCACAATGACATCATTTATTTTCGGTTGTCGACCAAAACGGGAAAAAATTATGTCATCAGCGAAATGTTCCTCTAGCAGCGAGGGAAATGATGAAGTGGAAAAAGGGCTTAAGGATGTGTAGCGTTTCAATTCTATTTCAGAATCATCCGCGTGCACTTAAAGGGGAACTCTAGTAAAAAAAATTACTTTTAAATAAAAGGCCTTTTAGTATAATGTTTAGAAATGTTAATAGTTTTACGATATCTGCTCTTGTACTCGAGAAATAACGTTTTCATTCTCGTATTTTATGCTTCTGGACGCCGCCATTTTAGAGTTAGCTCGATGGCTCAGACTCGAGGTCCAGCGGGAATTTCTTTTCAATTTTGACGTGTTAAAGTTGACGGAAATGACGTCATAACGGGCATTTGTAAAGAGGTTTTCATGTAGACAGATGCCCGCTATGACATCACTTCCGTCAATTTTAACAGCAAAAAAGTCTATGAAGATGATATTTTCAGCTGACAAGATATATTACAATTTATCTCAGGAGAATCCACAGATTACAAATATGTTAAAAACCCACAGACGTTATAGGCATTTTAAATAAATAAAATTACCACATTGTTCGTAGTTGACGCGCAGCGGACCAGAATCCCGAAAGTGCGAGTTCAAATAATGTTCGAGTCAACAATGTTCCCTCGACTTGATAGTGTAGGTTAATCGTATCAATAAATTTTCAGGATGATTCTGCTATAGTGTTTAGTAATAGCTTTCCGAACGTCTCACAACATCCATTGTTTATAGGACAGTATTTATAAACATAAAAAATATATTTCTTTTAAAAATAATAATCTGCCTTTGACAAAAGAGAACGAAAATTCCATTGTTATATATGCACTAGAACGCAAGTTTTACTTACTTCTGGTATCCCATAATACAAAGCGCTCTAACCCTAACCCCCCGCCTAAAGTGTCTTCTGACGATTATATACCTCGATTGCTTTTCGATTCCCTTGATGTTATCCAGTTAATGTAACTGCTGACCAAAAATATTTCATGCTCATCCTCGATCATCGCCCCTTCCACAAATCCTTCCTCGGCTTTCGGGGAATTTAATCACTAATTTCCTGACCTGTAATGGTATTAGTTTGGGCTGTGGAACACCGGTAAAACACTAGCGTTTCCTTTATGTTAATTAAACAACTCTTTGGACAGCAACATTCCACATGCAAACAAGTACAAACCTCACTGACGTATAACCTTGAAACAGAGCGTATCACAAAACATCCGCAAGTCCCACAACGGTGGCTCATTGGTTCATTGTCTTTCATTTGAGAAGCCATTTCAAGAACTCGTTCTACGTGTTTGATCTCGGTATCAATCTCTCGAGGGTTCACCCCTAGAGATTCATTAGCTTTCTCGTGTTTTGATACCGTGATCAAACACTTGAACTCGTTTTTGAAATAGTACATATAATAATTGTCTTGATTGCATTTCTTTGTTGTGTGAAAGAGTATCGTTTGGATGTTTGCACAATGTTCATGCATGCTAATGCGGGAAAAATTATAAATTTGCCCGGGTAGGCCCGTTTCAAACGTCGAACTTCTCATGTGCCGATTCTAATGCTGCAAATGATCATGAACGAAGCGTTTTGCTAATTTACATTAGATTCGGCACATGAAAAGTTCGACGTTTGAAACGTACCTGCAGAGGCGAATTAGAGATTAAATTGCCTGGTGAGAACAAACGAAACCGACGGCAACGTAGAATTATCCAGGGATTAAAAATGACAAATGCTCTTTTCAGAGAATATTTTGAGTAAACTTCAAGTCATCAAGAGTCAGACGATGATGGAGGCATCTGAACATGCGGGAGGATCTACGAATTTTGAAATCACATTTGACGTTTTCCAGCCTCAAAAAAGATTCAAGAAAAGTGACCCTGGCTTACCAAACCATTGCATCTGTATATGCAGGTAGGATGATGAACAGTGAGAAAGTCATAGTTGAAAGTTAGATTATAAGCTATCAATTTCTATCGCCTCATGGAAATTAGCTTGAGTCATAGAACCCGCGACCTCTGCACCGAACTCCAGACTGCTCTAGCCAGACGACAGGGCAAGGTTAATTACGGTATTTAGAGTGCCTATCTCACGTTTGAGGATTTTACGTATCCGTAATGTTTGGGTCTTCCTGAGCAAAATCATAATATATATTGTCAGCCGAAAATTTCATCTTCATGGAGTTTTTCGCTGACAAAGTACCGGATGTGATGTCACAAGAGGCATTCCAAAACAGTTTTCTTTTGTTACTTTCCTAAATAATGCCTCTTGTGACATCACATCCGATAACTTTAACAGCAAAAAAGATCATGAATATGAAATTTTCGGCTGACAAGATATATTATGATTTTGCTCAGGAAGACCCAAATAT
This sequence comes from Chrysogorgia sp. JL179-B06, assembly GCA_035772405.1. NCBI lineage: Eukaryota > Metazoa > Cnidaria > Anthozoa > Scleralcyonacea > Chrysogorgiidae > Chrysogorgia > Chrysogorgia sp. JL179-B06. Next base: position 6,670,274 of record JAYKKM010000475.1, on the reverse strand, counting down.
TACGAATATGTAAAATACCCAAACGTGAGATAGGCACTTACCGGGGACGTTTGGCATTGAAGCAATAAAATGTAATTTTTGGATGAAAATTTACACTAATGTTTTCAAGTATTATTTATAAAACAATCAATTAACAAATATTTTCCCAGCTGAAGTCCAAAGAATAGAAAAGCTCGGAAAACGTAAAAGGTCTACAGCCGGAAAACCTGCTTTGAAATACCAACGTACTAATTGGGTCGCCACCTACCTATACTATCAAGTTTTGTGATTGGTTGATTAAAACAATAAACAATAGAATCAACCACAAAGAAAGCAATGTCCTAACCCTAACCACTTTTGTTGCATGTAGCCAATCACAAAACCTGTTCATTTTAGGTACACCGTACTAATCCGTCCAATAGGATTGGTGCGTTGTAATTTAAATATTAAATGACTGAGCTACTCATTCTTTACTTTTGTGTTCACTCCTTGTTTAAGCTTGGTTTCTTTTCAAGGTTTTCGGAATCGCCACCATCCGTCGGAGAGATGAATTCGTTAGCGCGTGATTCTCACCCAGTTCCATTGAAATACGCAGTTGTTGACGGTAAAGATATTACATTCTATTCCATGTTGGATGTCCAGTTACCGACGTATACTGAAAGCTGACAGTGGTTCATCATGTATTGTCCCTTATGAAAATTTTATATATGTGAAAATATTATACCTCAACTGTGAATTGTACAATCAGAGAGCTAGATTTGTACCACCACTGCGAAAACCAAATGTCACGCGCGAAAACCAAATGCCACGCGCGAAAACCAAATGCCACACGCGAAAAGCAAAACGAGGCTGTCAACAATAGAGGAACAAGAAAGAATATATAATACATGGTCGACACCAAGTCCTTCTTTGGAAGTTAAACATATTTTAAATCATTAATGAATCATTAAACACTTGATAGGCTATATATTATACAATTATTGGATGAGGCTGAGCATGATATAAAGAATTATCCAGACCGAGGTCAACGGTTAGGGTTAGGGATCCGCCAAAGCCGAAGGCTGATGCAGATAACATTGACAGAGGTATGGATAATTCTTGATATCATGTGTAAGCCGAATCCAATGATTGTTTTATTATACAATTATAAATGTAGAAGGCTTTCGCGAGTTTAGGAAGTAAGCCAAATTACGTCACCTACAGACAATTTTTGATATTTTGTAGGTGGCAAGACATCGAGAATTGTCTGTAGGTTTTTAACTAATCACAATCAAGATTGTATGAGTATTGTGTAATAAATAAAGAATTATTGGATGAGGCTGAGCAGGATATCAGTATTATTCAGACCGAGGTCAGCGTTATCTGCCGAAGCGAAGCTGAGGCAGATAACGCTGACCGAGGTCTGAATAATTCTGATATCCTGCGTAAGCCGAATTCAATAATTATTTTATTATTCATTGTACTATATTCTCGTAAGCGAAACGAGCAGAAGCCATTGTCAACACTCAAAATAAAATAGTTTTTACAAAATTTCCCGCACTTTTGCAATTCATGCGAGATACCGCTGAAAAAATACGCGGGCACCGTATGGACATGACTTTGTCATGTCCAAATTTTCCACATGACAAATACGAGATTTATTTTGTCTGCGCCGAAATACGAATAATTATATGTAGGCTCTCAACCAATGAGAATACGAGAATATAGTAGAATGAATAATAATTGGTTTTATTGGTTGTTAACGATATCGTGTTAATATGAAGATACCAGTTAAAGAACCAAGCTCTCAGAGAACAGGAATCTTATTGTTGAGGTTAATGATTATTCGTTATGACGTCACGAACTATTTATACAGTGTGTATAAAAAAACTGAACCCTTAGAAAACGGTCTTATACTCCTGGGAAATTAAAAACACGGTCTTAATACACCTGGGAAATTAAGATAACTTGTAAACGTATGAAGGAGCATAACTGCAAAGAAACGTTAATATATTTAACATGTTTCTTTGCAGTTATGCTCCTTCATACGTTTACAAGTTATCTTAATTTCCCAGGTGTATTAAGACCGTGTTTTTAATTTCCCAGGAGTATAAGACCGTTTTCTAAGGGCTTTTTTTTATACACACTGTACAGGGTGTATACAAAAAAACGCGACCTTTAGAAATTAATCTATTGTTGTTAAGCACAAGATTTTATGCTCCTGGGAATTTAAAATAGCTTCTAATCGTATGAAGGAGCATAACTGCATAACAAATTGTCAAAGTACTAATTAGTGATATCATCAGTTCGAATAAAAATGGTTCAACTGACCACAGAGCAACGAGTTTTTACTGTTTTACATGAGTTCAGTGCGCCACTTTCCTCCACGACCACGTGGCCGGAGAAGAGGCTCGATTTTGCGATTTTAATGCGTTCGAGTTTGCCGAGGAAGGTGACGAACACAAAATTGAGCTCTTGAAACCGAAATTCAAACAGTATACTGCGAACCACGAAAGAACTTGACTTTTTATACACAATAAATTCTTCTCGCGATCACAAGGACCGACCGAAACAATTGACGCCTTCGTTACTGATCTGAAAAACAAAGCCGATTTCGAAATCACTACACTTAACGACACAATTAAAGTGAAACCAGTGGTCGCACAAAATCATGTCATCGCACATTTCGGGCATGAGACAATGGAAAATCAGTTCGATTTCAAAAATGTTTGGTTCATCTCTCCTCCGCTGCTTGCTCTCTGACCTGGGAAAGACTCGAATTGGCCATTCTCAAGGCATCTGATCAAATGGTCTCGCATTTGTTGTTGTTCAAACTGTTTGCTTTGCATGCTGTGCTCATTCCCAGACGCTAGCTAATAAGCAAACGCAATAGCAAAGAGTCCGCAGTCCACTCATAAAATCGTGTCATGAAATGAACAAAAAACCTCGCCATCTACGCGATATAACTTGACAAAAAGTTTTGCGATATTTTGTTTAACAATGCAATTAACAATGTCAGTTTCTCAATTTGGCGGTTTATTATTAGTCCAAATTTATATATTTCGACCAAAGAACACGAGAACTAAAGCTTATCCCAGTATTTCTTTGGGGGGAACAGAATCCGCGAGGGGGGACACTATCCTAGTCGCGAATAGTGTCCGGGGGGGACACTTTCTGCAGGGGACACTATCCGCTGTTACACCGGCAATAATTTATGCCACTAGCGTCATGCGGAAGTGCTAAATTTATCGGCCAATCAGAAGACGGAGGATTCCTGCTAATAACGCCTTGTTCAGTTTGATCCACAGTTCCATTGTGGGTATGCATACTATAATTAGTAAGTTCAACACGAGTTTAGAAGTAAGTTTGAGTGTTTCATCAGGGGTTCCAAATAAAAACCGAGGGGCGTAGTTCGTAGGTTTTTATTGTTTTCGAGTGTTTGGAGTCCCCTGATGAAACACGACAAACGAGTGTTTGATCTTGCTTCTCAACCGAGTATGATTTGAACTGGATGTTTAAAAGTCTCTTTACAAAGCGGAATGTGTACAAAATTTATTCATACAAACGTTGTTTGTCTCTAGAGACAAATGGCCAAAGGCAAAGCCGTCGGTTTGGCTTAATATCGCTTTTAAACGGCCAAAAGCTACCATTCATTTCAATATTTGGCAGGACACACATTCAAGCAACTTATAGAGGCATTCGGTAGAGCAATTTAAAGGTTTCAATTGAAAAAGGAGAAGCGCCGTGCCTTAATTTTATCGTTATAGGAGATTGTAAAGTTTTTATAATAATGCAAATGAGTGTTTTATCTCTGTGTTTTTACTAGGATGAATCTTGATGTCCAATCACGAAGCGTATCAAGATCTTTAGTGATCTTGATACGCCTTCAATTGGACTTCTAAAATTCATTAATAATTCATGAGTAATTAAACCAATAGCATGTAAGCATTCGGTCACATGATGCTGTTTGGATACCCACCGCCAGACAAAAGATTTCAGCTGCATACGTAATTAAGATATTTGATCCAAACACTAGTGTTTGGATCAAATATCTTAATTACGTATGCAAAATCAAGTCAGCAAACAAATTCACACACAAAATTCCTTTATTCACTCTTTGTCGTCTACCACAAATCTAATGTTACAGCCAGTAAACACACACTTGTCCAGTTTAATACTCGCAGAAACAAAACCCTCTACCATGCATCACAATCATCTCAACTCCACTATTTAATTTATCATTATCTATTCATCGTGGTCCCACTTCAGTTATGCATTGTGTAATATCTCAATAGAATTCCTAATTACGATATCCTTCGTTAGAAATTCTATTCAAATCAGCAAACGAAAACATTCTCTTACCTCTCCATTCATTTCAGAAGCTATATAAACAACTCGAGCTCGTGTCCCACCGGGATATCCAAACACTCGAAAACAATGGACAAAAACACTCGCGCTGCGCGCTCGTGTTTTCACCATTATTTTCTCGTGTTTGGATATCCCGGTGAAACACTCGCTCTCGTTGTTCATATATTACTTCTCAAACTCATTAATAATTCATGAATTATCGTAGTCAATCCATGAACGTATACCACATCACATGCATGAGTTTTGATACCCAATGAAAACCTGTAGGAAAATTCCTAGTGAACTGGATCACATTTCTTAATCTACATATTAAAATAAAATCGCTATGGGAGCAAATCGCTATAGGAATACTCGTTTGAGAAGCTAGATCAAACACTCGTTTGTCGTGTTTCATCAGGGGACTCCAAACACTCGAAAACAATAAAAACCTCGGGCTACGCCCTCGGTTTTCATTTGTTTTCTCGTGTTTGGAACCCCTGATGAAACACTCATGCAAACTCGTGTTTGATCTATTACATCGAGATTCATCCCCATCAAAACACATTGAACCAAGGCCTTTACCTGGTATCAAATCTCATGCACGTGTCGAAATGCGTAACTTGAATTGTCTGATAATCTCATGAATTATTAATGAGGTTGAGAAGGATATTTGAAGTTTGTTGAGGACACTTTCCTGACCGTTCAGCGCAGATAAATGAGATGGAACCATATAATTAGAATTTAGAAAGAAATATTGACAATTGTGCAACAAATTGAGTTGAAACAGAATATATGAAGTTTAGAAACCATTGTATATGTTTAGAATAGATATTTGGAGTTGATGTCAAGAACAATCGATGAAAATTTGCAATTATCGATTGACCAAAAGCAATCGTTATCAAATTAGTCATACATATATATATATATATACGCCTGGTTTTTTGGCATAATACACGAATACACAAAGAAACACAACACAGGAAAATCATATTAGTGTTGCAGCAATTAAGTGGGGTTTACAAAGATTGTCAATAATTGAATATACAGTCGCCTTATACGCAAATTCTTTTTGCCAACTCGATTTTTGCAAATAAGCGGAGTTTGCATATAAGCGGATTCGTTTCCAGCACGCGCATCCAGCGAAATTCATTAGGTAAAGGTGATGTTGCTACATGGAACGTGGGCTCATGTTTGTGCATCAGGACCGCGTTGCGAGTTGTATTAATTTTATCAATAAACTAAAAAATAATATACAAGGCAGCTAATGGTAGCAACGCTGACTCCATAATTCTCAGCCGTTTCTTTCTGAGACATTTTTCAAATATTTTGACAAACATCAAGCTTTTCAGCGAGCGTTAGCGTCTTTCGAGTTGCCATAGTTGAAAGGTTTAAAATTGTAGCAGCGCTGAAATAATAAACATGAAGTAGGCCGTAAAGGTATGATGTAATGGACAAAACTGTTAAATTGGTGAATAATTCAGTGAGCGAGCATTTGTGGCATTTTGCTTTTTACATATGAAATTGTTTAAAGTGCCCCTAACCTCAAAATGTTTTATTGTCTTATTTGGAAGAACTTTTAAAATGATAAAGTAACTTCTTTTGAAGATTTTCACTTCTTCGCTTTCTTTGTGAGATATATCAGTTTGTTTGATATGCAAATATCTGGAATTTCGTCACACATGCATAATGAGTTACCAGAGAATGTTATATATCATAGGTAATATTTGGCATTTCACTCGATCAAACTACATGTTGAAAGGATTTATGGTGAAGGAAAATATCGAGTGTTGGAATACATACATTTTAAGACCAAACCGGGACTAGTTGCGAAAAATGCAACTTTAAGGCCTTCCGGCTGGGAATTGAACCCGCGACCCTGCGATGCTAGTGGAGTGCTCTGACCACTGAGCTACGGAAGCCGTTGCCGAGAGCCTAGTCACGAGTTCTGTATATATGGTGGTGGTAATGCCGGGATAAGATTCTGGGTATATTATAGGTAATATTTGGCATTTCACTCGATCAAACTACATGTTGAAAGGATTTATATATCTTTGCGTTCATGAAATAAAAACACTAAAGTGTGAATAACGCGTGTGCGTGTTTCTCCCACAACACCAAACTTCTTGATTTTAAAGGATTTCGTTCGAGAATGAAAGAGATACACACATTTCTCCAACAAGTCCTTATGCATGTTGACGAAATTCCAGACATTTGCATATCAAACAAACTGATATATCTCAAAAAGAAAGCAAAGAAACGAAAATCTTCAAAAGAAGTTACTTTATCATTTTAAAAGTTCTTCCAAACAAGACAATAAAACATTTTGAGGTTATGGGCACTTTAAGAAATGCAATCGACAAAGTGGCATTGCTTTCATGAAAAGCCCAAATTAACAAAACAATAGAAGAAAAGGACCCGCATCCTTTTTCCGGCCGCATCAAATTTTTAAACATTTTTAATTTTATTTGCATCGAAAATCTGTCTTGTTTTGGGGGTCTTTCGGTTCGGCGAATTTGTTTTCGCGCAATCTTGTATCGAAGCAATTGCAGAGAAATCCATTCGATGCTGTCCTGGTTTTTGTTTGTGCTTGTAATACAACGTTAAATAGATTTAATATGTGTTAAAATTAGGTTTTGGTAGGGGTGAAGGCTATTTCGGAGCAGTCATCTTGAAAAATAAAAGTGCCCGCATTCTCCTTTTTTTTAAAGTTAGGACGATAAACTACTATATATTTTTTACTTGGCCTAAACCATAGTGACGCAAATTTGCAAAGCTTTGTTTTTTACGAGCTGACTCAACATCAAAGAATGTGAAACTATGAAATACTCTCTGAAGAAGCGAGGATATAGGGCAAAACCTTAACGCAAAATTTCCAATTTTTCTTTTGCATATAACCAACTTTTGCAACTGTACTTGATATATTCAATGAAGGTGAATCACAAAAATAATAAACCAAATTGTTTTATTTTATAAATTAATAACTACATTTGATAGACATGCGTCTGAAGCAATCTATGGTACTTCCCGTTGCACAAAGTTGAAAGTGTTCCACAAAAGTTCTACATATGTCCAGGGAATTTGTCTACATTGTCCCATATTTTTAATAGTCTTACATGTCATGTCCAGGCATTGGAAACTTTGCGCTAAATTCTTCTACTTCTTCTTGCAAAGCATTAATCTTCGCTTTGAGCTCCACATTGTTTTCCATGGTTGCAATGAAGTCCTTTGTCGTGGGCCCACTGACTTTGACAATCTCCAAGCCAAGCTGAACGCCTTGGTGTAGAAATTCAGCGACCTTCTCAAAATCTTTTTCCGTGAAATCCCTCGATGTCAAAGCTGGGGTACCGACGCGTAGACCCCCTGGACGAAGGGCGTTTTTGTCACCAGGACAGGAATTCTTGTTTACTAAAGGATCAACAAAAGAGGAAACTTAGTTTAGTTATAGTTTATTAGATGGCCGAGAAGACCTGAACGTCTTACCATTTGCTGACATTATTTTGCAAAGGCAGCACTTTCTCCTCAATTATTTTTAAGACCCTGAGGTCCTAGAGTTTATAGACGAGATCCGACCCAGGATTTGAACCTGTTGCTCCAAACTCATAGACATGTGTGGTAACCACTAGACCACAACAGCTGACTTCAATGACACTTCTATGACACTTCCAAACCACCTAGCTACTCAGCTGCACTACTCTTCATTTAATACTGTATATAGTATACCCTTTAACAGGGGGATTGGGAAGACACTTTAGGTGGGGGTTAGGGTTAGTAAATTTAGATGGTTTTACATTTTATGCATGCAGTATCATAAATTTTCTTCTACCTTACTTCTTTTTTTAAATTGGTTTACGGATTTTTTTCGCAAAAAAATGGTCGGTAGTTTTGAAAAAACAACAAAAAACCGCGCTGAGTAAGGTAATTATGGTATATATTATATTAGGTTGGCCTCAGCCGGGCCAAAGGCCTTACAATGCTATGATGCCTTAGAACCTAATCGAAGGGGTCCCAACAACGAATCTCCTCATACACCCTTTGCTGCAGTAGGAAGCAATAATATTCTAAAACGCCAAGCCTACTATCAAGGCTTCCTATTTGACCCATAGGTGGAGTGCAGTTTAATGTCATGCCCAGGTCGTACAAATTATGACAGAACCCAATCTGGAGCATTTTTAAATTTTATTCTGGCTATTAACACCAGACGATTATTTCTCCAATTATAACAGCATTTACTTCTCTTTCAGTCAACCTGAAGTCGGAAACAAATTCCTCAAGTTGTACTTTCAGTTTTCATTTGTCTCTGTTCTCTAAATTCAATATTTTTGTTCTTGAAACCTTTAAATCCGTTATTAACTCATATTTATACTGCATAACTTAATCTAACTGTTATCATTAGAGGTCTAGTAAGGGCCATCCCTTAATATGGTCCAGTGTTACCACAGGAGGAAACCGGAGTACCCGGAGAAAACCTGTGGTGTTTGGCAGAGTCAAACTGGAAGCACTCTTCTCACATGCGACCAAGGTGAATTGTTTTTAAGAAATAGATAACTGCACTGTGCAGGAATAGAAACCTGGTCACGGAGGTGAAAGGCACGTGCACTAACCACTGTGCCACCAACACCCCAATCACCCAGTGACACTTGCGCTGGCTCGCCCACATCAGACGAATGCAGGCTGGCTGAATCTCCGAGAGGAGATTCTAGGTCATGACATACGGGAAGACCGATTCTACGCCACACAGACATCTGCAAGAGAGATGTGAAAGCAGTGATATTGATCTAACAGGTTAGGAGGATTAATTGTTGCTGACTGCAGCAACTGGACTGACGGTAAAGGCAGGAGTTAAGAGGAGCGAGGGGAAGAGAGAGGGGATGTGGGAAGAAAAAACAGTGCGCAGACGGCAGGAAGCGACAGCTCCTTCAGAGCCTAGGACTGACTTTACCTGCATCAAATGTAACAAAGCCTGCCGACCTACAGTTGGACTGTTCAGTTACAGCAGGAGTTGCACCTCTACAAATATAAGATCCATGATGCAGTGTTCCACTGTCTTGGAGACAGGAAGATGCCATTGACCACCACCAACATATATTACGAGATAAAAACGTCATGGTATTTAATATTCTCAAACTCATTAATAATTCATGAGCCAATTAGCTAATGAATCACTTTATTTTATCACATGACTGAGGCTGGATACTCGAGTAAAACACGTAAAAATCATATACCACCACAGTTATTAGATCAAACCCGGTTTTGATCTAATTGCTGAGATCTTAATTAATAATTCATTTTTTGGAGAACGAAACTACCTGCCTCCGTCTTCACTCATCCTCAACTGAACAGAGTGTTAATTTTCTGAATAAATTTTACACACCCTCGTGAGTTCAGTCCCATGAGGGTTTGTTTTCAAATGCGTTTTAAGTGAACATCCAATTAAATCCGTGTTCGATTGAGAAGCCATATAAACAACTCGTTTATCGTGTTTCATCAGGGGATCCAAACACTCGAAAACAATAAAAACTTTATCATGTTTTCTCGTGTTTGGATTCCCTGATGAAACACTCAAACTCGTTGTTCATATATTACATCCAACACTGGAGGAACAACTTGTATTATAGAGTATAGTTTGAGGGGTACAAAATTTTTGCGAACTTTTTAGAGGGAGGTTTTTTTGGGGAGGGTACAAAATGTTTTCCAGCAAATATCATTTTTCCTCCACCCCCCTCTAGAAGATACTTTATGACCGATCCCTCAGACTACTTTCAACTTATGTTTTCAAACACTGTAAGAAACGCAGTAAGTGTGCAGGGTAAGTAGAACTAAGAAGGACATCATTGAAAATTATCTTGGGACTTAAGCTTTAGCCTTTGTTTGGGATAACAGCAGTACTCAGATTCGTCTTAGTTGGTACTTCATGTTAGAGCCACAAAACTACTGTCGTCTTTGCAGTGGATTTTCAAAATTTTATTTTTTCCACTACTTCGAGATTTTAAACCAATTAAAAAAAGTCTGGCCTTATACTAGACTTTATCTTAATTTATTTGAACAACCGCTCTGTTTTGTGCATTGGAATTGGCTGCAGTAACAACAATATCCACTAATTGCAACACGCCTCACTTTCCACATAGTGTGTACTAACTGATGAATTCAATGAGCTGGAACTCAAAGCAAGAGCGCTTGATGTAGTTTACCAGTAAATAATTGCTAAATATTTATTATTTACACAATATTTAATTCACATGGTGTTTCCATGTATACAATATATATATATATATATAGATCACCATGCAAACTTTCAGAGATTTGTCACAAACCGGTTTCCAATCCTGTATCCCCTGGTGATCAGCATCTAACTTCTAATAATATCAATTGTTAACCAAGCATAGAAGTAATGAGAATAAAGGAAATGATCACCAAAGATAAACTGCCATGTTTTTAAAACAACTTCTCCCAACTAGTATACTGTACACAAAATGATTGGAGGCCAATAAGGAGATTTTGTATGGAATGTATGCTGATACTCCAGGCATATAAAGGTACCAAAACTGCATCATACCTGTAACTGAAATGGCCTCCAAGATTTTCTCCATCTTGGCTCCATCTGTTCCAAGAGGACGCACATCCCACAGCACAAGATGATTTTCGGTGCCCCCAGACACCAACGTGTATCCCTTGGAGATCAATACTTTTGCCATTGCCTTACAGTTGTTGATGACCTGCTGGGCATACACCTTGAACTCTGGTCTTTGAGCTTGTTTCAAGGCAACAGCGAGAGCCGCAATGGCATGATTGTGCGGACCACCCTGTAGAGCTGGGAAAACAGCACTGTTCACCTTGGGACCATAATTATACATTATCGGTTCACCATTCTTTGAATGCCCTTTCACTCCATTCCTGTAGAAAATCATTGCAGCCCTTGGCCCACGTAACGACTTGTGTGAGGTGGTTGAAACTATGTCAGCAAATTCAAATGGGTTGGTTATAACTTTGCCTGCTACTAGGCCACTGTAGTGTGCCATGTCAACCAGTAAAATTGCATTCACACTGTCACAGATATCCCTGAACCTCTTGTAGTCCAAATCACGAGGATATGCACTGTAGCCGGCGATGATCAGTTTTGGACGAAATAGTCTAGAAAAGAGAGAGACTCTTCAGCATACAATAGAAGGAAACACCAATGTCTCAACTGCCCATTTCAGTAGATTTGGAAGGACGTCATTGGAGTCAAGTTGAATTTATAAGATGTGAGCTGCCGGTGCACATTTATAATGCAATCCAACCTAGTCTCCACCTACAATCCTGGCCAAAAGTAGCTGGGACACAGTCACATTTATTACCTACTCAAGTTTTACTAAATTCTATTATCACACATATGAACCCATACCCCCCTTCCCCCCTACAATGTTGAATAAAATGGATGCAATGTAACTATGAGAATTATGTGTGCGTTGTCGTTTGAAACACCAAAAAATACAACATTGGTGGGGGGAAAGGGGGGGGGGGGGTGAGGGGCTGGATTTTTCAAGAACTCAACAACACTGTCCCACGACTTTTGGCCATGATTGTAGTTAATGTAGACAGTCTACATTGGTGGTATATGTATGATGTCTACATTAATTCAACTCGCGCTAAAATAACGATAGTTAGCGCATGCGTTTAACAGTCAATTTCTAATCCCACATGCTTAGTCTCTCTCACTAGTCTATTAATCTAGCAACCCAAGTAGGTGAGTGGATGTCGTGGGGGATGGGATGGCATGAAAACCCGGGGGGTTAGGGTTAGCGGTTATTTGTTAATGTAGACATCATACAGCTACGTGTTATGGAGACTGGGTTGTGCAATCACCATAGTACCTCACGTAAAAGTGTTTGGTTGCTTGGGCATTGTGTGTTAAAAAGTCGAAAAATATGGCCTTCATCACACTAGTAATGTGATAGTATGTACATGTACCTGGTAGGCCATTTTAAACATCTTCCAATTGCTATATAAACTATAATTTGTATATATCTTGTTGATTTCAACCTGGATATTATATACATGTTCCAATATGTGTAGCTTACGTTTTTTCTACGAATATGCGAAAATAGTGTAACACAACCGATAATATCGAAAGTCTCGATATTTCCAGTATCTGAGAATTAGAATATTCGGTATTTCAAAAATACCGGTATTTACCAAAATATTGATACACCGCATCAGCCTACTAGCAACCTATGTGCAAATGGTTGCACATCCCCAGGTGGAAAATCTTATAAGAATCTTAACAAGATCATTATACTTACCAATTAATTAGATCTTATTATAATCCAGATCTTATTATAATCCAGATCTTAAAGTGCCTATGAAATGAAATTTTTTATTCCTTCATTTGAAAGAGCATCAAAAAGTAGGATGATATGCAGTTTACCATTCCTTGATATCTTTTCTAGTTCCAGATTTACAGTATAAAGATTTAAAGATGTCAAAATCAAGGGGAAATATGGCACAAACAAATTGCTGATTCAGCATAAATTATGACTCATATCATTGGTTTGCATGTTAGTTTGGTGAATGTTTAAATGAACTATAGCTCAGTTACTATGTGTCAGAATCAAATGAACCTTTGCGCACAGATAGGCAAGATGAAACACAATTGATAATATCAATAATTTTGTTGTCAAGGTAACACTGTTGTACCCAGCCCCCTTGCATGGATTTATTTATCACTGAGGTGTAATTTTCAAATTATTATAGTATAAATGTATTTTAGGCATGCATAGGTATGACAAGCACACGTCTGATATTATCTTATCCTTATCAAGACAGTATGAAGGTGTTCAATAAAATCCGTTCAAGGGGCCTGGGTACAATAGTGTTACCTTGACAACAAAATTAGTGACATCAACTGTGTTTCATCTTGCACTATCTGTGTGCAAAGGTTCATTTGATTCTGGCACATACTGTAGTAACTGAGCTATAGTTCATTTAAACATTCACCAAACTAACATGCAAACCATAACATCATAATTTGTGCTGAATCAGCAATTTGTTTGTGCCATTGACATCTTTAAATCTTTATAACTCTGGAACTAGAAAAGATATCAAGGTATGGTAAACTGCATATCGTACTACTTTTTGATGATCTTTCAAATGAAGCAATAAAAAAATCATTTCATAGGCACTTTAACAAGATTTAAAATCTTACTAAAAATCTTAAGATCTTAAATCATAGTAAGATCTTAATAAGATCTTACAATTTATTGTTCAGAAGTTTCTTGTAAGATATCTTAATAAGATTTCCAGCTGCCTGGGGCCTACAATGAACTTGAACTGAAATAAAAACTTACTTTGAAGTTTCAGCTAGTTTATCATAATCAATATAACCAGTTTCTGGGTTGATCTTGTATGGCATTGACTCAAAAAATATTGAAGAAGCTGATATCCTTTTCTTGTCCGTCATAAAGCCATGGGTAAGGTGCCCTCCATCTGGAAGATCCAAACCCATGATTCGATCATGAGGATTCAAGAGGGCTGTGTAGACCTCGAAATTTGCAGGAGAACCAGAATATGGTTGAACATTAACACCCCACTTCTCTGGATCAAGCCTGGTGAAGATTAAACCAAATGGTGTTGAACTAAGCACTGGACTGTTCTGTTATAAACAATTACATGGGAAAACAAGACATAATAATATTATAGATGTAGAAATTTATTTACAGAAACATATAGTGACTTGCACTCTCTCTATATATATACTCAGATTGTGTACAGTTGCTCTATGGTTATAAATTCTAGGGTGATACTATGTTTACAGTTAGATATTCCAGGCTAGGCATTAGCCAAGATTTTATAATGAAAATGCATTCTGGGTAACTGTGGGCAGCCTGGTAAAATTTATGTTGTTTTCTTCAAATGAAATTGAACAACTCTAGCCTTGGTCAACTGAGCTTGTTTGGGTAGACAGGCTTATATAAAGATTAAAAGACTTTTATCTTAGCAATTTGGTTGCTAAGATATATTGCCATTGTGATTAGAAATGTGACCAATGATTGTGCACCAAAATTTTGTAACATACAGAATTTGTATTCAGAATTGTAGGAATTTTCATTGCCAATCACCAAACACTGTCGACTGGGTGGTGCATATAAAGTGCCCTCGAATTACTATACCAACCTTAATGCACCAGTCAATTGAAACTACGGCCCCCCGACCCCCGGGGCGTAGCGGGGCTTTAACGGGGAAATAGCCGTGGAATACGCCTATTTAACAACACATTTCCCCGGGGGTACGGGGCATTTAACAAGGTTAATAATTTAGCGGGGAAATGTAGCGGGGATTTAACGCTCGGCCATAGTAAGGAAAGACTGGGTCCAAATGAAAAAAATCATAAAAATCGCTCGTATTGGCAACATGGCGGATTTAAAACTCCGGTTTATACTGTCAAATTTTTACTGAACTTTCACATGTTTATTAAGGTAAAGAAATACGAGGAGCAAAATTGCAGCAACTTGCAACAAAATCTGATTTCAATTTGCAAGACCTGAGATAACATTTATCAATATTGCGAATTAACATGTGTTGAAATCAAATTTTGTTGTAAGTTGCTGTGACTTTGTTGCTCGCATTACTTCTATACCCGTTTCGTGTTAAATTTACGTATTATTTTATTTGTTTATATTGTATCTTGATATATTTTATTAAAGTTTGGTTCAATGATCCCCTTGGTACCGGGGCTTTTAACACCGGGGGTTCCACCGGTGGCGGGGGAAATAGCCGGGGATTAACACTAGGGAATGTTAAATGCCCCGCTATTCCCCGGGGGTCGGGGGGCCGTAGTTTCAATTGACTGGTGCATAATTAACACTTAGCATGTAAAGTAATTATTGCAGCCATATATATAGTATTAACAAATAGTTTCCCTACATGGGACAATATGCAATATACTGATTAATAATACCATTCGCGACCTAACTGAGTAAGTCTTAAAAAGCAGCATTATTCGAGCACAGAACGCGAAGAAAACTATCACGTCAAAAACAAAGATTATTAATATGCAGCAAATATAAAAAAATAGCTAGTTATAATAGACTAATAGTTTAATCATATGTGAAATACAACTGTGCAAAATATGAGAGTAGTGAATGTGGGAGAGCTCAGAGTAGACAGACGACATGTGCACGATCGTTAAGCTCATATCCTCAGAAAAATTATCCCGTGGCCGTACAGGAATCGAATCTGCAACCTTCTGATTGCTGATGAGACGCTCTAACCATTGAGCTAACGAGACTCAGATGGAGAGTGAAGGTTACAATGATGTACTGGTTCGATTGATATATGTACTGCCTATGCGGCAGTCACTATATATCAGTAATGCTTGGATGCGTTAATATAGACAATGTTGTAGTGAATATTAACATTGTGTATATTAATGCATCCAAGTATAATACCGATATATAGTGACTGCCGCATAGCAGCCCAAGATCTTGCTGAATCTCATAAGATCTTCCTGAATCTTACAAGGTTTTTTCCAATCTTACAAGATCTTAGAAGATCATACAAGATCTTTCTGAATAATACAAGATCTTGCTGAATCTTACAAGATCTTCTTAAATCTTGCAAGATCTTCTTAAATCTTGCAAGATCTTGCTGAATCTTACAAGATCTTCATCTTCTTAAATCTTGCAAGACCTTGCTGAATCTTACAATATCTTCTTAAATCTTGCAAGATCTTGCTGAATCTTACAAGATCTTCTTGAATCTTGCAAGATCTTCCTGAAGAGTGATTACAAACACCAGTGAGAATAAAATGTGAGTTAACAGTCAGCCCCCAAACTTTGCTTGGTAATTGATAAACATTGGGATCTATCTATAGCAATCTAGCCTGCAGGGCTAGAACCAAACCAGAAACCCGCCACTGAAACAAAGAGAGAAGAAAACAACAAAGCCATGAAATTGTTGGGATGGGGGGGATATCATGAGAGGATATCATGGGGGGATATCATGGGGATATCCAAGATTATATACTGTGTTATATAGTTATCTAGCAAATGGTGACAAATATCTAAATAAGACTCGCGCATATTGAACCTTTGATCGTGAATTCTATATATATATATACCGAAGATGTCACCTTGACTGAATAGATATGAAAATTTGCCATGGTGAAATGCTAAATTATATTAAAGGTCAACTTACCTACTCGTGTTTTATTTTGAACTTGTCTTGTCGTCATGGTTCAAACTCAAAGGAGCGTTTACCAAATGCGCCGATAACGAAGACTATACGCAATCGCAATGCACATTTCGAGCAACTGAGTCAACTGATCAGAATACCAGATTGCCAAGAAAACGACGCCCATGTGAGCCAGTTCCTATTTGAATAAGATGCGCGGCGCCAGCGTGATAGATAGATAAGGCTAGATAGATAAGGCAATTAAAAGCTTTTTACCCTTTAATCTACCGACGACAGAATTGATCGAGTCTCGACACTTTCAGCGACCTCCCTAAAAGCTCAAAAACATTACAGCTCAAACGCGCATATATTCTGAATTCAATGAAAACTAGAAATATTCTATTTGCCAATACATTTGCGATAGTTTAATCGATGTAGGTAATGTAAAACGTCGAAATATAAGGCCATATCGCGTGGACATTTTCCCTCATAATTTCTCGTCTTGAGTGTCGGATTTGTCAAGTGGTGCTTCAGGGGATATTTCTAGCTACTTTCAGCAAACTGTTTGGACTTCAAAAGCTCAGTTTTGTTTTGGACTTCAAACTAAATAGCACTGGAATGTTAATATCTTCTTATTTCTTATATGTTTCAAATTCAATTGCACGCGAGGAAAGGATTTAAGTAAATTTGACATGTAACAATGACATTAGTGTGAAAACTTCCATGCAGATCGTCTGGATATCTTCCAGTTCGTTTTAAATTAAATTAAACTTCACTGTGACTGGTTCGACATGAAACGTCTGCGCGCTAGCTTCTTTAAATTTAACATGTAACTGCGCGCTGCTCGACTAGTTCCCAGCGACAACATACAGTATTAACGATAACCAGTAATTCCTCGCTACACTATAGTCGAAGATTATCGCTTCAAAATGCAGATTCCTCATCATATACGAAAATATGGTTCCTCATCATCCGATGACGAAGTAGAAGAATCGATCCACGGTATCGAAAATGTTCCAAAGAATTTACCAGATTTATTATCGTGCATAATCCAAATGCGTATTATATATACACCTCGATATAACAAGACCTTGTTTACGATGTTGCAAGATCTAACAATATTTTGCAATTATATTTCCTGTATATTATTGTAAATCTTGTAAACTCTTGTTTAATCTTGCAAGAACTTTCAAAATTATTCTCACCATTTTACAATCCTACAAGATCTCACAAGCTGTTTACAATATACAAGTACAAGATTTTACAAGAACTTTCAAGATCTTTACAACAGCCATTCCATCGTGACTCGCGTGACCAAGTCACAACATTTTAGGGTGAAAAGTGGTGTTTTCTGCTACTTCTGATTTAACAAAAAGCAAACTTGCTTCAGACAAGAAACCCCCTGGGGAGATGTTAAAGTTGATATATTTAATTCCCAATAATTATATTCGAGGCCTCAGATATAGCGACTTACTTTTTGTGACTCGCGTGACAGCCACAAATAAGAATTTTTCACTTAATGAGGTTCCTACCTAATTTCCTGGTGACTTATTAATTTTATTTAATTCTAACCTTTGTAGGACTTATAAATAGCTATGGTACAATAACACGTCAGTGAAATTTCAACAAAATCATGTTTGGTCAAATAGATAATGCCGCTAGTTTAATGTGACTCGCGTGACACAAAAATGAAACTCGCGTGATCAGTGGCAATTAACATACAAAAAGTTTGAATTGTGAATGCCTGTCAACAAATATTCACTCAAAATAGCTAAAATATGGAATGTTAAATAATACACAGTACTTAGCTGTGCTAAAATTCCAAGTAACATGTAGCCTGTGAACAGTTGGTACTTGTTATACTGTAACATGTTCATCAAAAGCTTCCTGTATACGATCAAAATCCTCATTGGTCAGCTTGACTGTTGAGCATCTGGAGGATGAAACTGGCCTAGGTGATTCAACTTTAACTAAAACATCTTCAACAGAAATAGAATCAACATCGGTTGTTTTTTGGGTTTTTTCTTTTCCGGGTGTATACTTTGGACACTTGAGCTTGATTTAATGGTGTTGTTATTGCTGCTGCTTTTGCACGACTCCTCTGTTTGCTCAGCTTATCTTTTTCTTTTTTTCCTGAAGAAATTTCGCTTGATCTTCCTGATTCAGGCTCTCAAAAAAACATGCTTGCGTCATTCTAAATTGTTTTGAGTAGCTTGCATTTCTGGCTTTATACCCTTCATACTGACCTTCTCTTTTCATTTTCTCTCTTCTTTTCCATTGTCTTGCTGCAGCACTTGATGGTTGTGTTTTATCCTTGTGTTTGGGTGCCATTTGGAATTAGTAAATCAACAATATAGTGTAATGATTTATAGCTTGACAACTGGATGAAAATCAAGGATTTTAATAAAAAGCTTTTGGTTGTCTTGGCAACCAGCTGCTTGCCAGGTTAACAAGTCAATCCAGGCTTCAAGCATTGGCCAAGGCCCAAGAACTTGTTTTTCACTTGTTATTACTTATTAAAAGTGCCAGATTTGTGTGCAGAAAACTGCAAGCATGTTTTGGGTTGCCATGGTAACTAGGTGTGTAGTTTTGAACAGATATTGCAAGTTAGGATCATTGCCCAACATGCTGTTTTGAATGCTTGAAAGAACTCACTAATTTTACCCATGTATTTTTAGTTAAAACATGGTTTTCACATCATGACCCCCAAGGCGTGACTCGCGTGACCAAACTTGAGGGTGATTTTTCTTCGGTTTTTCTTTAATTTTTCTGGGACAGGTTCCAATAATTAACAGCACCAAGTTACCGTAGTCTCAAAGAACTAGTTAAAATTGAAAGCGAATGAGAAAACTTTATGTAAGAATATTGTGACTCGTGTGACTCTGAAATGAGGGTGTTTTCATTCTCGGCTAACACAAAGCCGATACCTCATTTTGAGCTTTCAGACATGAAATAAGTTATTAATTAACAAGGGTAAGCTGGAATCATAAAATAGTTAAATAATTTTGTCTTGTGGCAAAACATATGGTCTTTTTATTATAAAGTAGCAGTATTTACCTTAATATATGCAAAATTATCTGTGTTCTTAATTCCATTCCCATAATGCCCTTGGGCAATTGTGGTTAATTATTTTTTTCATTCCAGAAGGGCAAGGTATTGTAGAACCCAAAAATAGTATTGTATGGACTGTAATGTTAATTTTATTTTTTTTCAATGGTGTGCCATTACTGTGGAATGGCTGACAAGATCTTTACAAGATCTTTACAAGATCTTGGCAAGATCCTAGAAGATCTTACCAGATCATTACAAGGTCCTACAATATCTTATGCAAAAGCTTGCAAGATCTTACAAGATCTTACAAGAACTTACTAGGTCTTACAAGATCGCCACAAGATCTTACAAGATCTTTACATGATCCTACATGATCTTACAACATCTTTGGCCAGATCTTTACAAGATCTTACAATATCTTTACAAAAACCTACAAAATCTTACAAGATCTTACAATCTTATAAGATTGCACAAGATCTTATAAGATCTTACAGGATCTTACAAGATTTTTCTTATAGGAATATTGTCTAGACTAATTATAAGATCTTACATGACTCGGTTTCAAAAAGGTTCCCTATTATGCTAAAAGAAATGCCGGCATAATGTACGTGTCCCTACTGAGGATATGAGCTTGACGATCGTCACGTATCATATGAGAGTAAATTAAACAACCTACCCAAATACTTGGAGCGCCCTTTGCTGGCAAAGTATTTCCATTTCGTCGATAAATTTGTTGCCGCCATAGTATCGCTTGCCAGGCTCTCCTTCCGAGTATTTGTTGTGCATGCAGGAACCCATCGCCTCCAACACAGCTCTGCTCGTGAAATTTTCCGAAGCGATCAACTCCAAGCCACGAATCTGACGATTCTTCTCTTTTTTAATTATTTCGTAAATCTCTGGATCGTTCGTCTCCAGAGCTTCTTGTAAATACAACTGCGACATTATGAATGTCTGGAAAAAGATAATATATCACATGATATAAACATGAATATTAAAAGCCACGTGGAGTTATCGCTCGAGTTTATAATATCGTGAATCTCATGATATATAAATATAATGGCATGAATAATAGCCAATTGTGCTTGATTAAATATCTTTTAAATGTGCAATAGCTGCTAAAAAACTTAACAGACCTTAGATGTGAAGGAAATGTTCTTGCAATGGTACTATAATAATTTGTCTGCGAGCTTCTTTGGTTCAGGTGGGCATATAGAACGGAACCACTGATACCATGTAACCGCGAGGGGACTGGGACTAGAAAGTAAATTATTTCAAACTAGAAATAAATTTTCAAATAATCAAGATGGCGACCGATATTTGCTGCAAAGAAGAGGATATATTCGTATATTAGTTTATACGTGAGGCCCGCAAGTTTCAATTATTCAGTAAGTACTCTACTGTATTATGGCAAAAAATAACTAATTACTATAAGTACTCGTACTGCATTTAGTTTCATATTCACATGTGATATAAAACTGTTGTTGTTACCTGCTTTGCAAACATTTTTAACTGCACATCAGACAAATTTAGGGAAAATAGTTCAACATCCACTGAGGCCAGACAGGTTGTAATATTCGGAAAGTAGTTCAACATCCACTGAGGCCAGGCAGGTTGTAATATTAGGAAAGTAGTTCAACATCCACTGAGGCCAGACAGGTTGTAACATTAGGAAAATAGTTCAACATCCACTGAGACCGGGCAGGTTGTAATATTAGGAAAGTAGTTCAACATCCACTGAGGCCAGGCAGGTTGTAATATTAGCAAAATAGTTCAACATCCACTGAGACCGGGCAGGTTGTAATATTAGGAAAGTAGTTCAACATCCACTGAGGCCAGGCAGGTTGTAATATTAGCAAAATAGTTCAACATCCACTGAGACCGGGTTGAGATATTGGCCTCAGTGGATGTTGTTCCTATTTTCCTAATATCTCTACCCGGTCTCAGTGGATGTTGAACTATTTTCCTAATATCTGAACGAAGCCTCATTGGATGTTGAACTATTTTCCTAAATCCTAATATCTCAACCAGGCCTCAGTGGATGTTGAACTATTTTCCCTAAATTTGTCTGATGTGGAGTTAAAAATGTTTGCGAAGCAGGCTTACCTATTTATTATACTAGGTCAGGTGAGGTGACAACAACAGTTTTATATCACACATAAATATGAAACAAATGCAGTACGAGTACTTATAGTACTTAGTTATTATTTGTCATAATACAGTACAGTACTAATAATACTGAATTTATTTATATTCAATAATCCACAAAGCGTGAGCATCAACGTGGATGTACCAAAAATAAATAAAAATCAAAAACATTAAATAACAAAATTAAATGTTAGTACTTAATTATATATAACTATGGCTGATACAACTTAAGCAGTGCTTAAAGTTACAACTCAATGTATTATACTAATGGAGGCACCAAAAGAAACTATATTTATATGTATTACTTGAGCTGCCAAGATAAAAAGCTTAGAATACTTGAATAAGTGTAGCTTGCGGGCCTCACGTATAAACTAACATAAAGAATGTGTAAAGTAAACGAATATATCCTCTTCTTTGCAGCAAATATCGGTCGCCATCTTGATTATTTGAAAATTTATTTCTAGTTTGAAATAATTTACTTTCTAGTCCCAGTCCCCTCGCGGTAACATGGTCTCAGTGGTTCCGTTCCTATATATATATATCTGGAGGGCTATCTGCCAGTCATTGGCCAGGCAAAAAGTGAAGCCCAAGATGGCCGACTTTGCACGTCAGTTTCAGTCCCCTACGCGGTTTATATATACGAAATTGACGTAAAAACCGCGCAGGGGACTGAAACTGACGTGCAAAGTCGGCCATCTTGGGCTTCACTTTTTGCTCGGGCAGATAGCCCTCCAGATATATATATATATAGAGCTCACTGTTCCGTTCTAGTGCCCACCTTTGGTTCAATCTCGTTCCCAGAGCCTGCGTTCCTTTTGGCCTGCGCAGGCTCTGGGCCGAGTTATATGCCAGAGCGGTATGCAACGAAAGCGAGGAAATGTTTGTGTCCGATATTGATTAATAATGGCGTCTATTACGTGCTCCGGTATGGGATCACACAGATGGAACTACAGTTGAGAGAGAACTACAGTTGAGAATTTAAATCAAATTCGTTCTTTGTAGCCAAAGGAATCGAAGATGCCGATAAGCAAGTAGCTTGTCTGCATTTATCGCTGAAAGGGGAAGCTAAAGTATTTTTCAGCGTTCTAGCGACCAGTCAAAGAGATAGTTTCGCTCACGCGAAAGCAGCATTGATCGAGAGATTTCATTGATCGAGAAAAAACGCAGCGGACTGGCAGAAAGAAATTGCTGATCGTCGCCAGAAGCCAGGGGGACAGCGATTGAGCTGAAGTATGCCATACTTCGTCTGGTAAGCAAAGCTTTTCCCGACATTACAGATAAAGCCACTAACGACTCCGTTGCTATGGCTCACTTTCACAACGCGTTAAAGAGTGATATTGCACATAAACTATCGTGGGTAATGGCTGATACAGCGACACTTGATGAGTTCGTGAAGCGTGCAACGAAAATTGAGCAAACGGGTTCAACTATTTATGCTGTTTCTACAAGTCCATCCTGTAATAGTCCTGAGTCAGAGATCATGCAAAAATTGGCGGAACTGTCTACTAACCAGCAACAGCTTGCGGGTCATTTTGCTCGTACCTGGGAACAAGGCAACCATTTTCTGGCCAATGTTTCAAGTGCTTAAAGCCAGGGCACAGAGCTGCTCAATGCAAGACCCCGTTTCCACCACCGCCGGGAAACTAGCGATGGCTGGGGAGGAAATCCAGCCCTCTTCAGCCACTAATGGGACTGGAAACTATAACCGTTTGGTTTCAGCCAC
This sequence comes from Chrysogorgia sp. JL179-B06, assembly GCA_035772405.1. Lineage (NCBI taxonomy): Eukaryota > Metazoa > Cnidaria > Anthozoa > Scleralcyonacea > Chrysogorgiidae > Chrysogorgia > Chrysogorgia sp. JL179-B06. The sequence continues at coordinate 6,646,903 of JAYKKM010000475.1, read as the reverse complement.
AAACATTGGGGGTCTAAATTATACTAACATAGAAATTGAAGGTGAAATTGGTTGTCACCGTTGCACTTGGTTAGTAGATACAGGAGCCCAGATTAATGCATGTGATACAAGAGTCATTAGCAGCAACTGCTAGAGGGTCCAGCATACAGTGGATGGTTCTGGAATGGGAACAGTTTATGATTTAGTTGCTGATTGCCAAGTGGGCAAAGAGCACATTCAGCAGCATCGGTTTACAGTGGTTAAACAGTCGACATACCCAGCAATTATTGGCATAGACCTTTTGCCTCGTCTAAAGATGCATCTGTCAATAGGTTCAGAAGTGTACTTTTCCGGTATCGGGAAGAATTTCCAGATCAGGATAGGGGTACTGGACACCCCCGTCCTCGGCTATGTCGAATACACGCGTCAGCAGCAGTAATTGTGCCCCCTAGATCAATGCAGGTAGTCGAAGGCAAAGTAGACGGTGAAATAGCACCAGGTACAGTGGGCCTAATCGAATCAACAGAGGTGGAGGGCTCTGGAGAGCGTTTTGGTTTGGGCTGTGGTAGAGTTTTTGACACAGTAAGAGAAGGACGTGTTCTGATGCATGTGACGAACCCAACCGATGCACCTTGTCATGTTAATGCTGGCACGTTATTCGGACAGTTTTCAACTAATGTTGCAGAAGCTGTTGTTATCGGTGAACTGTCGAAATATCCTAGTAACAGAAGCAAGTTAGATCAGGCGGACAGGGCACAAAAGGTCGATAAGCTGGCACGTGCGAAGTCGAGGCAGAGTTATCATCTAGCGAGCAGCATCGTCTTTATAAGTTGATCCAAAAGAACGGGTATGTTCTTGCTATCGACGATGACACAGGTCTTACTGACGTCATTGAGCATGAGATACCAACTGGAGGAGCAAGGAGAGTTAGAGTTTTGTACAAGATGGTCTCGCAAAGAGGGTGATCAGACCTAGCAAGAGCCCCTGGTGAAGCCCACTCGTGATGGTGCGGAAGAAAGATGGCACAACCCGATTTTGTGTGGACTTTCGTCGTTTAAATGATAGTACGATTTGAGATTCTTTTCCAATTCCCCGCATTGATGATAGTTTGGATGCACTGGGTGGGGCTAAGCTGTTCACTACACTAGATTTGGCAAAAGGTTATTGGCAAGTTCCGGTCAAAGAGTCCGATCGTATCAAAACTGCCTTTGCGTGCCATAAAGGTTTGTTCGAATTCAACAAATGCCCTTTGGATTAAAGGGAGCCCCAGCAACATTCCAGAGGCTGATGACGTCCGTGTTAGGAGAACTAACCTTGCAAATTCTTCTGATTTATTTGGATGATGTCATCGTCTACTCTCGCAGTTTTGAGGAACATTTACACCACATTCAACTTGTTTTAAACAAGTTGCGAGCAGCTGCATGGCTTGAAATTGAATCCTACGAAGTGCGTCTTTGCCCGCACGGGAGTCCATTATTTGAGGTTTGTGGTCAATTCGAAAGGAATTATGCCTAACCCTGGGAAGATTAAAGTTATCAAGCAGTTTCCGCGGCCTACGACTGTCCCTGAAGTTCGTCGATTTCTCGGACTAGCGTCCTACTATATCGCCGTTTCATTGATCGTTTTGCCGACATAGCTAGCCCTCTCCATGCACTTACCAGAGCAAATGTTAGGTTTTCGTGGAATGAAGGTTGTGAGAGCGCATTTTGCGTTTCAAAAGATAAGTTGACATCTCCACCAATCCTTGTCTATCCAGACTTCCAGCAGGAATTTATCGTCGAGACAGATGCTAGCAACCTTGGCCTGGCTAACATCCTAACTGCCGAAAATAATTATTCGGCCACAGAGAAAGAGTGTTTGGCTGTTGTCTGGAGTTTAGATCAGTTCAACATGTACCTGGAAGGAAGTCATTTAACAGATTTGTAAATAAATAAAATAAATAAATTTAATAGTCCTGACGGATCACAAGCCACTAACCTACCTACGGCAACTGAATGAGCCAAGAGGAAAACTAGCCAGATGGCGCGTCTGCCTTGATATTTACGACTTCACAATTCAACATCGTCCTGGTAAACTAATGACTGTCGCCGATGCATTAAGTCGGCCTCCCGTTAATGCAGTAACCATAGAAGGTGCATGGACCGACAGAGAGCTCTGCGCATTACAGAAAGAGGACGATGACATTGGTGTGATCTATCACTGGGCTTTAAATCGCGAGAAGCCAAATAATATATCAAGCGTCACGTCAACAGTTTTATCAAGGCACACGGCAAGAACATCAAATTGACGGCTTGCTGGTCCTACAGACAAAACGTCATGGACGGAACATTGTACAAACGATCCTCCCACAGTCGGAGGCAACTCGAGTGCTACAACTCCTTCATGACAACTGGGGACACTTTGGAGAAGCCAAAACACAGTACAATGTTGGCACTCGATTTTTCTGGTTTAACTGGAAACGAGATGTGAAGGATTGGTGCCGTTCTTGTGAGGTGTGTCTTCGAAGGAAGGGTATGCAGATGCCAGATCGACCACCAATTGGAGAATTGCCTATCCCCGAGAAGCCGTTTCATTGGATTTTGTTGGCCCGTTGCCCAAAACTCCACGTGGAAATCGATTCATATTTGCTCTTACCGATCCCCTAAGTAAATGGGTTGAAGCTTTTCCACCGCCTGATCAGACAGCCAAGACAACTGCTGAAGTACTGTTGAGAGAAATTGTTTGTGGATATGGTGTATACCTGAAGTTCTTCATTCGGACCAAGGCAGAAACTTTGAATTCGAACTGTTACAAGAAGTTCATAACCGCTTGGATATTATGAGAACTCGCAGACTCGCAGTGCTCCTTATAATCCTCAGTGCAATGGACAAGTGGAACGCATGAATCGAAACATTGCTGAACGTCTAGCCATGGAAATCGAGGCACTAAAGACTAAACGGATTGGGATGAAAAACTCTCTATTGCACTGGCCGCAATTCGGACCACCAGTATAGTGCCACAACGGGTGAGACTCCATTTTCCGTTATATTTGGTTTTACCTGCAGAAACAAGGCTGATATGATCAGCTCTGAAAAATTGAATCCGCCAAAAGGACAAGCAGCGAAATAATTTTCAGCTAAACTGTCTTCCCTAAAGGCCCATTTACACTGGCGAGTTTTGGTACGATTTTTCTCATTTTAGGGCATGCAATTGAGTGGATGACTCATGAAAGTATAATTTCATATTGCTGGAGGTACTTCAACCAAATAATACATTTACTTGTTTTGTTTGTGGTATCAACATGTCCGTCAAACAAACCTTTGTGTTGTGCGTCTCAAGGGATCGACTGCAAACCATCCATAGCTTTGCACAAAGGGTCCGATAGTTTTGTAAGTCATGAATCCACTCGATCGTATGCACCAGGAGGAGAAAATTCGTACCAAAACTCGCTAGTGTAAATGGGCGTTAAGTCAGCTACATACTAAAGTGAGAGACCAGATAATCAAGAAACGCCAACAGGAATCCCACAGACGAAAATCAAATGTTCGCTTCAGCCAGTTCAAGCTCCGCGAAAAAGTGTGGATTTTCCACCAGAAGAAGCGAAAAGGGACTGCCAAGAAATTAGTTGGAGAACGTTTTTGTGACCCATATGAAGTGTGTAAAACCATAGGGGATACTTCTTACCAAGTAAAGCCTCTTTTTGGAGGGGGAAAGAGAAAGATTGTGAATCATCGACGGCTGAAGAAAGACTACGAGAGACCTCAACACCTGCAGACAACTTCCAACGAACAGAGTTCGGATTCAGAAGATGCTAATGACACTGCCGTAGACGCTGAGTCGATTCAGTCAGAAGACGTTAGACTGGATATAGCCGACGGTGAGGAGATTCTTGGACTTCAGATAGCTCACGAACCTGCTCCAGTTCGACCACAAAGAGCGAGACATGCACCGGATCGCTATGGATTTGGCTGAGTTAGCCTATATGTAAGAATTGGACGGTGAGATTGGACAAGTAGATCATGGATTTTGAATTGTATAACAAATTACGAATTTTGTTTTGTTGTCATGTTGTATAGTCTGAGAGGTAGCCCATTAGTCCATTAGGTTGAAGTACAGGACAGCAGAAAAAGGGTGAGAAGGACAGACTACAGAGTGACAAGAGAGTTTACTTGATATTATTGGACTGCTTATATATTAAAGACATAAACCAATATAACACTTCCCTGCAATCCCAACCAAAGCATTGCTCGCACAGCCTTGGAAGCTATTTGACTCGGAAAAAAGAAGCCACAGAGGTGCCTGCGGAGGAGGCTAATGCCTTGACGATCTTGAACGTCGAATTAATATTTATAACACTTTTCTTCGTTGGTAATAATAGAGCGTAACATTTTGCCCATACAGCAGAGCATTTAAGTGAAGAATTATCTAAAACACAACAATTAATGCACCTAACACACACGAACATTTTCAAGTGCACTTCGAGGTTAGCCCATTTCCACGTAGACCAGAAACAGACACAACTTTATCGGACAACAGTTTTCCAACTTGGAAGCCGAATACAGTTATATATGTATAACTGCTGAAGAATGTGCCTACATTTGATATGCCGATTAGAAACGTAATTGGCTAGGTGGGGGAATAAAAGTCAATTGTACCATATATTGGATTTGCTGGTAAAAGTGCCTATCTCATCTTTGGGCAACCTCGTACCCAGGGCATTTTGCCTCCACGGCGGAAGGTCGGCGAAAATGACCCTGGGATCGGCTGTTCAATTCTATAATGCGATTGGCTTGTCATAAAATTCAATTAATTCAGCCGAGTATAATTTATTCATCTAAATCTGAATGCTATCTTCAAATTTTACAGCAAATTAGAAGTGATAGCTTTTGCTAAATTGGATATATGCTTCTTCATACCTTTTGTAAGAGATAACCATGGATGTATGGTGGATTATTAAGCTTGTTAGCTGCTTTTATGCAGACGAATGGTGACATGAACAACTCTGAAGAGCATTGAATATTTCTCAATTATTCAGGTCAACAAAGTAGACAAAGGCAATGGAACAAAGACCACAAAAATTATCATATCTAAACACCCAGAAATTCTGGGTGTCATGTGACCAGCCGATCCCAGGGCCATAATTTTCGCCGAGCTTTCACCGTGGAGGAAAAATGCCCTGGGAACGAGGTTGACCTTTGGGTTCTTTCTATTTATAATTTTTAATATCTTTGAATATTATAATCAGCTAAAGTTTCATCTTCACGCCTTTTCGCTCTGCTATTGCTGTGAAAGTTGGTTACCGTAATATACGGTAAATGCCTTGGGCGTTTATTCCAAAAATGAGTTCGGAAGGGAGCGTTTATATTAGAGAGGCGTTTATTAGAGAGAGGCGTTTATTAAAGAGGGGCGTTTATTAGAGAGGGGTGTTTATTAGAGAGAGGCGTTTGTTAGAGAGAGGCGTTTATTAGAGAGAGGCGTTTATTAGAGAGGGGCGTTTATTAGAGAGGGGTGTTTATTAGAGAGAGGAGTTTATTAGAGAGAGGCGTTTATTAGAGAGGGGTGTTTATTAGAGAGAGGCGTTTATTAGAGAGAGGCGTTTATTAGAGAGGGGCGTTTATTAGAGAGGGGCGTTTATTAGAGAGGGGTGTTTATTAGAGAGAGGCGTTTATTAGAGAGAGGCGTTTATTAGAGAGGGGTGTTTATTAGAGAGAGGCATTTATTAGAGAGAGGCGTTTATTAGAGAGGGGTGTTTATTAGAGAGGGGTGTTTATTAGAGAGAGGCGTTTATTAGAGAGAGGCGTTTATTAGAGAGATTTACATGATTTCACTGTCGTTGAAAACGTCGTGGAAGTAGAAGTTTGTGGAAAACGAAGCGAGAGATTGGCCTTATATGACCAGGTATATCGTCCGAGCTGAGGACCATATCAAAGGCTTGTGCAAAGATTCTCCAAGAAGAACTGACTCGCATTAAAGATAAATATACTCATTTTGAAATCGAGTACGAACAGTCACTTATTAGAGAAATTTGACCTAATTCAAACATGTATGGTATACTTCAGGGGCGCCGGAAGCAACTCAGGGCAACGGGGGCAGAATCTCGAAAAAGGGCACTTTCACCTTACCATGGATAGTAGAAACACTGGATAGGAAACTAAGATCACGTGTGACGTTTCCAGCGTGCTGATTGGTTAAGGCACCAGTTGAAAATTGTGACGTCACAAAATCTCCATAAATCGCAACTTTTAGCAATAATACAGCTAACAATGATAGTCAAACTACCAAAAAATATAACAATGCCACTTTACGATGGAATATCCAACTACCATTACTAATTTTAGGCGAACAGTTCCAACTTTAGACGGTGAAAAAGGCGTCGCAAATTTCAACTAAAACAACGATAGTTTTTGCGACGCCAGTTTCTTCACAACAAAAAGAAAACAGCCAAAACAAAGACGAACAACATTTAACTTGAACACTTAGTCGTGGCTTTGGCAGGTTTGTGAGACGATGAAACTTTTTGGAATCTCAATATAGCTACCTGAATACGAAAATATGGAGAAGTCAAAGAGAAACTCAGCAAAATCTGCATACTCGTGACATCTTCGTGATATCACGATTTTCAACTAGGTTTTCACGCTGACGTCAGCTAGTTTCCTATCCAGTCTTTTTATTATCCAGTCTTTTTATAACTTGTTGCGTAATATATAAAACTTGTTGCGTAATATATAAAACTTGTTGCGTAAAATGCAACATGTTTTCTAATATACAACTTGCTGCATAAAATACAACTTGTTAACAAATATATAAAACTTGTTGCGTAATATTTATACAATATATCAGGTTTTCTAATATTAAACTTGCTCCATAAGGCCGCATATAAAGCGCGGGATCTAGCCACCGTCTTGGCATGAAGATGATCTTCATGCCAAGACGGTGGCTGATAATAGCCGTCATGGAGACCTTGTCAACAGATTATATCAAGTCTGGTAGATGGGCTAATAGAGAATGAGCAGAGTCGGCAGACCACTAGATCAGAATTGAAAGGCAACGAAATGGGGAAGACGTGAACGAAGCGTTGTCACGCTTATTTCCAAGTACTAGAACAGGGCCACAGGCAATAGAGGAAATGCAACTTCAGTCTTGTGTTCTGGACCCGGTCAGACTGAACCTGCTGCGGCCTGTTTTGTTTATCACGGTAATCGCACTCCGATATTCAACCGTAACGAGGAAACTAAAGATCCGTCAAGGAGGAGTAATCGGCGTCGACACGAAAGCACCAAAACCATCATCGTCTGCGGCGATAAAAGATATTATTCGACTACTACCAAACCCAAAGATGACTACAGTTCCTCGTGGTCGGAAACGGGAAGAGCTTTACGTGCGAAAGGTCTTTGCCACTGCAAGTTCAATTAACAAATGATATGACGTTTGCAGACATATACAGAAGGCGTTCGAACAGTTCTTTTCTCGACATTTTAAAGTGGTACTATTTTACCCGCGCTATGATGCGCTTAGTTCCCTGTTGTCCCTGATGTTCCCGCATTGAACGAATTCTTTGTCGTGTATCGAATTACTCTTTGTTGTATTGCGTTGCTTTTTAGTTGTGTATCGGATTTCGCTATAGTGTCTCTAGTGAAACATCGTTGTGTACTGTGCCAAGATTTCGTTGCGTTTTGACGATTTTTTGTTGTGTATTCTGGGTAACTTTTACATGTAATTTGTATTTGCTTTGGTGAATCGATATTTTGTTAAGTGTATCAGACAACTTACTGGTGTATTAAAACTTATGTTTGTGGTCTGACATTCTCTTTTGTGTATTGCACATATGTCATATGGGCCACCGTACTATGTTTACATACTATTACTATGTTTACACCGTACTATGTTTACATGTTTTATTGAATTGATCAAACTTCAAACTTATGCTTAAATGTGTTATTGAATTGTACCGAAAAATATTGCTCAAATGCTGTAAATCGAAGAACGAAGAACATTGATGACTTTGAAGTGACAGGTATAAAACATGCTGTTGTGATAGTGTGATACCGTCGACGAGACTAATAAAACATATGAACGCTGTATGGAAATACGTTTAATACATGTACTAAGGTAACTGTAATCTTTTTTATAAGTTTTATTGCCTGTATTGTTTATTGCGATGTCATACAAAATAAAGTCGATGTTATTCAACAGTTTATTGTTTTATATACATGTAATTTCATATTTATATCTGGTCGATCATTTGATCATAAATAAGTGACTATGCAGTATACATTCACATATTTTGCTTAATAAATTTATAAATCTGGAAACATGTTGGCCATCGAATAACCCTGTTTCACTTGATATTTTACTTGTAAATGAGACTAAAGAACATTTTGAAGAGTCTCGTTTACAATATTGACAATTTAGATTCATTTGAGGCTGGTTTCTAAGTTTCTTTGAGTTCTAATTTGATCACATAACTTTGAAAGTTGTTTACACTGACAAACACTTTGATCAAACTACTTTGATCAAACTATAGTTTGATCAAATAAACTTTGATAGTGACAGTGTAAACCAGGGTTTAAGGCGGGTTTATACTATCAAAGTTTCTTTTATCAAAATATAGTTTGCTCAAAGTGTTTGATAGTGTAAACATCTTTCAAAGACTGTACGGTTCCTTTGAAGTTCATTGATCAAATTAGAACATGCTCAATCTACTTTGATCAAAGAAACTTTGACAGTGTGAACCAGCTCGACAGACCATCAACCACAGGTATATGCTTGACAATTTTTTGTAGTTGTTTAAAGGGCCTGTTTCTATGGAAACAAGTTACTTTGTGTTTATATTGGAGTCTAGCTACTTGTTTAGGAAATTTCTCCCCAGTCTGGTTGTATATTACTTACATATATCAATCGAACCAATACATCATTGTAATCTCCACTCTCCTTCTGAGTCTCGGTAGCTCAATGGTTAGAGCGTCTCACTAGCAATCAGAAGGTTACAGTTTCGATTCCTGTCTGGGACTGTCTTTTGAGGATATGAGCTTGACGATTGTCTACGTATCATCTGATTATTATTATTTTCATTATCACAATTATTATTATCACATCTCTTTAATGTTATAAAGAAACACTATAATTTTCGATTTAAAACATGGGATGTTTTGGTTATCATGAAAACCAGAACTAGTACCATACTTGCAAAAAGCATCAAGTGCATTTGTTCCATTATCAAATTGCTGTGTGAAGTTTTAAAAGTGCAGTTCTGTTTTTTCCCACGTAATCTCAGGCATAACATAGTGCAGTTTTACCAAATGATTATGGCATCATTATTATATATCTTTTTTCAGTTACCAGTATTTTTATTAGTAGAAGTTTTAGTTATATAAAGCATATTGCAAGTGGATTGCATTTGGATTGCTAATAAAGCTGGTCAATCAAGATATGGTCAATATGAGATATGGTCTGGAAACTTGGCAAACTTCAAAACGGTTAACAAATGATCTGCGATTAATGTCAGGCTGTACCTCACCCTGCATAAGTTTATCACTCAGGCTACCTGCTGTAGCACCGAGTTTAGGTTTTGGCAGTCTTTCTGTGTTATTTTCCTTTTATGTTGCGATAATGGCTGACTCAGCAGTTATACCTATTGTACATAGTTCCCTGCGCAGGCTAAAGTAGCCCGAGTTAACGCCTAGCGGGCGTCTTGTTCTTCAAGTAAATCCATAGTGATCAAAGTCCTTTTTACAAATTCTTCATCTGAAAGGCTGGACATTTCATCTACTTCTCAAAGAAAACAAGAAAACAAGTAACCTCGACTGAAATTCAGGCGTATCATTGAGAGTCGGACGTCACAAACAATATTACCTTTTGAAATTGCGGGCTCACTTGAAACACGTTCTTAGTAATGGTGGCCTAAATAGTAGTGATCTCAGACCTCAAAATACTTATTTCAAAATACCATTTTATAGTTTTTTTTAAATCGATGATCACTTTCGACCCTGAAATACTACTATTCTATGCTAAAGAAAATCTAAAAAACGGGGTGAATTTTCATCGTAGTGCCACTTTAAGGGCGAAGATTTTGAAATTGTACGCGCTGTTCATGGTAATCGTTGCTCCGAACTTATCACAAGGAATAACCGGGAGAGTTTTGACATCATTTAGTGGACAAGTTGGAAAACTAAGTTTCTAGAAATCACAGACAAACATGCACCAATTAGGCAACGTACCGTCGAGTTAAATCTGAATATAAGCCCTGGCTTACGAATAGCATTTAAACTAGGAGTTCTTATCAGAAGTGAAATGCTGCCTCGCGAATGACACAGGAGCAGTGGATACGAGCTTGCCCGTAGAAGTGTTCAGGATTAGGCCAGCAGAATAATATGCTAGAAATTTTCTATAGCATGGCCGATCAAATAAATATAATGCAGAATATAAACCACGTATAAAGGCAATCATATAGCTTAGACTTTGGCATATTCAAATAACATACGGTAATCATATGGCGCGTTTATAATGTCAAAATTCAATGTGACCATTTGAACGCCATACATCTAATTCGAACAGCATTCACTTGAAACGAGCAACTCTCGCGACTATAATTTTTCCATTCAAGCGACACGTTTGCCTAATCGAACTTCACGTTTGTAATATTTGCGGCTGACTTATCTAGCGGTCATATTTCAAATCGAACTAACGAACGAGGTTCAATTATTGAGACGCTGTATTCTCATAATTCGTTACAACATAATTTTATGTTTATAAACCTTCATTCACCATTTATTGGTCCACATGCGTCGAACGCATTTACATAATCCTTCATTACTCCAGCATTACTGAAGCCGTCACGATACAAATGAGAAACATACAGCGATTGCGTTTGTTATCGAAATATCAACTCATAAAAGCACATTGCTTGCCTCTAGAATGAACGCTAAACAGTTCATCGCCTTCATGGATATAATAGCAGAAAGAAACAAAGCCATGCATACTAATATAATATTGCAATTCAATATTTTTCTCCCACTCCCCCCCGGTGCCCCCCCGGAATTACGACATCTTAAATATGGACAGACGCGAGATCGAAATGTCGACAACACATAGATCGGCACGAAAGACTGGGTCAAGTGAACTCTGGAGAAACCTTAGCCTGCGGCAGCAAAAATGAGCTATCATAGAGATTACCTTAAAAGAAAATCCATTAGTACGGGATCCGCAAGATATAATGAAGATATAAAAGGTGCAAAAACGACCTGAATAACCTTATAAAAACTACAAAAAGAGAATACTTCAAAACTAAGCTAGGCAATGCTAATAATAGCAAAGAAAGCTGGCAAGCTTTTGGTGATCAAATTATAACAGGAGACAAAAACATTGCAAATGTGTTTAATCACTATTTTTCAGTTTAACTTTAAATATATCGTATACCTTGAAGTATTAGATGAGATAAAGCATCTAAAAATTAAAAAGGCATCAGTAATGATACTCAGCTAAAGTCTTTGTTCTATCTTTTTGTTGGTCTTTATGCAATTTTGTGCACGGTCACTGAACCTATTGTATTTTAGTATAATGAAGCAATCATCCAATAGAATCGTTTGGGTTTAATCGCTCAACCGTGTTGTTTAAATATTAATAAACCTAAAACAAAGGATGTGCACGGTGTAAGGTACGGTTCAACATCAAAACGTAGCTCGTTATAGTCGCTTTGAAGTTTGCCGAGTTTCCAGACCATATCCGATTGACTATGGATAAGCACGAAGCTATTAATAGATGCGGGCGATATTGTGGTAGTGAGTCATTGCTCAACATTTTCAACATATCATTTCAAATGGGAATATTTCCTGACGATTGGAAGATGGTTATAGGGTTTCGCCAATCTAGTCATACATGCAGAAAACAATCTAGTCATACAGAAAACAAATACGATAACCTATGGTGATAGGTCTTTGCAGCGGTAGCCCCGAAGCTATGGAACAATCTAGCCCCAAGCAGGCAACTCTGTGGCGTCTTTTTTCCGAGACAAATCGTTTCCAAGGCTGTGCGAGCCAAAAATGGCCAAAACAGCGTTGGAAGCTATTTGACTCTGGAAAAAGAAGCCACAGAGTTGCCTGCGGAGGAGGCTAGGAACAATCTACCTTTATTTTTAAAGAACTCTATACTAATATAATTAATTTAAAAAAAGGACTTAAGGTGCAGGTCTTGGACAAAAATAATAAGATTCTTTTATATAATATTTTCAATTATATTTTCAAACATATTTTGGATGGAAATGATAGGATATCATATACTGAGTCAATTTCATATGTGCTGTTACCATGCGGCTCCAACCGCCCCTCCCCCAGCCCGCCCTCCCCCAACCCGCGGAGAGCCGGCTCGCAGGCTAATTAAATGGCGCCCAACGTGGGGCGCGTTATGTGCCCTACTATTAGTTAACCGTTTAAAAATCGAAGGATTATCGTTATGACAGACAAGCTAGAACGAATTCGAACCACTCGCGGTGGCAACCGAGCAGTTATAACAAGATTCATCAACGAAACGAAGGACTTTTGAGCGGCGCGAAGGCTGCAGAAGACATCGACGAAGTTAAAGACCGTTTGAACACGCTGTACGATCTCCTGGGTGAGAAACTGAAAGTTGTGAAGCAGTTCGACCAAGATGTGTTAGAGTTATGCGATATCAAGGATATTGAGGAAGAAATAGAAATATCTGAAGAAATTAATTCGCGAGTTCTCGACGTGCTGAAGGCAATCTCAAAATTTATAAGCAAAGCAGTGATCCATGACAAACCGCACGTACCGAAAATTGTAAACGAAACAGCCAAAGATGGTCAACTGAACCGTTTGCTCAAGCGAATGTAGCCACAGAGTCTGGCCTGCAGCAAGCTCAGGGTCTAAATACAAGTGGCATTTCTCCAATTTATATTCCCGTCAACTCGGAAGGAGATATTAACAACAACGAATCACCACTGCAGCCCCCCTCTTTCTGGAGCCCTCATGTGACAACGACAACGTCTCAAAACCAGGGCCAACCACACTTCAGTGCCAGACTCCCGAAGCTGGTATTACCTAAATTTAAAGGCGATATAACGAGTTTTCGTCCTTTCTGGGACAGTTTTGAAAACGCCGTCCACAAGAATGCCCAGTTGTCACGCATCGACAAATTTAATTATTTGTATTCCTTACTCGAAGGGCCCGCTTTACTTGCCATCAAGGGACTTGCATTAACCGAAGAAAACTATCAAGCTTCGATAGACATACTCAAGCAACGATTTGGAAATCCTCAACTAGTTATTTCAGCTCATTTGGACGAACTATTGAAGCTTCCAGCATGTTCAGGAGATAAGTCATCACAACTTCGCACTGTTTACGACAAGGTCAGTATCAACGTGAGGGGTCTCGAGGCGTTAGGAATAAATTCCGATCAATATGGCAGCTTGCTTATTCCTGTCATCATGTAAAAATTACCATCCGAGATAAGAATCCAGATTGCCAGAAAGACCGCCAGCGAAGTATGGGAAATTCGCGATCTTCTAGAGGTAATTCGAAAAGAGGTCGAAGCCCGCGAAATTAGCGAAAATGTCCGTGCCAACAACGAAGACAGTAATGACCATCGAAAGCAAAACGAGCACTGGAAACATAACAAACAACGAAATTTTGCGTCTGCATCGAGTCTGTTCGTAAAAAATGGTAGTACTGGAGAAACCAAGATGAAATGTGTGTATTGTGGCGAATCTCACTTCTCCGCTTCGTGTGGCCGAATTAAGGACATAAATGATCGAAAGGACATTTTGAGACAAAGCAAGCGTTGTTATTTATGTTTACGAGTTGGTCATCGAATTAATGAATGTGATAAAGCCCGTAACTGCCGCCGCTGTGATGGAAAACACCACCAGTCCATTTTCCCACGAGATTCTTTTCCGACAAATAAGAAGACGCCAGAAGAAAAGCCGAAGTCAACCGAAGATGAATCCTCAACCGTGAATCAAAACCTTACGACGACAACGACCCGAAGCCCATCCAAGGTTCTTTTACAGACCGCGATAACCTTCGCCTATTCGAAACACAGCGAAACAGCCATTCCCGTTCGAGTGCTGCTCGACAGTGGTAGCCAGCGTTCATACGTGACAGATCGCCTAAAGGAAAGACTTGGTCTACCGTCAATCAAGAAAGAAACTCTAAATCTGAATACCTTTGGAGAAACCCGATTCACAAAGAAACGATGCGACGTGATCAAGCTGAAACTGCAGACCATCCAAGGAGAAGATATAGAAATCTCCGCCTTAAGTTTTCAGAAAATTTGCTCGCCCATATCGGCCAAGATTTGTCTTGACAAGTACCCCCATTTGAAGGGATTAAACCTAGCCGATTCAAGCCTAACTGAGAACGACCACGACGATATCGACATTCTGATAGGATCCGATTATTATTTTGATATAGTAATTGGTGAAATTGTAAGAGGAGAGAGTGGCCCAGTCGCAGTGAGCAGCAAACTAGGATGGATTCTGTCCGGACCCTCGAACGAAGCTGAAAAACACAACCGTATTTCGATGTCCCAACTCGTCATTGAAAGAGAAGAACCTACCTCACTTGGATCACCTTGCTTGGCCCAAGATGATGGCCTAATCGACAACCTCCGAAGGGTTTGGGACACTGAGTCCATGCATGGGGATCAGTGAACAGCCGATCACGAAACCAACCAAATTCCTGGAAAATATATGCTTTGATGAACAAGAAGGACGATACGAAGTTAGCCTACCTTGGAAGAAGGACTATCTGCCCCAATCATCTGGATACCCACTGTGTGTTAAAACGCTACGACAGCTACAATCGCGTTTAAAGAAAGATAGCAATCTTATGGAGGAATATAACAACATCATCAAGCAGCAGATCGAAAGTGGAATTATCGAAGCAGTGCCAGACGAAGACGACAACAGTGAAGGAAGCTATTATTTGCCGCACCATGGGGTGGTAAGACAGGACAAACAGACTACAAAGTTACGTGTGGTGTTTGATGGATCCGCCAAACCAGATGTCCATAGTCCATCCATTAATGAATGCCTCGAGAAAGGGCCCAATCTTGTGCCGTATTTATTTGACACCATTGTCAAATTTCGAGGTCATCCCATCGGGATCATATCAGATATCGAGAAAGCCTTTCACCAAATACAGATTAATCCTATCGACCGACGTATGCTTAGATTTCTCTGGTTCGACGATATAGGAAATGGAGATCCCCAAATTAAGAGGTTCCAATTCTGTCGTCTCGTGTTTGGACTTACGCCAAGTCCAGCAATTCTAGCAACCGTCATCCAGCACCATTTGTCTCGGTACAAGGAAAAGGAGCCTGAAACTGTGTCTGTATTAACCGATTCACTCTACGTAGACGACTTGGCCGGAGGTGCTCACGACGATCAAGAAGCGATGGAGATTTACAACAAGTCCAGAAACCTAATGAAAGATGGTGGCTTCACGTTAAGAAAATGGAATTCCAACTCCAAAGTATTGCGAGATCAAATTGCTGCCGACAAATTGGAAAACGACAACTATGCCTCTCACAAAGTTCAAGATTTGAGTAGACAAGATGTTTCCGGAGCGAGAGAAATTCCATCAGCCAAAGAGACTGGTGAAGACAAGTTGGTCCAAATCCTGGGGCTCAACTGGAACGTAGAAAGCGACGAATTCCAATTCAACACAACCGAGTTGATTGATTATGTTAAAGCCTTACCTCCTACTAAGAGATCCGTGCTAAAGATTTCGGCGAAGATCTTTGATCCGATTGGTATGCTGACCCCATTCACTATCAACTTGAAACATTTATTCCAGATTCTCTGTTCTGATCATGTTGATTGGGACGTAGAGCTTGAAGGGAAAGTGTTATCAAGTTGGAACTGTCTGGTAAACGACTTAGAAGCTATAGGAACTGTTCGAGTGCAACGATGTTATTTCAGCCATTCTGGAATGAAAATCACAAACCAGCAGATCCACGGATTTTGTGACGCCTCGGAAAAGGCATTTGCAGCAGTAGTCTACCTCCGGACCGAATACGAAGATCGTCATGTTGAAACCAACATCATTTCGTCAAAGACAAGAGTGGCCCCTCTGAAGAAACAGTCGATTCCGAGACTAGAGCTTTTAGGAGCTACAATTTTGGCACGATTGGTAACATCTATCTGTAAAGTCCTCTGGCCACTGCTAACGAAGCCCGAAGTATTTCTATGGACTGACTCATTTACTGCACTATGTTGGATCAAGAACGACAAGGGTTGGAAACAATATATTCAACGCCGAGTCAAGGAAATTCGAGAGCTGACAAACGAAGATAAGTGGAAATTCTGTCCCGGAGAATTTAATCCAGCTGACCTACCATCTCGTGGATGTACTGGATCAGCACTTGCCAAAAACGAGGAGTGGTTCCATGGACCTGGATTCCTAAAGCATTCAGAGGAACATTGGCCCAAATCACCTCAACATATACTAGTGAGGATAACGAGATCGCGTTCGCAGAGATCGTCAAACGGCCCCCTACGACCACACATTCACTCGCAACCTTGATGAAGGATGAATGTACAATGGTAAAGATTGGACATCTTATCGATTGCCACCGCTACAGCACCATAACGAAGTTATTGCGAGTCACAGCAACAGTATTACGATGTGTGAAGAAATTGAGACGATGCCAAACCGCCACAACCTCTTCGCTGAACGCTGACGATCTGGTGGAAGCTGAGGAGCTTTGGATAAAAGACGTGCAATCGACTGCGTTTCCACAAGAGATCCAGCAGATGGCTGAAAAACAGACCAGATCGAATCAACTTGTTAACCAACTTGGTTTGTTTTTGGATGAAAAGGGAATCATTCGATGTGAGGGACGACTCGACAACACGACGGCCCTACAAGATGCTAAGAAGCCAATACTTCTACCATCCAAGCACTACATGACCGAGTTAATTATCCGACAAAAACATGCCACTGTCCAGCACAACGGTATCAAGCAGACCCTCAATTGTATTCGAGAAAAATACTGGGTCTTACGAGGAAGAGAGGCGGTAAAACGAGTACTTCGAAAGTGTGTCACATGCAAGAAATTGGAAGGAAAACCGTTTCCTACACCCAAGGTTCCACACTTACCTTCCTACAGGGTTAGTGATGACCCTCCATTTACTAACACGGGTCTCGATTTTGCTGGTCGATCGCTCTTAGTAAGAGAGAATGAAACGACGGACAACGCAAGAACAACGTCTAGAAAGGTGTATATAACTTTATTTACATGCGCGTCAACCAGAGCAATCCATCTGGAATTGCAAATGGTTTATCCACGAACACGTTCATGCAAGCATTTCGACGATTTTCTAGCCGTAGAGGAACTCCGAGAAGATTAATTTCGGATAACGCGAAGACATTTAAATCAGCTAGCAAGGAATTGTCAAAAATTACGCGATCAAATGAAGTGCATCGATATTTGGCAAATAAGGGTGTTACGTGGGATTTTATCGTAGAAAAGGCCCCCTGGCATGGTGGGTTTTGGGAGCGATTGGTAAAAAGTGTAAAACGGTGTTTAAAGAAATCTATGGGACGAGCATGCCTAACCTTTGAAGAATTACGGACGATCCTGGTCGAAGTCGAATCAACCATAAACAACCGCCCTTTGACCAACGTGTATGACGACGAACAAGGCATATCTTACCCTCTCACGCCAGCCACCCTGATATATGGACGTCGATCGAACGACCATGACTCCGAACGACAACCACTTTGAGATCGTGAGTACGAATAGATCGCTGACCAAACGTGCTAAATACCAGAGGAAGATTCTGGACGACTTCACTAACCAGTGGAGGACAGAATACTTATTAAGTATTCGTGAATCAGCAAAACAAAGACTCGTGGTAATGTAGAAGATTTGATTTCCGTAGGAGACATTGTTATTTTAAAAAACGAAGGTACTGCGCGTATCTTCTGGAAAATAGCCAAAGTCGAGGAATTAATTCGAAGCAACGACAACATTGTTAGGTCAGCAAAGATCCGAGTGTTAAATAGCCAGAAGCGACATCCCGTCCTATTACGAAGACCTATTCAACATTTGATTCCATTGGAGGTTCGCTCGGAACCTGAGACAAAGAATGACGAAGCGGAAGAACTGCCTGTTACAAC
Organism: Chrysogorgia sp. JL179-B06; assembly: GCA_035772405.1. Lineage (NCBI taxonomy): Eukaryota > Metazoa > Cnidaria > Anthozoa > Scleralcyonacea > Chrysogorgiidae > Chrysogorgia > Chrysogorgia sp. JL179-B06. Next base: position 6,628,808 of record JAYKKM010000475.1, on the reverse strand, counting down.
CGAGGAACAGTCAGATGTTGGAAGACCAAGAAGACATGCGGCGATCGTAGGAGAACTTTTGAGAAAACAGTCACAATTCTAGTTACTGTATAGTTAATTTTCAAACGTTCTAGATTCACGTACTGCAGGTTTGATCATCTTAAGTGATCAACCTGGGGACTGTGAAAAGGTTGAATTTATTTGTTTGTTATATTGAGAGAGCCTGGGAACGAGAAGAACACGAGGCATAAACAATGTGAAATTGACTAGATTATATTATGTTAGTTCGAAACGAAAATGCAAAGTGTATTAAATAAAGCTAATAGATATATCCAACATGTAAACCTCAAAAAATTATAAATTTATCTCAAAAATTTAATTTGTTTGTAACAATGCCAAAATTCGGATAAATACAGTCGAGAAAAAGGAATTTTCTAAAACATATATTTACCATGTATTCAATTTTTGAGGTTTAAGTTTGAGATCAATTTACAATGATCAAATTCTGAAAATTTGATGTCTATATATACGACTAATATTGAATGTAGCATAGCGTCCCATTTTTACGATCAAATTTTTACCTATCGATATTTTTACGTATTTATAAAGCAGAGCTGCTAAATATTACTTGGTCGAAAACCGTTTTGCTATTCGACGATGGCAAGTATTATTTTTCTTACTCCGAATCTGGAGTTGTTATGTCCGCCATTAATCGTTCATGTTCTTGACCAGCGTAACGAAGTGACGTCAGATTCTCAACGCGAAGACTCCACGTGGGTAATTCTTCAAGTAAATCAAGGTCGTTTTTTCAAAGGCTGGACATTTCGTCTACTTCTCGAAAAAAACAAGAAAACAAATAACCTCGACAGAAATTCAGGCGTAGCATTGAGAATCTGACGTCACAAATAATATTACCTTTTGAAATTGCGGGCTCATTTGGAACACGTTCTTAGTGATGGTGGCCTAAATAATAGTGATTATACTTACTTCAAAATACCATTTTTTAGTTTTTTTTACATCGATGATCACTTTCGACCCTTAAATACTATTCTATGCTAAAGAAAATCTAAAAGACGGGGGTGAATTTTCATCGTAGTGGCACTTTAACGTTTTGAAATAACTTTGTATTGTCTATTGTATTCTATTGTATTCCGCTCTATTGTTTTCATTGTTTTCCATTGTTTCGCCTCATTATAATCTGAAAACCACTCTTTATTTATATTTAGTATCCCCTTTTCACTGCACGAATACAAAATTTAACATCAGGAAACGAAAAAGCAATTATTAATAATGTATAATTTGGTAGTTTTGAAAATTTGTTTTTTTGGAAACATTTTGTACATAACTGCAGCTGACTTTCATTTAATCTAAACGCGGAAGTGAAAACAAATATTTATACATTATACTATTTCCCCCCGTCGCTAAACTGATCTCAGTCACATTCAAGTGAACCGACGTTCACTTGTCCGGTGTATATAATCCCTATAAAAATTTTCAGTTAAACATGGATTACATAACTTCACAAGATAGTTCCAATTGCTCTATCTTGGGCCTTCTTAAGCTGTTCGTGCAAGGAAAGACTTGGACAGAATACTGGACAGTGCTGGACACCTCCGACAGCTGTACACTACGGCTTTACACAAGCCAAGAACAATTTCAGGCTGGTCTGAAAGAAACGCACGCCATCCAGCTAACTCCGAACACGTATTGTCAATCTCTACACAGAAGCAGTCACAGTTACCATTTTAAAGTCTGCGTTGACTCCGGCCTCAACGCGAGCCTTTATCGTTTCAAGTGCGCGTCAGCGTTTCTCAGACAACACTGGCTAAACAAACTGACATTGGCATTGCGTTCGTTTTGTCGTAAAACATGTTTCCATTGCTACGAACCGCCGGAGAACGTAGCGGTGGACAAAGGAGCAAGTGATACGAACGAATCTACGAGTGTTTCAAGCGAGGTTTTCGGCAGCTTAGGAGATTCCCTTCCGCGCGGTGAAAACTACGCGAAGGTTTCTGGTGGCGAGACTGATGCAATAGAAGATCAAGTTACAACGCCTTCGTTTAAAATGCTTGATAATTTTCATGAGGAACATCCATTTTCTTCGTTCTCACGCAATTCAAAAAGCGAGAAAATTCTGTCTCAAGCCAACGCAGCGGAACTCGAAAATAACCATGAAAGTTTAACGGAGACAAAAATTTCCATCGTGAATGAAAACGAAAATTATTCCAACTTTGGGCTGCGCAGTCCTTCCATTTATAGCAATCCGGAACTTGGAGATTGCAATTCGACATCGTCTCTAAAAATCTACGACTTTCAAGATAATCGCTTTTCTACTTTCTCGAAAAGACCAAGCGCTGTAGAGGATGTACCACGCAGGACAGACCTTGTTAATTCTGCTCTTGTTTTGGAAGATTCTGAAATTGGTCTCGCAATTTCTAAGAGAATTTCAACGCATTATGGTAAGGCTATAAAAAAACAGTGACTTCTCACTTTATTCCCTTGTTTTTTCTTTATTTAACTTCCTATAAACATTCCCTTTGATCTATCCCCGACCTACTTACTGATCGACGCTAAAATTAACAAACGACTTTTCGATTTCTACATCACATTAATTATTTGTTATTGTTTATCGTGTCTGATATATTGCCTAATTTTTGTCACATGGTTATTCGCAAGAGTGGTTAAAGTGCCCATGCGACGAAATATCACATTACGTTTCCTGGCATTTTTTGTTACAGACATAATTTTAGGTTAATAAATGTTTCCAAAAAAATGAACAACCATGGTCGCCCAAATTTTGTCCGCCATTGCTCAAAACTTGTTCCAGACGAGCCCGCGATTCCACAGCAGAGGTCAGAGACTCAACACGTAACATGCAGCTTTATGAAAATTATACGACAAGTTACAATAGAAAGTTTTCTCCAAGTAGCTTTATATTAGACTTGTTCGAGTAATGGCGGCCGTATAATCTCGTATAAAAACAGTCTGAAAAGGCGACTTCCCATGTTCGCAATTGCTTGAAATTTGGCAAGTTAAGTAAGAACACCATGCTCTTTACAAATATGTAAAAATTCGGGATACCAAATATTTGATCACAGGGTCACTTTAATTATCGTTTCGGAAACATAGCCTCCTCCACAGGCAACTCTGTGGCTTCTTTTTTCCGAGTTCGCTTCCAAGGCTGTGCGAACAATGTTTTGGCTGGGATTGTAGGGAAGTATAGGGATTGTGAAGGGATTGATTGACCTCCCATGGCGCAATTCTCTGGCTCGGCCAAAAAAGGCCAAAACAACGTTGGAAGCTATTTGATTCGGAAAAAGAAGCCACAGAGTTGCCTGCGGAGGAGGCTATCGGAAACCAACGTTGGAGGTCAATTGGAATGTACTACGTGATTACATTGCAATTTCATAACAGGAAGTCTTGTTTCTCCAACCAAAATATAGCTTCGAAAAATTCATTTAGATCATTTGGCTGATGTTTTCGAGACAAATGGTTTGCAACTGCAGGATTCGCAAAACATCAATGTTATTTTTCAGCCAACGGTCGCGCGTAAATCAGCTTCCAAACACTCCATCACTTCAACGCTGGCGTTTAAATCGTCAACAAATGCGCAGATTACTGCAGTCAAAAGCAGAAAAGAGCTTACCTACACTGACTGAAAAAATTCTGTTAACCACCTTCAATCCTATACTTTACATCAAGGGAGAATGATCGAAGAACAAGAAGGTAAAGTGCGCAGTGCAAAATCATATTGACATTGATGTCATCGCGATGCAAAAACATTTAATTGGAAAACATGTGCCAAATTATCTCAATGAATTTTTCGAAGCCATATTTTGGTTGAAGTTTCGCCTTTACTTCCATCTTTGAAGAAACAATACTTCTTGTTATGAAATAGCCCTAACTAATAGGCCCGCCCCAACCCGCCCTCTCCCAACCCGCAAAGCCGGTTCGCAGGCTTGTTATGAAATTGTGACTCGTGCAGGGCCGTATATCTTTGAATCACGTGATGCATTAACTTCATATCACGTGGTACATTCAAATTGACCTCCAACGTTGGTTTCCGAAACCACAATTATACCACTCCAGTGATTTCGATAGTTTACATATAAAAGTTCGACACTCACTTATTTCACTTTAGTATAACAATTAAACAATATAACTGTAGGATAGCGGGATGACTGCCGCCCAGTATTGATAATAATTATTTCTTTTCTCTGCATGCTATCTCTTCGGGTATAAGTAACTTTATTATCTCCTTTGGCTTTGACTCTCGTATCTCTACCGTCAAGTATTTCTATACTTAAAAAACAGATATCACATTTCAGCTAAGTCTACAGTGTTAAAAATCTAAAATATGTCACGCGATCAATTATTGCTTAATGACTAATACCATAGTTAATATAACCAGCTCTCAACACACTCCCCCATGGGAAGATTGGCTACATTTTCGCATGTCTATTGGAACTGTAACAAGTGGCTTAAAATAATGTCTGTTTAAAGTTCTTGTACATTGGGCTGCACAATTTTGTTTCGTTCCTGCGCTTCTACCGCAGCAGCACTTCTAGGACGGAACTCTGGGGCATTAGGGTTCCACTTTTCCTCCGGCTGTGGATCACAGTGTAGAGGTGGGTCACAGTGTAGTTCCAAAGGGTAGATGGACTGAATGAGACGTCCAACTCTCCCTTGGCGGTTTTTAGGCGTACTCCTCTACCGTGATCATCTCTCCCGGTAAGCAATTGAATTATCTTTACTAACTTCCAAGTGTTTCGGGTTTTGTCATCATGGGTTTTGGTGTTCGCGCAAATTAAACTCGTAAGGTACTCCTTGGTTCAACGTTACCACATGGCGTTCTTTGCATGCAGGAAGGGATTTGGTGTCAGGACTGCGGGACAACTCCGGATCATCCTCAAAGTAGGTCAGGGGTCGTTAGTTTATGGTAAGTTCGATGTCCAGAATGCCTCCTCCAACTGCTCATAAATTGTCAATTCCTTGCCCACTGTCTTTCAGAATGCTGATTTAAAGATTCCGATAAGTCTTTCAAACTGTCTTCCCCGCCAAGGGGCTCTAGACAGATTGATTTTCCACTTGATTTCATGCTGATTTAGGGTATCTTTATCTTGAAATCTCTCCTCCTTCCACACTTCCTCTAGCCACGTCGCTGCCACCTTGAACGTAAGATCGTTGTCAGAGTAGTCTACCGATGTGCATCCGCGTCGGGACAGGAATAGTTTGAAACTTAGCAGGAACTCGCTAGTTTCAAGATTGGGTATGCTTTCCCTTCTTGATTCTTAATACTACGGTATTTGACAGGTCCCGCGAAGTCAATTCCAATAACGGAGTAGGGCTGTAAGGTTTGGTTTGGGATCGACGTCATCCCATACACTTCCATCGTACTTGTTTTACTAGCATACGATATCTGCAGATCCAGTATGCTGTTGGTACTTTGATGCAAGGCCCGGCTCTTGCAACTACTTTCTCAGCCAGTAGAGAACTCCGAGGGATGTAGAGTGGGCAGTGACCAATTATTATTCCATGTTACTCTAGTAGACCATCGTCGTTGGCTGTCAAATTATTCTCTGCTTCCCGCACAATTTGTGGGTCTGTTGCTTGCTGTTCTTGGACGAACTCCTTTTCCTCCGCTGCCAACCCGTACAGGATTGACCGAAGCCTACGCTACTCCGGGTTTCTGCAGTTGTAGATAAACCTGCTAACACATAATCTGCAGGTTTCTCTTAAACGCGTATTTCTAGAGAAATACTGCTCTATCGATAGGCACTAGCTCGTTCTGCTTCTGTTGCTGCTGCTAACACTTCTTTGACCATCCTGGCTTCTGGAAGCGACTTCTCTGATGGTCGGATCACGGGGTGAGGTGGCCATTTTGCATGATCTGCTAACCATTCTGGCCCAGTGTTCCACAGCTTCGTGAGTTGATCTCCTCTGCTGGCAAGGTCTACTTGAATTTCACCTGTGGGAACATGCCTCTACTGGATATACGGATGCTGGCCACGAACTGCTTGTATTGTCCCCCTCCCATTATCCAATGGAGCGCCACGGTACTGTCAAGCCATTGAATCTTCTCTCCAAGATGATTTAAACCATCTAAATAGATGGTTTAATGAAAATGAACTGGTGGTAAATTGTAAGAAAACAAAGGCAATGCTTTTTGGTAGTAGACAAAGGCTCTCTAGATGTTTAAATCCTACACTGTCATTTGCTGGAAATATATTGGAAAATACAAATATCATGAAATACCTTGGACTATCTTTTGACTCTGAAATGAACTGGCATTGTCATATCGATACTGTTGCTGCAAAAATTTCAAGCAGGCTAAATCTGCTCAACAGAATAAGAAAATACCTCAGTGAAGATACCTGTAGACAGTTGCACGGATCGTTGGTCCAGCCACTATATGAATACTGTGACATAATTTGCTAATGACCAATGCTAACAAAACCAATCTCGAAAGACTGCATAAACTTCAAAAGAGAGGTGCTCGCATCATATTACGTAAAATAATTGGTGATGAACGTACAGAAGCTCTATTTAAACGACTTGCTTGGGTCAACCTTACCGCCAGATGGAATTATCATAAGTGTTTTACTGTATTTAAATGTTTAAATGGATTTTGTCCTTCTTATCTTTCTAATTTATTTTGTTTAAATTCAGATGTTCATAGTTATAACACACGTTCTCGAAATAACATTCATATGTCTAAAGTTTCTTCTAACTCAGGCCTTCGTTCCTTTTCCTTTTCTGCTGCTAAGTTATACAATAGTCTTAATGTAATTACTAAAAACTCTTTATCAGTAAGTGCTTTCAATATCAATTATTGGTCCAGTTTTTAAGTTTTTCTAATTGTTTTTCTGATGTAATTTGTGACTAGTTTTATATTTAATTTCTCTACACAGCTCCAATGTAAATAAGGTTTACCTTTTTGGATTCTGTGTTTAATAAAGTTTATAAGCCAGGCAATCTCTCACGTTTATCAGTAAGTTGCTTATTGCCATATGGACCGTCACTCTAACTCTAACCTCGGGACAGTAAGGTCTTGTTTGGCTAGTCTACCTCTAATTGCGACCAGGCGTTGTGTAACACCGCTTTGCTGCATGACTACTGCGAAGACTGCTGATCCAACTCCTTGGGTTACTTGCTTCTCCGAAGGCATGGAGCTCTACTTCCAGTACTGGTTCTCGATGCTGTACCACTGTTCTGGGTATGATCTCCTGCGTGGGAAGGGCCTGTTCCCACTTTTAGAATTGAGGGGGCATCACACGCACTCTTCTCGTTGCAAACGTCCCTGTAGATAATTTCTCCTGTTAAACTCCAGGGAACTGCTACTCTCAGAGGGTCGTAAATCTTGGCCAGGATTCCTCTCTTGGTGAGCGGGATTTGGTCTTTAGGAAAGGAGACAGACAGAGTATCTCTAACCTTGTTCCATTGTAGATCGAGCAGTTTAGACTCACTTGACCTCGTCCCAAGCTATTCCTTGGCATATAGGTGAGGTCCTATTTGATCTCGCTGCTGATCGGGTCTTCAAGCTGCGGTGCATTCGAGCTCCACTTGTGCAAAGTGAACTCTGCGTCTTTGCAGATGTACACTGCATCTCGTTTTCTCTGTCCTACTGCTTCGACGCACGTTCCTCCAGAAGTGAGGTCGTCGACATACAGGCATTAGGGACCTTAAGCAAGAGGACGGGAGAGGAGGACGGGGACGTCTGTGCACGAGAAAGACTGGGGCGAGTACCGGGTGACTTAAGCAAAATTACTTCAAAGTGCAGGACGGGAGATAAACACAATAATAAAAAAAGTGTATTACACAAATGGCATCTTTTCGGGACGTTATACCATTACTTACAAAGGAATTTATTTCCGGTAAGACGTCGTCGTCCTCTCTCGTCCTCTTGCTTAAGGTCCCTATTAGGGACCTTAAGCAAGAGGACGGGAGAGGAGGACGGGGACGTCTGTGCACGAGAAAGACTGGGGCGAGTACCGGGTGACTTAAGCAAAATTACTTCAAAGTGCAGGACGGGAGATAAACACAATAATAAAAAAAGTGTATTACACAAATGGCATCTTTTCGGGACGTTATACCATTACTTACAAAGGAATTTACTTCCGGTAAGACGTCGTCGTCCTCTCCCGTCCTCTTGCTTAAGGTCCCTATTACCGTATCTGCACCACGGCAATGGTCATTTTTTCTGCCCAAGTTTCTAGGTGTTGTTTGATAATACCTCCTAATAGGAATGGCGAACTCGTCAGACCAGACAGGGCTCTCGTGAACCTGTAGGTTTCTGTAGGTGAGTTGCTTGCTTACCATGCTTACTTGCTTGCCATGCTTATAATTTATTTCTTTATTTTTTTCCTTTAGTACCTCCTTTAAACTATGATGTTCCTACGTTGTCAAAAGGGGATCCGAATCGTGGCTTCCTCAAAATGTTGATTGGGAAGAAAAACTGGAAACAATTTCGAGCAGTCGTCGACAAAAATCAGCTACTGTTATCAGAACCTGATACTGGCCCGGAAATAAATAACACAAAAGATGTAACGCGCATTGAACTCAAACCGCACTTACTGTTTGTCCATTTACGAAGGAGGAGCCACGATTATCGTTTCAAAATGCTCACTGGCTCGTCGACAGAGTACTTTCTAAAATGCCCGACAGTGTTCGAGAGAGACAAATGGATTGAAACTCTCACGATAGCCTCGCGTAGTGTATGCCAAAACACTTGCGTCCAATGTTGCAGGAAGTGTTCACGTACTAGTTCCGCCGCCTCAATTGTTGAAGACGGATCAGAAACACAAGATGGCGAGTTGGTGGTTGACCCTGATGACGGAGCAGATGACGTGTTTTACGTTGAAATGAACAACGACGAAGGAGCAGTTACGTTTGCGAATCCCAGCATTTCCGAGCCACTTGGCCTTAATCTAAGACAGATTCAAGGAAACGGAGGTACTGCGCGCGCTACTACATGTACAGGGGAGCTACCGTGGAGTGGGCTAATGAGTGGGCTAATAGTCAGCTCCTTTTCAACGGACACCTTTGATACGCCATTAAGATGGGCATCTCCTTAAGACAGACAACTCCTAAGACGGATACCTTAAGACGGACACTTCCTTAAGATGTCACCTCTGCGGAGACAGGCACTTATTTAAGACAGACACTTCCTTAGGATGGACAAACGTTTTTAAGACAGACACCTCTGTATGACAGACACCTCTTTAAGACAGACACATATGTAAGACGGACACCTCTGTAAGACGGACACCTCTGTAAGACGAACAATTCTAAAGACGGACACCTCTGTAAGACAGACACCTCTGTAAGACAGACACCTCTGTAAGACAGACACCTCTGTAAGACAGACACTTCTGTAAGACAGACACTTATAAAGACGGACACCTCTCTAAGACAGACACTTCTAAAGACGGACACCTCTGTAAGACAAACACCTCTGTAAGACAGACACCTCTGTAAGATAGACACCTCTGTAAGACAGACACTTCTAAAGACGGACACCTCTGTAAGACAAACACCTCTGTAAGACGGACATCTCTCTAAGACAGACACCTCTGTAAGACGGACACCTCTCTAAGACAGACACTTCTAAAGACAGACACATCTGTAAGACAGACACCTCTGTAAGACAGATACCTCTGTAAGACGGACACCTATGTAAGACAGACACCTCTTTGAGACAGACACTTCTCTGAGACAAACAAGATTTTTATAAGACGCGGTTTACGTTATTAACAGTTTATATATGTATATTTACCGTTTTATAGCAGATGGCATGGCTGATTCCGAAGGGGTATACAATGACATCAATATAGGTAACAATATAGGAAATACTTATCAAATATCTAAAAAGGGTGGTGTACTGCCGAAATAGTGTGTAAGTAGTCTAGCGTTTTGAGCGAAGGCCCTTCGTCAGAGAGTGAAACGTAAAGTAAATAATAACAGAGTGAGACTTTTATAGAATAAATAATTGCGTAAGACAAAAATAAGCCAATCAGGTGTGAGAAACAATAACAAATAAAAAATGAGATGTACACTGTAAAATAGGAAAGTCATTTGCTAATTTTACCGACAATCAGCATATCACAAACACACCATACAAAGGGATGATAATGAGTGGGAGGTGAAATAAAGAAATATTCAAGGATTAAGTGAGACAAAGATCAATAGAATGAAAATCTTTCATTGAGACCATGTGGATGAATGGTACCAAGTTTGAAAATGAGACGCTTTTCTTGTCTTTTACGGTAATCATTTCCACCAGAAATGGGTGACATGGCACAAACTTTCATGTCGGAAATCGAATGGTTGCACTATTAAAATGTTGGGCGACGACGCAATTTTCCCTTTCGTAAACGGTCGTTACCATCCCGAAGGGTCGTTATCATCCCAGCTCTCATAGAATGTTGGGTAAGCGGAGTGAAATTCCTCGTGGTCCCAAGGTTCCCGCACACTTTATTTCGCGGCTCCTCGTGTTCTTTCATAATATTGCTATCTAAAAAGCGAACAAGCATCTATATGGCGAGTTCTTTGAACAAAACCGAAACAATCAAGAGGCAGATTTGGAGCAAGTCTATGAAATAGTGTGTAAGTTGTCTAACGTTTCGAGCGGCCCTTCGTCAGAGAGTGAAACGTAAAGTGAAATAATAACTGTATGATTATTTCACTTTATATTCAACTCTCTGACGAAGGGCCTTCGCTCGAAACGTTAGACAACTTACACGCTATTTCGGCAGTACACCAACCTTTTTATACATTTTGATTTATATTTTTACGCAGCACAACACGTTTTATCACCTATTGAAAAGCATCAAGTTATGACTAGTAACTTTACGCGAATTAACTATGTTCTATGGCAAATGCTTAACTACATTTATGGTTATATTACGGTGGTCCATATATGCAATGCGCATATAATAGTTTCGGTCGACAAATATATTTTGTCGGTCGACAAATATATTTTGTCAGTCAATATATTTTGACCTCGCAGCATACGTTGTTGTGATTGATATTTCGAAATCCCGCGAATAACGTCATTTGCCTTTCGGAAAGTTCTATATATACGTTGTGACCGTCGATCACAAAATCGAATTTACTGTTCCAGGATTGACAGTTTGCCACGTATAATTTCTTCTGCATGAACGCTCTTCTGGCTTTAGTGTATACCAAATACTAAATATTTACATATTTTGAATTTCACGACCAACATGTCACCGCACCAAAGTATCACGGGAACCTTGGGACCACGAGGAATTTCACTCCGCTTACCCAACATTCTATGAGAGCTGGGATGGTAACGACCCTTCGGGATGGTAACGACGGGTTTGTCGACATCATTGTTCCTTACGGAGTGAAGATGTTTAGCAAATCTGTCAGAAAGTCGCCAACCAGTTTCACCGATGTTGCACCTGGTCATCAGGTTACAAGTTGTACACAAGCACCTACGCACATCATGTAGCTCAATGGTAAAAATGTCAGAAGGATGCAAGGTTGTATACATATGTAACCTTTGCGCATCCGTAGTCAATGTAGCTCGATGGTTATTGGTTAGAGCATGTCACAGCTGGTTATTAGAAGGTTACATGTTGTCACATATGTAACCTTCGTACATCATCTTTGTCGATGTAGTAACTCAATCGTTTCAGCATCTCACTTGCAATCAGAAGATCACAGAGGAGTCATGAATTCCTCGATTGGGGCTCATAGAATCCAGTAGAAATGGAAAACTTTGAGACATTTTTTCTCTTTCTGAAATTAAAAGTATAGAAACTTTAGTATGATTTGTCGAATGTCTTTTCTTGCATACCACTAACAAGACTTCACTTTCTCTGCAGCAAACCCAAGCGATACTGACACAATAATGTTCGACGAAAAAAGTGGTTATCTGAAAACAAATGCAGTGAACAATGAATGGAAGCGATACTGGACGGTGATCAGAGGGAACAAGCTGTGTTTGTACTCGAACCAAAACGACTCAAAAGAAGTTAAAATCATTGAATTGTCGCCAGACGCCGTGCAGTGCCATATAGCGAGACGGAAATCAATTAGCTTTCGGTTTATTTTAATTACGAGCGCGTCTTGTTCGTACAAATTCAAGTGCACGTCTGCGCATGACAGGAAGCAGTGGATGACGGTGTTGGGAAAGATCGCTACGATAGGTCAGGTAAGTGGACAAGGTGATGTTACTGGAAATCATTCAAAGAATTCGATAGTTTCCCACGTCCGGAAAAATGAAGGTAGTAAGGCGGGATCAGAAGAACAGGAAATTGGAAGGAAGGGGGTAGAGAAAGAACAAGAAGAAGATAAACAACAGCAAGAATTAAAACTAGACAATAAACAAGAAAAGGAAAATGGCGAAGAAGATGTATACGAGACTATGGATTCAACCGACGATGTTAATTCCGCAGAAAAACACGAAGAGAAACAAGAGAAGCAACAACAACAACAACAACAACAACAACAACAACAACAACAACAACAACAACAACAACAACAACAACAACAACAACAACAACAACAACAACAACAACAACAACAACAACAACAACAACAACAACAACAACAACAACAACAACAACAACAACAACAACAACAAGATGGTTATGGTGAAGAGGACGTGTACGAGACCATGGATTCAAGCGATGATATTAGTTCCGGGAAAGATTCAGTGCAAAATCATGCGTTTCAAAATTCCTGGAAGTTTGAGGAGCATATTTCAATATTGAGCAGCGTTGATGGTTCTAGAAAAAATCTTATCTCTATGACCGAGGAATTGAAGAAAGAAAGAAATGAGGGAGAATTAGGCACGGGCATGACAGAAAACGAAGATGATATGGAGCTAACGCTTGCTGTCAACACAGAGTTGAGCGCAGCCATGGTTAATGAACGGGAAGTCAGGGGAGAGAGTGGACTGATGACAGTTATTGCGAAACATCAAGATAAGGTAGAGCCTAAGGAATGTCGTGTTGGTTGTGAATCGAGTCCACAGGAAGTAGGAGTTGCTGTTGGTCAGCCTGACGCTGTATTAAATGTAGAGATACAAGGTAAATAATCAGCGTCATGTTTAGTTGATTCAATTAACTAGGAGGAAGGAAAGGAAGGAACAGGAAGGAAGGGAGGGAGGGATTATGGTTCATGGTTGGATGGATGTCATCAGCTGGGGTTCTTTTCTTTTAAATGGTAATGGATGTTTAGATAATTGTAGACGCCATTTTCATACGTCCGTCAACGAGTGTTGCCATAAAAGGTTTTATAATGCATATCTGAGCTTTATTTTGGTTCATTGCATAGCTCTAGCGGTGGTCTTGATTATTGAAATGTTTCACACTTGTAGCATTTGTATATCTAGAGAAATTGTGTTTATGTGATAAGCGGCAGATTTTATGCAAATTAGTTTTCTGAATTTATTGGAAACACGATTTCTCCACTCAGATAAACTTTGAGGGTACAAAACTTTTCAGTAAACAAGACCACCACTAGAGCTATGCAATGAACCACGATGAAGCTAAGATCTGCATTACAAACATTTTTATGCGCAAAAATGCAATTTCTCATGATTTATACTATCGAGCCAAACCTTAAGGTTTTTTGTCGAGTTTCGTTCTGTGTTGCTTTGGATGTACTAACATGAGAAAAGGACCTGTATTTTCCGTGTGTGTAAAATGTTAGGACCAATCGGTAAGTTTTTGTTCCGAGATGTTGCGGTAAATTTCTAAGTACGGCTACATAAACCGAGGTTTTTACGAAGGATATGCAAGTAGTATAGGGAACAGGGCTGCGGGCTCAATTGATGTCAGCCGTGAGTATAAATACCAAAACGTCACCAAATTTATAACAAATCACGATTCGACAAAATTTAGTGTCGTTTTGGTAAATCTACGTTTACGGAAAACATCGGAAAACATCGAATAAGCCCACAACCCTGTTCTCTATACTACTACAGCAATCGTTAATCGAGCTAAACACCCCTCCCGTTTTCTACTCAATTGATGTCAAACACATGCGAGACTAGCGAAACAACACCAAATTTATACCAAATCACAATTTTCACTAAATTTAGTGTTATTTCAGTCATATTTTAAAATAGAGAGTGTCGTTTCAAAATTCTCGCAAATTACATTTAGGAAAAAATAGAAAGTGTCATTTCAACATTTTCGCGTGTTAAAAAAAATGTGGTGCGAGCGGTCTCACATATTAAAAAATAGAAAGTGCCATTTCAACATTTTCACAAATTTGTCGAATCACATTTAAAAAATAGAGAGCGCCGTCTCAACATTTTCACAAATTTGTCAAATCACATTTAAAAATAGAGAGTGTCGTTTCAACATTTTCACAAATTTGTCAAATCACATTTTCACAAATTTGTAAAATCACATTTAAAAATAGAGAGTGTCGTTTCAACATTTTCACAAATTTATGTGTCATAAAAGTGTCTCACGCGTGATAAAATTGCCACCTGTTAATAATAGATTAGTCCGTTTGTTCACTATTTTCAGCGTTTGTCACCTTACTTTTAAAATGGTGATCGTACACATATTTCGACGTTGTGATCCCTCCTGACAACAAACCCAAGAAAGGCACGCTCGGCGTCATAATCGCGACAATGCTCTCAACGTCTTTTTTTAATAACGGATCTTTTTGCAACTCGTCATTTAGCTCGTCGGGGTTCTCAATAGCGTTCAACCCATCTAGTAAGCTGGCGAATTTGCTGATTAGCAAGTCAGTGAGAAAAGCGTTTGCGATTTCCATTCTCTTCAACTCGTATTGGCGCCATATCTTGTCGATAACCTTTGCGGACGCTTTTTTAATATACGCCTCAGATTGGCTCACCACACCATCGCCAGACAGTCTAATTAGTTCAGATCTCCTAACGTCAACGTTGTCTTCCACAGTCGAAGTGTCGGCGGTCTCCTCAACTAGCTCCTCAATCGTGGGGTTTTCATCACTTTTGCGTTTCACCATCGCGTTATTACTTATACCCATATTTTATTGCGGAATAACAACTTCATGACTGTATGGATAGCGCAGTGAGATTTCAAGTCTAGCGTACTTGTTATTTTTTAGTGTGGTCACAATCGCCGACGATTTTTCTCTGCTAATGTTTCCAAGGTAATCGTCGATAATGACCTTCATATCACTCTTACTCGGACAGTAAAAGCAAATGAGCTTACTAATGTTTTCTCTATACGGTTTTGCGATCGACGTCAGTTGTTGTGTGATGACAATAACGCTCAACGTAAAATGTCGCGCACTAAAAGCTAGGTTAACCAATTGACTAGTCCTATTCTTGACATCTTGAGAACTCGCACAGTCGTCCAACACAATCAGAGTGTTAGTGCCTTTAAAAACATTTGTCACACACTTGAGAACAGCGTCAACACTGTCTTGCGCGCAGTCTATCGCTAACACGTCGGGGTCGCGTACATATTTCCAATCTTGATACGCTTTGTTCCACTCGAAAGTAGGACAAATCAACACAATGTAGTCAAACTTACCGCGATACTCAGACTCCAGTGTGTTGAGTAAATAATGCGTCTTACCACAAGCTGTCATACCAACAATTAGCGCATTAAACGGGGTCTCCATTAACTTACGTTTGATTTAATACTGGATTGACTGCAACCCATTGTTCATGAAGTTGACCAGCCCATCACTCATCACAAACACCCTGCACATAACGTTCGCAGTCGTCGCTTTCTTAGTGATCTCAAGAAGCACGCCGGATTGTGTGTTCACAATTTTTTTACCAGTGGCGACGTTGTAATTATCTTGAACGCTCCTCAAGTCGATGACTAACGCAAAACTGCTTTTGTAGAATTTCTGTATGGTTATGAACTGAGCGTGTTCTTCACCCAACCCAAACAATCGTTTCGCTTCTGCGTAGAACTTCGACTTTGGGATGCCTTGTGAGTGCACACTATTTGGCACACCTTCAATTGTGATTCTAACACTCTCGATATTTGGGTAAAGAAACTCCTCACTGTCTGTTCGCACCTTATTCGTGAATAGCAACACAATCGCCTTCATGCTTTTTCTTGGAAGATTAATGTTTTCATTCACAATGGTTGTGCCCTTATCCCATTCAGTGGTTTTCATCAATGTAACGTGTTCGTATGACAAACTACGACCACTTGCATAGCCTGACGTTATTTCATCAGCAAGCTCCTGATTATCAATCGTTTCATACTCAAGCTCGAGATTCTCCAGAGTGTATCCACCCACAGCGCTACCAGATTGCGCCACCATGATGTCTGTGGCCTTCGGAAGTGTGATCACATACTGCAAGTTGTTGTTCATGCTAAAAGGAGCGTACAACCCGTGGTCGTTCATGATCTTACCAAGCTTAATCCGCTGCTTCGTCCCAATCACACCAAACATTAACGCGTCACTAACCTTAACAACGTCTCCACTCGTCGCGCCACTGTCATCCTTAGAAATTAGCTTTCTCAAGTTCTCACCAGCAATACCATAATCAATCATTTGATTTCGCATAGTGATGCTCTCCCAAAGGTCACGATAAACACTAGTGTAATTTTCCCCACTGTTGTCGTACACAGCTTCTCCAGCTAGCCTCACGACAAGTTTCTCAACCAACAACTTGCTAACATTGTTCAAGAACCAGCTTTTGGCGTTTGCATTCTTAAAGTCGAACACTAGACCCAACGACCCAGGCACCAAACAGCTACTAACCTTGAGCTTCGGTATATCAATGTAAAGTTCCTCACCAGGACTGACCTTATTAGGGTTCAACGTGATCACGTGCTGTGTTCTCACCCCTTTTATGACACCCATAGTCGCTCGTCTAAAACCGGGGCTCAACTCTGCTGACGTGACGTTCATATACTTTACATATGTTTTATCATCTTCAAAGCTGAGACCCTCGAAGCTGAGACTACCGTTTTAGCTTGTAATAATCATAAGCAAACCACGCAAGTACCACCGCGAGCACCCACAGATTTTGAGCCAACCACGCGAGACCCTTTACACCCAACGTCAACGCATTGTAAACTAAATTAGCCAACCCAACAGCCCATGGACCCATCTTCGTTATCGCGTTCTTAACAGCCTGTGCGAATGACCTCGTGGCCATAGCGCCTTTCATAACAGCAGACCTCCCAGCGATAATAATAGTTGTTATAATCCCAGCCACTGAAATTGCCACAGCGCTCAACCCAACCATATTTTCTTTAGCCCATTCCTTGAATCTCTGAAACCTGTCAATGTCGACTTCTTGTTGCTCTCTAACCTCCTCTATTTCTAACTGTCCTAAAGTTCTGTATTTAGCTTGCGTAAGTCCAATCACTCTTTCGTGTAGATTAATGTGCTCTTCGTTCTCTGCAGTTGTGAGGCCTTTTCCCTCAAGCTCTACTATTCTTTCGTTCGCTTTGTCTATCGCTTCTTGAAAATGGTTTGCTTGTATTCGCAATGCACCATTGGCACCTATTCTTGATTCGCGCGCCACACCATCACTTGGGTTGAGCACACCATTCAGCTCGCGGTTTTCGTCTGGTGATAGCCCAGGTGTGTCATCATAACCCACTCTTGTCTCAATTACTGGGAAGTCGTCTGGGATCACTTCTGTTGTGACAGCTGTTGTTTCTGCACTCTCAGGGATTTGATCAACTAACTGTTTGAACTGCTCAATCGCGTTTTTACTACTCACGTCTTTACTGTAGATCAAGCCTTTTTTCCCAGGTATTAGAATTCGTTTGGGTTTTCCATATTTACCATCTTTGTTCATCGGTTTGAAAAGAATAGACCCTGAGCCTGTCACATACGACCTGTTGGCTATTTCCCTTGACGCGACGTCATGACCGAGTTTTTTTTTATACAACTCATACGTTTTCTTATCTATTAGCTTGACTCTTTTTACTTGATTTTTTTCTACCTCTTTGTTGAACACGTTTATCTTGTCCAATCTTCTATAAAGATCGTCTGACCTCACCTCAAGAGCCGTGCTGTAGCTTGTGTCATTGACGTCACCATATGACCCCTGCTCAACAAACTCCACCGCGGGGACTTCTGTGTTAGTTCCCCTTATTGTCACCGTCTTACCATCATCAGTGTCAACAAACGACGTCTCTTTTTGCCCACCTCGCCTCGCGTCTAGCTCACTCATTATCTTTTTCGCGTGGTCTTGATAGTCGTCGTAATTAACACGAGCGTCTTCCGGCATGTTGTCTTCAGTGTACTCACCGTGCATGCCTTCAATAAAATC
The DNA here is from genome assembly GCA_035772405.1 of Chrysogorgia sp. JL179-B06. Classification (NCBI taxonomy): domain Eukaryota; kingdom Metazoa; phylum Cnidaria; class Anthozoa; order Scleralcyonacea; family Chrysogorgiidae; genus Chrysogorgia; species Chrysogorgia sp. JL179-B06. The sequence goes on along the minus strand of JAYKKM010000475.1, from coordinate 6,610,594 downwards.
TTCGATATCGGCGAGCGTCTTTTCTAATTGCTCATCACTCATACCTTCGTACTTGTCAAAGTTTTCCATCTCGATCTCGTCAAAACCTTCCCCACCCTCAGCCATATTACATTAGCTCACATTTTGAATGTCGCTTTCTGGTATCCACGAATTATGTTTGCTCTCATAACCCAACCATTTAACCAGCGCCATCTTCTTCCCTCTGACTTTCTTTCTTTTCAACACCTTTTCGACTCTGTACACGTCGTCGCCACCACGTTCCCTATTGACCAGCGATAATTCCTGTTCATAAAATTTACCAATAATCTGTTCACCACTTATGTCCTCAATTTCGTACACATTCGGATCACCACGAATAACCTTCACCACTTTAAACAGCTCTTCAGTGAAGTTGGCTTCATAGCCCTTTGTGAACACACTCTTGTACTTACTAATTCTCACTGATTGACCAATCTTAAACTTTGGCAATGGGTTGTCTGCAAATTGATGACCAAACAAAGTGGTCCAAACTTCACCCTCATTTGACTTATTGACATCCTTCGGCTTCATCATAGTACTGCGGTTCACATTGCTATTGTAATTGCCCACGAACTGAACCAAAACGTCAATCCATTTGTACGTCCCATGAGTGTAAAAGTACTTCCACATAACACTCTTCAGACTTCTATTAAAACGCTCAACAACAGCGGCCTTTTTATCACTCTTAGTGCTGAAATATTCGACACCATGTTCTTTCAACAAACTTTTCACACCAACGTTGTAGAACTCAAGTCCGTCGTCAAATTGCGCTAACTTAGGCATGGTTCCAAACCGATCTTTAAAGTCAACCAACAATTTTCCAACAGCCTTAGTCATGTTCTTAGTGTCTTTTCTATAAACTGCGATGCCAAAAGCGTATCTACTCAATATTTCAATGCCTGTTAGTATCCAATAATAACCTCCATTCTGTTTTGAGTACTTACTCATGTCCACTAAGTCCATTTGAAGCTCTTCACCAAGAAACCCAACAAAAGTCGCGCGGAATTTATGTCTTCTCACAATGGGTTTGTACCTAGTGTAAGTGTCCTGCGCTGTCAACCACTCTTTCACTGTTTTTCTAGTTACTTTCAATCCGTCTCCCAACGCACTTTGATACAACCTCTCTACACCACTGAGCCCCGTCTTAGGATTATAATAGATGTCTCTCAACCCTTGCTCTGTCTCCACACCAAGCTCCATATAACTCACACAATATACAGTTCCAATAGCACCGCGCAGACGTCAGCGTCACCGTTGTTTGGTTTAACGCGAAACGTCATACTTGGGTAAATACCTTTTTTAATTCTCACCTTTGACTCAACATATGCATAACGTTGTATCCCTCCATCTAGAGACTGCTCGGTGGGTATTGGCAATGTTGTGATCACATCGCTACGCTTCCCGTCAGTGCCCACGTTGCTCTCCATCTCAACAGCGTCGCACGAGACTTCTACATACTTCAGACCTCTATTCATGTCAATCTTGTTTGGGCTGTCGTGCCACTTACCATCTAACGCAATTCCTACGTCCTTCGCGAAACCGAGCAAAAGCCCAACGCCACCTAACCTAAGTTCTTCTAGGGTGCTGGGGCCATACCACACATGCCGAACTTTGACCCTACTTTTACCTGTGGCCACCAGTTTCTCCACCACGAAGTCTACATCAACCCCCTTGAGCGTGAGTCGTAGAGCTCTAACCAACGTGTCGAAGTCGTAGTGACCCCCACTCAATCGAGTTGTCGCGAGTCTTGGATGCGGTATTTCTGGTCTACCAAATGTGAATCGAATATCGTCACTACCCGTCACGTTATCATAGTTCCAAAACACAGTGACCGTCTTGACTACAATGTGTGGGCTATCGTGTGTGGCTACTACACTGTAGTCAAAGGTCACAACTTTCTCCACACCTTCAATGAGCACCGTCAACTTTTGGGGGTCGTTGTCTATACGTCGCTTTTCAATGTAACCACCAGAGTCGAACCCATAGTTTAGACTCATTACTTTAGCGCGCGTTTAACGTTAGCTACTCAAGCGTCGCGTACAAATCCAACAATATATCGCCAACATTGACACCACTACCATCTTGGTCAGTCACATTAAACACCAGCTGTGTAAAAGCGCCTTTGTTTATCGACACCTTCGACTCAATGTTGAAGAATTGTTGAACAGAGCTCTTCAGTGGTTGGGTGGTGGTCAATGGCAACTCAACGATAACCTCGCTTTTGCTACCATTAACAATGTTCTCAGGTCTGTTCACAATGCTGCAACCCACTTGTACGTACTTCAGCCCTTTGTTAACGTCCACAACATTAGGGCTGACCAAACCACTACTACTCACCGTTGTGTTATCGTTGAACCCTAAGAGCTCTCCAAATTTAAACAGCTCTAATTGTTGGTCAGTTCTTATCGCACACTTTGAATTGTGTTTGTTGGCTACTAGCTCGATAGCCCCTAATCCCTTCAGTTCGTCGGCAATCATTTTAAAAGTGTGGTACCCAGGCTCAAAAACGTGTTTGTTGCCGTTGTAACTTATTTCATCATTCACACCGGTCTCCACATTAACGTAGTCCCAAAAGATGGTCGCTTTTTTCACTAGTAAGTGAGGGTCTGAGCCAAACGTTAAAAGTGCCTCTGGTAGATCCACAGTTTCCGTTGGACCTCTAATCAACACTACAACCCTGACCATATAATATAGTGTGTGTTATGTAGATGCTAACAAAAAGAAAGCAAGGTGAACTAATTCTTCTTAGTGAGTTTCCAAACGCGCAACTAAACAAGTTTGAGTTTGGGTACAACCTTGCAGACGACAATAAAACAGTCAAGACCGTCGACATTTACTTCAAGTTAGGTCCAAAGTACTCTGACATGATAAACATAAAGTCATCAAAGTTCACGAAGAACAAGGGCTTCACGAAATTCCTTAGCAACACACCAAGATTCCCAAAAATATGGTCGAGCGATGGGCGTGTCCTAAAGTTACTACTGACGGAGACCCACAAGAGCTACAGAGAAGTCGAGACGTTTCCACCATACGTCCTAAATTACCCAACCCACAATTTTGACGTCTTTGTTGATGACAATAACTCCTTCAAATCAAATCTACCGAAAATATTCATCGACACCAAAAAACGTTACGACGACAAGGCGATTGGTGGTAACGTTAACACAGTTTGGACTCTACTCGAGAGTTACTATCAAGCGATCGCAGGTATGTACATCGCTACATACCGCTCAGGGGTGTCTCTACAAAACTTAAGTTATCACGTCGACGTCCCAAAGCAAGTCGTAGGTCTCATGAGGTTTCACGTGTACTTCACCATTCGTCGTGTGATGTTTCGTTTGAGTAAGAGTCAAGTTGACATTAACAACATCTTAAGACTGTACCTCCCTGACTGGCGACTTTTGAAAGGTCACCTACCATTGACTGATGTTGACAATAGATACATCAAAGACATCCAAGGTGATTATCGTCGGTATTGCCCAAGACACTCTGACGGGTTCACACCATTAGGACAAGAACTACTAAACCAATCGATTGAAGTTTACATGTACGCCATTCTTGGAGCCCAAGCGAGATCAAAGCAAAGCATCGTCGGAACTAGAGCTAGTGCTCGAGAAACACAACAAATCTTTAGAGACATCGTTGAAAACGCCGTGGTTCAATATTCACCGAGTGTTTGGATCAACCTTATGAACAAAGCGATTAGTGACACCAACGTTAAGCTAGACACAGCTGTGACACCCAACACTTGGCTGATCCCTAGAAGCATGGTCTTGTTAAAGGACCCCATCGTTGGTTACAATAACGTGCTAAGAACTTCGTCCGAAACTGGGATGACGTTTGGGTATAATGACGGGTTGAACTACCACCGAGTGCCAAAAGCGAAGCACAAAAAAGTCCACCAAGCGGCAGGACTTCACTTGGAAACTCTAGTTACACCACCTGCAAAGAAAACAGTGGTCACCACCAATCAAATAGCGCAGACCACCACAAGTAAGTCAGACACGACAACGCTGGCGATAATCTTAGGGTTCTCAGCAGTCTCTGGCTATTTAGTAACCAAATACACCTTAAAGTAGTAATGAGTCTAAACTATGGGTATGAGTCTGACGACCCTCACGATAAAATACTAAAGAGAACGAAAAGACATCTGGACGAAGATCCCAAATTAAGTGCGACTGGTGGAAGGATGTCTGGAATAATAGACATGCAAGGCTCAGCAATAAAAAACGTAGCAGACCCAGTCGATGACTCAGACGCTGCAAATAAAAGAACTCTAGAGCAATTGCTATCAGGTTTCCTCAAGAGTCAGTCCTATAATATTGTGCTCGACTTCAACGTTAGCACACACGCCTTGAAAAACGTGGAGTTTCACACCAACGGTTCAAACAAAGTGAAAGCCATTGGTGAAACAAGTAAATTAGTGCAAAAGCAAAACTAGAGGTCGACCGAAATGGATTTTGCTTGCCGATCCGATGGCCGATGTTTCTGTTACAACATCGGCCGATGTCCGATCCGATGTTTTTAGATATTACTATAATCTGTATGCAATGGGGGCCGTTTGTCTCAGATTAATTGCTATATCCGGTTATGGTTTCATGTCACTCTCCTGGTTTCATGTTCTTTGGGATGTAATTCATGTAAACAAACTAAATAAAAAAATAAAAAATACGCTGTTTTGCTCGTTTAATACGTTTATAATTATAATTTTGCTGCGAAGTTATTCATAATACCGCGAGTGCGTACAGTACTGCTCAGAAATAACCTAACAGTGCGTCTGCGTCTCGGTTGCGTTCGTCTTGCGTCTCGGTTGCGTTCGTCTGGCGTCTCGGTTGCGTTCGTCTGGCGTCTCGGTTGCGTTCGTCTAGCGTCTCGGTTGCGTTCGTCTTGCGTCTCGGTTGCGTTCGTCTTGCGTCTCGGTTGCGTCAGGGGCGGTCCTTACTCAACCGGACGCAAGAGTCGGCATAACCGAAGTTGTTCCGAGTGTATACGTCGGAAACGCTGATACCTATATTATTTGTTGATATCAAATTTCGACAGATTTTATGTGTGCGTTTATTAAAGCGGAATAAATAGATCCTAGTCAAATTCCTAATCCTAGGCTTCTCTTAGGCTTTTGAGGACTCTGTAACGTATTAAGTTTTTGGGAAAACGGGCTGTTTGCTTTGCGAGGTCTCTCATTCGGAAACTTTGTGACATCACTGTCTGAAACAGTGAAACTTTGTTGACACACGTGGACTGACATTTTTTGTCGGAGACCTTGTCGTGTGTTATCATAGTGTTATCTACCGTTATCAAGTATAAAATAAAACATATTCCGAAAAATGCCATCCTTAAAAACGCAATATAGGAGTTAAAACAAGAGGAAACTAATGTAAACGTGATATTTCGATTTTATTAACAAAATCATCTTCAGACAAGTGAAAATACACAAACAACGACCAGCCGACAAATTTGAATATCTATATTATTATTTACAAGTTTAAAGCATAAACGATTTCGCACGTTTGTTCATAAATTTTCGGCAAGAAACACTAACTTGTTCGCCTTGTTCGGCTTAAGCTGGACTCGCTTTGCCGTTACTATTTGTCCGGCTTTGCTGAACAGTCTTTCAGTCGGAGCGCTGCTTGCTGGAATCGCCAGATATCGTCGGACATACTGCGAAAGGAGAGGAAAATCATTTACATGGACTGAGTCATTAGTTATTGTTTTCAAGCGCTCAACCGCCGCTTGTGTTAATCCCAATGGTGGGTGGTGTTGCTAAAATTATAGTTATGAATCACACTTGTTGTGTTTACAACCACGCTACTCGCTTTTAAACCGATACGCTTTCATCACTTGAATTCGCAAATGCCGTCATAGACGTGTTTTCTCAACTTTACCGAAACTAATTGCCGAAAAAGAGAGATGAAGTTGTCAACTTGAAACTTTCAATATTTTCGATATGCGAAAAATCGAATATCGTATTTTTCGAAAATATCGATATATTGCTGTATCCTTGTAATATATACATATGTTATCAATATATATGACTCATGTCACAAAAGCGTGCGGAAGTCACAAGCGTAATATATTTTTGTCCTAAGTGGCCGCATAATTTAACATAAACAGGCTTAAAAGCAGAGCCGATAAAAGCACCAAGGAAAAGTAACGAAATAAGATTGTAAGAATGAATCTCCGTTTGATGACACGCGCTCCACCAAAGAGAATGTTAGTTTTTTTCGAGGCGGATAAAACTATGGCAATTCTGTCCACAAATAGAATTAAGGATCAACATGTGGAAGGTGGAGTACGAGAATGGCGAATATGCGAGGCACTGATTATCAAACTTCATGGTAAGTATGTTTACATCAAAGTGGTTTAATTCAATGTTGCAAGTTTGTTCCAAGGTCCTTCTTCTTCAAGCATTTTCGTAATTCGTACGGTTGAAATTCCGGTAGACTTAATTCAACGAAATAATTCTGTTCCTCGCGTATTCCGAAAGCTTAGGCCCAGGTCAAACGTCGAACATTTCATGAGTCGAACTCAATGCAAATGAACTTAAACAAAAGAGTTTCCAAATTTACATTGAGTTCGACTCATGAAAAGTTCGACGTTTAACCCGGTGTCACAGGAAATTCGCCCCCCCAGGAAATTCGCCCCCCTCCCCTTGGGGGGAAGAATTTCCTAGGAATCTTGCCCTCCCGGGGGCGAATTTCCTAGGAATTTCGCCCTCCCGGGGGCGAATTTCCTAGGATATTCGCCCCCCTCTAGGAAATTTGCCCCCCTCTCATTTCGTTTTAAAATCAAAACTTGTCAAGAACATTATTTATTAAATTTTATATTTTACAAAAAAAATACTTAAATATATTAGTTGACCAGTTAGACACGGGTTCAGAGGACTAGTTTAGTCTTTTTATAGCAATTGGACTTGTTTAGAAATAAATTAATAAAAATAGAAATTATCAGATAAAGTGCCTCAAATTTCAACAATAGCAATCGTTAACAATGGCCTTCGCTGTGACCACTTTTTAACAATGAACGATGACTCACACATGCAAAACAACAATATGAACAAAGGGTCTAGAATTTGAATAGGGTCGGTTGCGGAACATTGGTCTCTTCCACACATCTCTAAAATAGGACTGGATCGGACCTTCCTATTATGTGTGATGTTTTAACTTTATCTTATCGCGTTTTAATTCTCTGGGCTGTGCTTTCTATTCATGACGTAGCTCCCCTCTGTTTATATTATTACCAGAAAAGAGTTCTTAAAATAACGATTTTATCATGGTGACAAAATTAAATATTGCTTTGGAAAATGCATTCATGAAGGTGAATAGCAATGTTGGATAGTTCTTAAAAGAAGTGTTCAAAACTTAGCAGAGTCAGAGTTATCAAAAAAGTGGAGAAAACCATTAAAATAAAAAAGGATAATGCATTTCGGCGGACAATTTATCAACAAAACGTTGAATAACGTCACCACCATTAATGAAGTGACGCTATATTTAATTAACAACATACTAAAAACAAAAACCATGCATGTTTTCCAATCGCTGAGTCACAACTGACAATTGGCTCGCTTCGACATTGCCGTTTTGGCTGCTGACAAGTGGAAATAGTTTTATTTCGAATGACAGAAGACACGTGTTGTTACCACATATTGAGGGCAAGTGGATTCCAATTTATATCTTGCGACTAAAGAGGAGGGCGAAATTCCTAAAGGGGGGCGATATTCCTAGGAAATTTGTCCCCCGGGAGGGCGGATTTCCTAGGAATATCGCCCCCAGGGGGGCGATATTACGGCGGGACGAATTTCCTGGGACACCGGGCCTTACCTGTGGTTGTTGACGTTCGTTCCGAAGTGAGACGAACATACTACGAACCTTGCGTCTCGTGGAACGCAGATTCAGTCAACCGCAAGACGCACGCATACTACCCGCAAGACGCACGCAGACGAACCGCAAGACGCACGCAGACGAACCGCAAGACGCACGCAGACGAACCGCAAGACGCACGCAGACGAACCGCAAGACGCACGCAAACGAACCGCTAAACGATCGCGTCTTGGGCTCGGTTTTTGTTAGGTTATTTCTGAGCAGTACTGTAGCTAGCACGAGCGCTATTATGAATATTTCGCCAACTGAAATACAAGTAATTCGGAAGCCATTAAATGCACAGAAGGAAGTAGCCGTCGGAAGCCATTTCAAATTCCGCTATCAAAAAATTCAAAATCATATTACATTCGTCATTCGCAAGTGTTGCTGAAACGGCCGAAATGTCGAATAGGTCTTGTATTTGGCATTATTTTGACGTCTCTTTATCTGACAATACTAAAGCAGTTTGTAAAGTCTGCCGAAGCGAGGTTTCACGAGGAGGGAAAACGGCAAAAACCTTTTCACCAACTAACTTGAAAAGTCATCTTCAGCGTACTCATTTGAAAGAGTATAATGAATACACAGAGAAGATAAAACAAGAAGTTACGGAAAGAAAGCGAAAATCAGATTCTTCGAGTTCAACAACGTCTCTGGCTAAACAAGTCTTTCGTCAACAGAAAACTATAGGGGCATGTCTACAAAGGTCGCAGAAATGGACTGATGACAACGCACATAAAATAGAATGTGACCGTTTACTTGGCGAGATGATAGCATTGGATGTTCAGCCATTCACTATCACCCAGGATGTTGGTTTTCAACGCTTAGTCGCCAAGCTGGAGCCTCGTTATACATTGCCCTCACCAACTCACTTAAGCCGCACAGTTATCCCTGGGATTTACGGCAAGTTGAAAGAACGTGTTGGTGCTCTAGTTAATGCCGCAGAATATATCAGTTTCACGACAGATATATGGTCATCTCCTGGATCCCATTCTCTGATGTCCTTAACAGGCCACTGGATAATGGATGATTTTCGTCGAATCCAAACAGTGCTTAATGCAAGCAGCTTCCCTGGATCACACACAGGGGATGCGATAGCTGACCAAATCAACCAAATGTTGATCGATTGGCAAATTGAGAAATCCAAAGTTCATCTGTTTGTAAGTGACAACGCTGCAAATGCCAAAAGTGGGCTGTCAAAGGCTGAAGTACCGGCTGCGTGGTGTTTTGCACACACACTTCAACTGGTTGTTGGCGATGCCATTTTTTCCCAGAGGGCTGTTACCGATATGCTGGCTGTTTCTCGTCGCATTGTTGGTCACTTCAAGCACTCTAGCCTTGCCGTAAGCCAGCTGAGAGAGATACAGCGAGCAAATAACTTGCCAGAAAACAACCTTCTCCAAGATGTGCCAACTCGGTGGAACAGCAAGTTTTACTTGTTGCAACGCTTATTGCAGCAAAAACGAGCCATCGTCCAATTTGCAAGTGATTACTCGTCCATACCTCAACTCACTGCAAACCAGTGGAATTTGGCTGAAAAGCTAGTTGCTATCCTATCTCCATTTGAAGCAGCAACCAAGGAGTGTTCAAAAAAAGCTGAAACCATTGGAATGGTAATCCCACGCGTCTTGATGCTGTTACGGAAACTTGACAATCTCTCAGTCTCCACAGCTGTTTCAGGGCTTGGTACCATGATCGGCGAACTGAAAGCGTCAATGGAAACAAGGTTTGCAGCAATAGAATCCGATCAAAATATGGTACTGGCAACTATACTTGATCCTCGCTATAAAGATGCCTTTTTTCAAAAGGAATCGACGAAAGAGAGTATTGAAGAATGGATCTCGGCAGACGGATATGACGATGTCGTTGACGCACCGGCAGAACAAGTGCAGCTAATGATTGACGAAGATGATAAATCTGATGATGAATTTGCAGCTATTTTAAGTGAGCGTGAGACTGGTGGAACGGCCAGGCCTTTTGCTGCGCCAAGTACCATTATCCAAGAATATTCTCTTTATCGTAATGCTGAGCTAAGAGCTGAAAAGAAGTCTGACCCGCTGGAATGGTGGAAAGTACACGCAGTAAAATATCCCAAACTGGCAAAACTAGCAAGAAAGTACTTATCATCTCCACCAACTTCAGTCCAATCGGAAAGGCTTTTCAGCGAGGCAGAGGCGATATACAGTGCGCGACGAAGCCGACTACTGCCAGAAAAAGTTGAAATGTTGCTGTTTATTCGAGGGAATCTCCCTATTTTGAATTTTGAATTTTAACTTTTAAGTAATTCAAAAGAACACGCAAAATATCACGCGCGTCTTCTTCAGGCTTTAACATTGTCATTGCTCCTTGATATAGTTTACCACTGTTGTTAATTTGTTATTGTTATTTGTTATTTGTTATTTGTTAATACTTAATACCTTTATAATTTTAACTTTTAAGTTGTAAGTGTAACTTGTAAATTTGTGATCTATTTTCTGTAGACAAAACTCAAAAGTTACATAAACTATTATATTTATATTAGCAGTATTTCTATAAGAAAGAATATTAAAAATGCATTTTAAAATGCATGAGGCATTTTAATAATTTGTTTGTTAGTTTTATTTTGAAGCCGTGACTAGCCGGTGGCATCAAAAATGTTGCATTTTGACAAGTCGCGCTTTCAAATTTCCGGTCTGACTTTCATCAATCGCAACTTATCTTTCTAAATAAACAGGTTCACGCAATTCCCAGCAGGAGATGGAACTTAGTCATGCAGTCTTTTAGCTTTTGTCTTTAGTATAAATGACGAAATTTTGAAACTTAACATCGGCAAAAAGCATCGGCTACGGTAGTGATATTTTACCGATCCGATGTTTTGCCGATATTGCAAAATATCGGCAAAATCCGATGTCCGATCCGATGATCGGTCGACCTCTATGCAAAACAACCCAGCTTATGGTCCTATTGTCGGCATCAGCGGTGTGAGTCAAAGTTTTCTATCCCCCGTGTTAACACCAATCCCACTTGAGTCAGGTCTCCATTTTAACTGCCCCAGTATGCAATGGTGTGATCTTTCCATTTTTGTTGTGGTGAGGTTACCCATGAGAACCACTGGGTCAAATTGGGAGACAATTATATCAAACGACGACGGTCAGTGGGACAAGTTCATAGGGTACAAGACTGGTATGACTAATGGACTCGCGTATGGTGGTAGCATCCCAGCGATGGAGAGCATATGCACTATTCCAAGTGGTGTTGACATAAGTAAAATGCATATGATATCAATACACTGGCAAATGAGCAACTCACATGTCAGGGTCAACAACGTTAAGTCAGCCGACTCAGACTTCGTAGCGAATATGAAAAAGATAGGCACACCTTATGGAACAATTTTTGGAATACACCGACCAAGAATACCACTCGCGCCTTATGCATACCCATCGTTGATAGAATTCTACGGCGTGAAAATTGTGAGTGGCTACATGACGAACCGAGACATCATAATCACGGGTGGAGAAATGATGAAGGAATATGGTGTAAAGTAAATGGGAGCATGTGTTTCGAGACCTCATGAAACATACAAGATAAATAAGACGACTGACCACATGTTCAAAGCTGGTGGATCATTTGGTCGCGGTGACGTTACTCTCGAGCTCCACGCTGAGATTGGTATGAGGTCTAAAAAGACTTACGGCAAACCTATTATGTTACCAGAGTCAGACACTGTGGGAGTGGTAGGAGACGTGACCTAAGTTAAAATGGGTTGGCTTAGAAAACTGATTCGTAACATTAGAAACTTTTTCAGACGACGTAGAAAACTGAGGACTAATAAAACACACCTGCTGCATTGGTACACAACAAACCAGATCTATAAAAAACCTGACACCTATGTCGAGTAGTCTTTTTTGCGAGGCTATAGTAATGGCAACCAACTCAGTGCAATTATTCGATGGTCACCAAATCACAACGGTTAATCACAACGGTGAAATATGGTTCAAAGCGAAAGAAGTCGCGAGCGCTCTAGGTTATGCTCGACCAAAAGACGCAGTGCACGACCACGTCGAACCTGACTGTAAAATGAAGATGGAACAGACCTCGTTTATCAACGAACTTGGGGTATACTCATTGACGTTCTCGAGTAAATTGGAGCGCGCGAAACACTTTGGAAGGTGGGTGCACTCAGAGGTCTTACCAAGCGTTAAAAAAAGTTTAGCTGACGTTGGTCTCAAGCACAACCAGTTTAAAATGATCACTGAGTTCGACCTTCATACGAAAGTTGTTGGTTTTCTTAGGAAATACTATCCAGAAGCTATTTTGATAGCCGCTTGTGGTGAAAATCAAGACACTTCGAGTAAAAGAATAAATTCGTGGAAAAAAGGTTACCAACGTGGAACGCCTGACTTGATTATTGCCAATGCAAACCGACAGCATAGCGGGCTTGTGATTGAGTTCAAGAACCCAGGTGGCACAGGTAAGACATCTGAAGAGCAGGAGTCTCTGCTACTCAGATATAAATCCGCTGGTTATCTAACATTGTTGTGCGACTCATACGACGACGCTATTACCACAGTAGTAAAATATTTCTTTGACGTTGGGTTTCAGTGCTCCCAGTGTTTTCGTAAATTTAAAAATAAATCAGCGTTGAGTAACCATGAGAGACGCTATTGTAAAGAGACTTTTTAGACAGTGAGTAATAAGTCGAATTAGCACTCGTTCTCGTTGTTGAGACGACGTTTGAGGTGACAACTGCTCTAACATTTTTAAAAGATATTTTTTAACTTGATAAAGGTGTCTGCGAAGATTTCTCTGACCACTGTGTGAAAAAATGTTTCTACGATACATTGGACGCTTCGTGTGACCAATGTCTAAATTTAATAAAGTGGGGTATCCGAGAACACCCTTAATTTTGTGTGGAAGGATGATGACGTCTGCACACTGCACGATATTGCTCAGCGCCACCAACGAATGATGGTCCTGGGTTGTATCTCCAATTGAATGACGCTTCGACAGTCGTTCCACGAGTGTCACGACAAACAGCGCAATACGCTTTTAGAAATGTGATGTCGTCTGCCATTGGGAACAACGTGTCAAGTTCACCAATTCTTTTTAAGCGCTCTGTTGATATGAGACCACAAATAATGACGTGAATGCCAGCTTTAATGTATTCGCGAATAATTGGGAGTAACCCAGAGTACCAATGGCCTTCATCAATGCCGATGACGTCATAGTCAGCTATCTCGGAAGAACTCGGAAGGTTGGTGATTAACTTCACAGGTAAACTGTCTGATCCGACAACAATGGTCTGACGATGTGTGGAGAACGCGTGGTCAGTTCGCCTAGTGTCACCTGCGTTGTTTATGTAAAGGACTTTGAGCCCTGACTTACTTAACGTGATTAACCTACGAAGAGTCTCTGTTGTTTTTCCCGCAAACATGGGACCAATCACGATTTCTAGTTTACCGGTTTTCTTCATGATTACTATACCTCCAGAGAAATGTTCTCTCCTGTTGCGGCAACTGTTGTTCGTTGTTAAATATCCGCTGGAGCTCTAAGTTTCTAAGATGGGACCTCGAGCTCTCGTGTCTCAAGCGATGCATTGGGTTGTTGGTGACCACACCGCATGGGTGACAGGTGTACACGTTTTCGTCTCTCGCGAGGTGTCTGTGGGCGGGCGAGAGTACGTGGTCCCTGATATCGTCCACACCTAGTATTTCCTTACACCCAACCTTGCAAACGTGGACGTCGCGGTTCGCGGCGAGATCTAGCCACGCTTTGGCTTTGGTTGGGCATGGCTTCCATATAAGGGTCACTAAGAACACTTGGAGGAAGTTACCGAGTAACGTACCGTTGGACCCACTAGGGTTGTTCAAGTAGACATCACTCGCTAACATAAGGTACTTGAATGATGAGTAACACCACACAGGGATTATGCTAGCTAATCTATCAGCAATCTCCTTGGCTCTACCTTCTCGAAGATCGATCCAAGTGTCGTGAAGATGCCTCGCACAGTCGACCTGGGGGATAGGCTGTTTTATTAACACCTCTTCACATCTGAGGTCGAGCAGATCGTATATTGAAAAGTACTCGTTTAAGACGTTGGGTCCATTGTCGACTCGTGGGGTAGACACACTGACAAAGGCCGTTCTCAGCAAGCGGTCAATAACTTCTTCGCTAACCTCTCGGTCTTGAGTCATTATGTTATACTCTCAGAAAAAAACCCTAATTTTTTAGTGCGTTTGGTCTGGAACTGTGAGACACCTGTGAGGTCAACTGTGAGACACCTGTGAGGTCAACTGTGAGTAAGATAACACGTGATAGTGTATTAGATGGTTGAAGACCCACAGACGGCTGTTGAAGCGAAGATTACGGCTGATGTGAAAAGTGTTAAGGTGAAGGACCCAAAGCGTGTCGCTGCTGGTAAAAAGTTGGCTGAGATATCGAAAGCCGCGAAAGAAAAAAAAATGCGTGAAATGATAGTCAACGAAGAACAGGGTAGTGAGTGGAGCTATGGTTACATTGTTGGAACACTTGGTGTAATCATTGCTGCCGCTTCACTATGGCGCACAATTAGCGGTGAAAAAGAACCTGTGAGTGCTGCACCAGCACCTGCGTCAGAGAACCACAAAACTCGTCGCCCAGCGTTAGACACATTTGATTCTTGAACAAAACACACGACAATGTATATGGCTGCGATCGATCGAAAAGAACTTATGAGCGAATTGTACGACGCGCTACTTGTTACGACTGGTGCTGTGGCAGTGAGTATGATTTCTAAAAGGGCTTTGGGAGAACCATTGGGAACACCAGAGACTGTGAAAGGCACAGTGAAACTTGCTGCAGCTGTTGGTGCAGGAACGCTGTTAGTAAAATGGCTGCAATCAAAAAAGTGGATACCGACAGATCCATTCAAATCAATGTAAGTTAATGGTGAGCGTTGTGGCTGGAGGGATATTTAATGCAGTGGCTTTCGCAGGCGCTGGCTTTATGTTTTCAAAGTTTAATCACATAGGCTATGAAGCTGAGATGAAAAGGCATAACCATGCGTTGGAGCAGTTAGCCAGCGCGAAAGAAGCGTGGTATGAGAATGAGGTCGCCAAGAAAGATAAGATCCAGCGTTTACGGCAAATGCTCTCAGACGCTAACGCTGACATTAATAACACAAACCATGCGTTGGAAGAACTTAGAAGCGTGATGACTATTCAGTACAGCGGACGAGTGTTCACTGACCTCCCAAGGGTTGCGGATTACTACCAACCGAGTGCGGAAATGAAGGAATACCAATTGTTGTTTGTTAGCGCGCTAGGTTTGGGTAGTGGAATAGCGGTGTGGGTACTCACTCGGTAAAAAAAAAATGTTGGAGTAGTATAAGAGTGATGGACAAACTTATGAGGCAGATGAGTTATGGCTTGACAATTGACGAGATCGCGAGTGAGACGCAAACTGAGTGTGGAGACACCCTTAGAATTTACCACTGCTCGGATTGTGACGTTGTGAAAAACACGACCAACTGCGGTGGGTACGCGTGTCCAAAGTGTGGCGACACCGAATGGGGTTACACTCAGAGTTATAGCGACATGAGGCTCACACGACTAAAAAGCGTTCACAAACGGTCTTGGTGGATGGGGAGGAGACTACGGAACGTTGTGAAGGGTGAGCACCTTGAGTTGATAAAAGAGGACTTCTTGAAAGTTGTCAATGTGTTGCACTCATGCAATTTGATAAAGGGTAGAAACGTCAGCAGATACGGGTACTACATTATTAGGTTGTGTCATAGAAGACAAGTCAAGACACTCGAGAAGGTGTCAGACCTCAAAGACGGGAAGGTGAAAGACTTGTTCGACGATAATTTGTTTGGGGTGGTGTACCCAAAACTAGGATGGTGTGAAAGTGGTGACAATTATTACGACGAGTGGTTTAGGAAAAAACAAGTGTAGTATATAGAAGCCAATGAGTCGGACTGTGAAAAACCCACTGACAAAAAGACGGGCGCATAAGACGAGTGCAGCCGTTGTCAATTCACTAACAGATAAAGCGACCAACGTTCACGGCTTCTTTAGAGACCAAGAAACACAACCTGTAGTCGAAGACCTCACACCGTCAACGCATCCGTTAGATCAATCGTTGTGGCTGGAGGAATATTTAATGCAGTTGGCTCCGCAGGTGGTGGCTTTATGTCTTCAAAGTTTTAACCACTAAGGCTACGAAGCTGAGATGAAAAGACATAACCACGCGTTGGAACAGCTGGCCAGCGCGAAAGAAGTGTGGTATGAAAATGAAGTCGCTAAAAAAGATCAGATTCAGCGTTTGCGACAACAGCTCTCAGATGCTAATCCCAAAACTAGGATGGCGCGAAAGTGGTGACAATTATTACGACGAGTGGTTTAGGAAAAAAACAAGTGTAGTATATAGAAGCCATGGGTGACGTCACAGAAAACTCACTTGTTAGAAATGGCGCAGCCGTTGTAAATCCACTAACAGGTAGAGCAGTCAACGTTCACGGGCGAGTCTACAATCAACTTGTTAGAGATGGTGTCTTTAGCAACACGACAAATGCCAGCACTATTAACCCACTGACAAACAGGCGAGCTAACATCAGTAGTCGGACGCACACCCGTCTTGTTAGAAACCAGGAAGCGCAACCCACAGTTGAAGACCATAGCCCACGGCTGTTGGATCGAGCACTGAGAGGGTTCACAAGGTCTTATGGAGTCGAGGTAATTGACGACAGAGACATCAATCAGGTAAACAGCAGTAGAAGCGCTGTCATCAACCTCTTGAGACGTGAGTTGGGTGAGACCAACGGAATGAAAGTGGTAGAGACAGTCAAGGTCACTTTCGAGAAAGCTTTAGAACTCAATAAGACCACATACAAAACTGCCTACTTTAACAGCGAAACGTTTATCGTCATTAATGAGCGTGACATTGAAGGTGTTGCCAACCGTGGGTCGGAACAAATCTTGACACGGATAGCTGGGTGGCTATCTGAGGGGTCTGGATGGACTATCGACAAAATAGATGCACACTACGTTAATGTCGCTATTTACAGACCTTTGCATGGGAGTAGCTACATTGTGTTGCCAAAGGAGCTGCGCAACAGTATGAAGGGTCTGATAAACGTAAATAACGATGATGACAACGAGTGCTTTAGATGGTGTCACCTCGCACACAAATTTCCTGTTGGAAAAAACTCTGACAGAACGTCAAAGTACGCTAGGCATGTCGGTGAACTGAATTATGACGGAATTGACTTCCCAGTCACACTCAAAGACTACAACAAGATCGAAAAGGCTAACGAAATTAGCATCAATGTTTTTGGGTATGAAAGTAAGCAGCCATTCCCTGTGTACGTTTCTAAGGAGACGTATCCTGACCATATGGACCTACTGTTGATAACTAATGACGTGGGCAACAAGCATTATGTGTACATTCGCGATTTCGACAAATTCATGTACCGTCAGACAAAGTATAAGGCGAGAAAGCACTTTTGTAGGTATTGTTTGCAGTGTTTCACCCGTGCGGACGTGCTTGAAAGTCATATTGAAGTGTGTTTGGTCATTAATGGGAAGCAAGCTATTAAAATGCCACAAAAAGGCGCGAAAGTAAAATATGAGAATTTTAGCAGACAATTAAATGTACCATTTGTGGTGTATGCAGACTTCGAGGCTATCACACAGAAGGTGCACACAACAAAGCTGTCAAGCGAGAGTAGCTACACAAATGCTTACCAGAGACACGTTGACTGCGGCTATGGGTATAAATTAGTTTGTTGCTACGACAACGAGTACAGTAAGCCAGTAAAAGTGTATCGCGGTGAAAACGCAGTCAACAAGTTCATTGGGGAGATGTTAGAAATTGTTGAATATTGTAAAGAGACATCTGAGAGTCACTTTAACAAAGAGATGATACTGACTGATGACGATAAACAAAACTTTGACGAGGCTAAGAGTTGCCATATTTGTAGTGTTGAGTACACTGGTGCTGACGTTAGAGTGAGAGACCACTGTCACGTGTCAGGTAAGTACAGAGGGTCTGCGCATCGTGAATGTAATGTGAACTTTAAGTTGACCGATAAAATACCTGTGATCTTTCATAACTTGCGCGGCTACGATAGCCATTTCATTATGCAGGAGATTGGCAAGTTTGGTCAAGACATAAATGTGATACCGAACAACATGGAGAAGTACATGGCGTTCATGCTTGGAAAAAACTTGGTGTTCTTGGACAGCTTTCAGTTCATGGGTAGCTCTTTGGACAACTTGGTGAAGAACCTACCAAGAGACGCTTTCAAATACACGTCAGAAGTGTTTCGTGAAACAGGGTTAGCACTCATGACAAGAAAGGGGGTCTACCCCTATGACTACATGGACTCCTTTGAGAAATTCGATGAATGCGAGTTACCCTCTAAAAAAGACTTTTACAGCGTTCTGAACGACGAGCATATTACGGAAGAAATGCATGAGCGCGCCATTGACGTGTGGGACTACTTCGACGTTGAAAATATGGGTGGGTATCACGACCTGTATTTGAAAAGTGATGTGCTCTTGCTCGCCGACGTTTTTGAGAACTTTAGAAAGACATGCCATCGTGAGTACAAACTAGACCCGTGTCACTATTTCACATCACCTGGATTGGCTTGGGATGCTATGTTAAAGATGACTGGAGTGGAACTCGAACTATTGTCCGACATTGACATGTTCCAGTTTGTAGAGTTAGGCATGCGTGGTGGTGTGAGCTACATATGTAACAGACATGGTGTGGCGAATAATAAGTACATGGAAGGGTATGACAAAGAGCGAGAGTCGAAGTATTTGATGTACCTTGATGCCAACAATCTGTATGGATGGGCGATGAGCCAAAGTTTACCTACGGGTGGCTTCAAGTGGTTGACTGAGAAAGAGATAAAAAAAGTTAATCTATGCGACTATCACGACGGTAGTAAAAAGGGTCTGTTGCTTGAAGTCGACTTGGAATACCCAGACCATTTGCATGACCTACACAACGACTACCCGGTGGCTCCTGAGAAGATGGAAATAACTGTCGACATGTTGTCGGAGTACTGCACGAAAATTAAAAATAAGTTTAATGTGAGTGTTGGCGGTGTGAAGAAGCTGGTGACTAATTTGATGAACAAAAAAAAGTATGTGTGTCACTATAGAAATCTGCAGTTGTATGTAGATCTTGGATTGAAAATCAAAAAGGTGCATAGGGTCCTACAGTTTGACCAGTCCAAGTGGTTGGGTAAGTACATTGACTTTAACACAGTCAAAAGAACTGCGGCTAAGAACGCTTTTGAGAAGGACTTTTTCAAGTTGATGAACAATAGTGTGTTCGGAAAAACGATGGAGAATTTGAGGAAGCGTGTGGATGTAAGATTAGTGACCACCGAGAAAAAGTTAGAAAAGCTTGTCTCGAAGCCGACGTTTGTGTCTTGCAAAATATTTAGCGAGAACTTAGTCGCTGTCCACAAAGTCAAAGAAACGCTGACATTAAATAGACCCGCATACGTGGGTATGTGCATACTAGACTTGAGCAAAACGCTGATGTACAATTTTCACTATAATTATATTATGAAAAAGTACTCTAGCGACACCTGTAGATTGCACTTCACTGACACTGACAGTCTGTTGTACTCAATCAAAACTGGCGACGTTTATTCCGACTTCATGGAGGAGCGCGAAAAGTTTGACAATAGCGATTACCCTGCAGACAACCCGTTCGCTTTCAAAGAGAATAAGAAAGTTATTGGTAAGATGAAAGACGAGTGCGCTGGAACACCAATTATTGAGTTCGTTGGGTTGCGCAGTAAAATGTATAGCTATTTGAAAGAGGATGGGGGTGGTGGGAAAACCGCTAAAGGCATTAGAAAGAATATAATTAAAAAAGTGATCAAGCATGAAGATTATAAAAGTGTGTTACTCGAGCAGAAACAGTTGCGACACACAATGAAGACCATTAGAAGTGTCAAACATCAGCTCGGTAGTTATGAAATTAATAAAGTATCGCTATCTTGTTTTGATGATAAACGATACCTTCTAGAAAATGGTATTGACTCCTATGCGTATGGTCACAAAAACATTGAAGTGAGAGGCGACAAACGCTGAAAATAGTGAGCAAACGGACTAATCTATTATTAACAGGTGGCAATAACCTAATTTGCATAACAGGTGGCAATTTTATCACGCGTGAGACACTTTTACGACACATAAATTTGTGAAAATGTGATTTGACAAATTTGTGAAAATGTTGAAACGACACTCTCTATTTTTAAATGTGATTTGACAAATTTGTGAAAATGTTGAGACGGCGCTCTCTATTTTTTAAATGTGATTCGACAAATTTGTGAAAATGTTGAAATGGCACTTTCTATTTTTTAATATGTGAGACCGCTCGCACCACATTTTTTTTAACACGCGAAAATGTTGAAATGACACTTTCTATTTTTTCCTAAATGTAATTTGCGAGAATTTTGAAACGACACTCTCTATTTTAAAATATGACTGAAATAACACTAAATTTAGTGAAAATTGTGATTTGGTATAAATTTGGTGTTGTTTCGCTAGTCTCGCATGTGTTTGACATCAATTGAGTAGAAAACGGGAGGGGTGTTTAGCTCGATTAACGATTGCTGTAGTAGTATAGAGAACAGGGTTGTGGGCTTATTCGATGTTTTCCGATGTTTTCCGTAAACGTAGATTTACCAAAACGACACTAAATTTTGTCGAATCGTGATTTGTTATAAATTTGGTGACGTTTTGGTATTTATACTCACGGCTGACATCAATTGAGCCCGCAGCCCTGTTCCCTATACTACTTATGCACGTTTGCGTAACATAATAGGCACGTAATTCTAAATCTGTTCTCAGAATTGAAATCGGTTAAATATTGGCCGAGATAACTTTCAAAATCTACGACGAAACAGGCTTTTGCTAGAACAGAGGGGTTATTACGGTTTCTACAATCATTGACAAAATTGTTGGAACAAAGGTATCACAAAAGGTTTTCTGGCCCCCATGTTGGAAAAGCCCAAAAGGTTAACGTTTTTTCACAGTTGTTTCCCAATATATTTCCATCATTGCAAAAGCAACATTGAGTAGGGGAGTGGGGTATCCTGTTAAAGTAATTTATCCGGACTGGGGGCCCGCCATAACCACTAATAAAATGTAAAAATTGAACAAGCAACCTAAGTTTGATTTAGTTTTCGCATTACCGATATTAAATGGAGTTTATGATGCACGGGGGCCCACCCACTGATGGGCCCACCGGGAAATTTCCCAGGCCAAAAGGAACGCAGGCTCTGGGAACGAGATTGATTGCAGTCACCAATCCTATAACCCGCCGGATAAACCAGGAAGTGAGCAATCGATTGAATCGGAATGTGAGGTTATGTGATTGTAGAATAATTTTCAAACAGAAAGTATGGATGAGACAACAGTAATTTTAAACGGTAAGTGAATCCTGAGACAACATAGAAGTTGAGAAATATAGATTGCTAGAGAAATAGCGAGGGGATGGTTTTCCGTAGATCCTATTTTCGAAAATATAATGGTCGTCGTCGTTTACTTCCTGTTTCGTTGTTTGTCTTTAAACAATTCATGTGCATTCGTATTTGTGTTGTTGATGGAATGTTTTATCTTCTTTAACAACGCAAATCCACTCAAGGAAGTATAATAGTATTGATGTCTATCACAACTTTAATCATTAGTCTCTGCGTGTGTAAATCTGTGCTGTGTAATTGATTGGTGGTGCACTGCATGACTTCTATATTATGGAAACATGTCCAGGCATTTAGTTGATGTTTTTCTTTAATATAATTAAGCTATCTATAGCTGCTATAGAATCTCTGAATAGCCAGGGCTGGATTAGCCCACCGGTCTAGCGGGCGATGGTGGACTCCCCTCGCGGTGGGGGGGGGGGGGGAGGTGGGCGGTTTGTATTTTAATGAACGGAAGTGTCATATATACTACAAATAGTCAAAACCATCGTCTGAACAATATTGTCTGAAAGTCGAGTTTTCGAAAATAGAAACCTAGAATACTAAAAATGCTGAACTCTTTATCAAGTGCCCAATTAAATGCAGGCTAGGTGATGCCAGTGTGTAGCTTTTTGCCAACAACTGGCCATCATTCAAAAACTGTAACTTAATTGACCAACTTTCTATGTCTCGGAACTTGAAGCAGAGAAAGCTGAAGGCGAAGCAAAGTGTCATATATGACATTGGCCATCTGCATTAGACGGCATGGATGAAAATAGCCATGGAGTTGCTAATAAAGCGCTTGCAGAAAAACCCAAAGATGCACTAATTGCCCAACATGCATCTATACAGTACAGTATGTGATACAACATGCATTCAGTTGCCTATATGTAAGCAACTTACAGTGTATCAAGTATTAATACTGTAAGCTGGTTCTTACACTTTCTATGACGTAGTTCTAATGTGAATTTTCAAAACTCAAATTGCTAAAAATGAAATTAACATGAAAATTAAAATTTGTGTTAATTTAGTGCATCATTAATTCCTATAATATACTGTATGATTGTGCCCAGTCCTTAACTATACTGTACAACACTACAGCTACTTATTAAGACTACACTACTTATTTTAAAATACTGAAAACCTTGATTACAGATACTGAGGAGTTCATCACTAATATTCTTGGAAATATTGATTTACCATCTGATGTTAATAAGCAACGTCTGGAGTTGTCTCAACGACTTCAGAAACTATTAAAGAAAGGAGGTGTAGTTCATAACAAGCCTCGTCTTGATGCACCAAATGAGGTTAGTGAGGCAAATTATTGTAAAATACTGTATAGTTAATACACCTCTGAGGTTTTTCTGAATAATTTACAAATTTTAAAGTGGCACTTTTGGGGCTTATTCTGTAGGTTAATTGGGAAGAGGTATACGATGATGTAGCTACCATTATTGATGAAAAAGGTATATATATTTATAATACTGTACATGTATTACTATTACAATTCAGATAGCCATGGACTTGCATTGCTTGAGACTTATTTGTTTGGTTGAGATGGTTTATAGTACATCTATGTATTGTTATTGTATAGCTAGGTAAGGGATGCAAGGTACCGTAAGAGGTTGGATAACATTGGCAGGGTGTTTAACTTTATTGTAGTAGAATGAGTATATTATTATAATATATCGGTGAGACTGTTATACTATATACTGTATATATACTGTACAATAGGAAGTGAGTACTTTTTTCTTGTAATTGTGCCATATATTTTTGGAATAATCTTATCATAAAAAAATATCACTTCAAGTGCTGTTGATTTTAACTTTTTGGTAACTTCAAGTTGGTAGATTCAATGCACCATCATAGTTCTTTCTTGGAAAATATTGAGTCAATTGTGATTGTTTTTAATGATGCATGCATACTGTATTTGTCAGTCTACTGTTTTTAATGAGTGACTGTTGGTTTTTGTCAGTTGTGTACTAGTTAGTTGGATATTTATGTATTTATGTAATCTCCACATACAATGTGTTTACAGAACCTGAACAGGAAATGTATGATGATGTCAAACCAGGTATGTTGAATTAACTCTCCCAGAAACCTCTCTGTGACTTCAGCAATAGCTCTTTTTTGAAGCTTGTATAGCCAGTTCTAAAACTGGTGTATATGATTACAGTACTGTAACTGAAAATTAATCTTGACATATAATATTATTGTGTTTACAGAACCAGTCCAGGAACTGTATGATGATGTTAAAAAAGGTAAGTTGTTTTACTAACTTTGAGTAAAAATTTAAAATCCTCTATAATGATCACTGGAAATTAATAAAGAAAAAGTTTGTTTCATTTGATAGAACTTGAGCTCAAACTTGATTCAACTTAACTTGGTTCAAGCAACTTGTTGTCAATTTGAACAAGTTACTACTTGTTCAAATTTACAAGTTACTTGTGAATCACAAATGTCATCCATAGTTTAAAATGACTTTCTCCATCTTTGTTGTGTATAACGCTGGTTTAATTTTTTCTCCTCAAACAGATGAACTACAGGAAACATATGATGATGTTAAGCAAGGTACAGTTTTTAGCTCTGCAACCCCCTGAACCTCTGTACTGTAGGTACAATTTGTATGACCCCCTCAACCTGTGTATATATGACCCCTGTCAACCTCTGCAGATATGACCCCCCTCAACCTCTGCAGATATGACCCCCTCAACCTGTGTGTATATGACCCCCCCCCCCCCCCCAACCTCTGTAGATATGACTCCCTCAACCTCTGCACAGATATGACTCCCTCAACCTCTGTAGATATGACTCCCTCAACCTCTGTATATATGACCCCTGTCAACCTCTGTAGATATGACTCTGAGGGAGTCCTGTGTAGATACTGTATGACTCCCTCAACCTCTATATATATGACCCCTGTCAACCTCTGTAGATATGACCCCCTCAACCTGTGTATATATATGACCCCCTCAATCTCTGTAGATATGACCCCCTCAACCTGTGTATATATGACCCCCCTCAACCTCTGTAGATATGACCCCCTCAACCTCTGTAGATATGACCCCCCTCAACCTGTGTATATATGACCCCCTCAATCTCTGTAGATATGACCCCCTCAACCTGTGTATATATGACCCCCTCAATATCTGTAGATATGACCCCCCTCAACCTGTGTATATATGACCCCCTCAACCTCTGTAGATATGACCCCCTCAACCTCTGTAGATATGACCCCCCTCAACCTGTGTATATATGACCCCCTCAACCTCTGTATATATGACCCCCCTCAACCATAGGGCGAAAATATTTTTATCTATCTGGGAACCGACTAAAATTGTGTAAAATTTTCTGCGAGTGTATTTTATCATTAAGCCAATTGAATTGAACAAATAAGAAAGGTAAACCGTAATTAGAAACAATTTATTTCATGTAATATAAATGACTGTTAGTGTTAGTTAGTCTGTGAATAACTTTAGATCTATAATCAAACGAATGTAATTTTTCCATCACTGTTGTTTTGATGAAATGCCATTCAGACTTTTGCTTAAGAAGTAAAGAAGTCTATTTTGTTTTCCACAGACGGGCCAGTAGGAGGAGAACTTTCGTGAGTAGTTTCCTCCTCCCCACCATCATCAGAGGCTGAAGAGGCTGAGCCTCCACTTTCGTGTCTTCTTTTCCTTTTCTGACTATTCATATTGTGAGTAAGGTCGCAGCTCAAAGAAGATTGCCTCTGATTGGCTGAACCAATATCTTGGTAGTCTTTGTAGTCCAACCTCATGCCCAGGGTCTTATCTCCGCTCCCCGCCCGCCCCCTTGGTAGTCTTGGTAGTCTTTGGTAGTCTAGGTAGTCTTGGTAGTCTTGGTAGTATAGGTAGTATAGGTAGTCAAGCACAAATATGATTGGATGACTACCACAACTGCCAGGCAATTAGGCTCAACCAATAAAATCATAGCTTCTTAAAGCTGCGAGTATTATGCATATTATCCTCGTCCTTTACTAGCAGCTCTTGAACCAGTATCACATGAAGCGTTGATTACAAATTAAACAAAATGGCGGAATGTTGAAGGAAAGATTTTGTATTAAAAACGTCAAAAATAAAACCACTATTATAAAACTGAGAGCGCAAAAGAATAACAATGCGACGATAGTTATCTTTTGTGGTAAGTAACAGACTAGGGTTGCTGAATAGTGAATAGATCAAATATGAAACGTGCAGTAGCTCAATCTCAAAAAATTTCTACGAGATAACAAATTCCCAAAAAATTTCTGGGAACCTAGTTCCCCAGTTCCACCACATTTTCGCCCTATGCCCTCAACCTGTGTATATATGACCCCTGTCAACCTCTGCAGATATGACCCCCTCAACCTGTGTATATATATATATATGACCCCCTCAATCTCTGTATATATGATCCCTGTCAACCTCTATATATACTATATATGACCCCTGTCAACCTCTGTAGATATGACCCCTGTCAACCTGTGTATATATGACCCCTGTCAACCTCTGTATATATGACCCCCTCAACCTCTGTAGATACCCAGGTGGAAATCTTACGTAAGATCTTGGCAAGATCTTATAAGATCTTATGTAAGATCTTGCAAGATCTTTGCAAGTTCTTGCAAGATCTTGCAAGATCTTGCAAGATCTTGCAAGATCTTATGAAGATCTTACAAGATCTTGCAAAATCTTACAAGATCTTACAAGAACTTGTAAAGATGTTGCAAAAACCTTACAAGATCTTACAAGATCTTACAAGAACTTGTAAAGATCTTGCTGAATCTTATAAGATCTTACAAGATCTTACAAGATCGTACAAGATCTTACAAGATCTTACAAGATCTTACAAGAACTTGCTGAATCTTACAAGATCTTACAAGATCGTACAAGATCGTACAAGATCTTACAAGATCTTACAAGATCTTACAAGAACTTGCTGAATCTTACGAGATCTTACAAGATTGATCTTACAAGATCTTACAAGATCTTACAAGATTGTACAAGATCTTACAAGAACTTGTAAAGATCTTGCAAGATCTTTGCAAGATCTTACAAGATCGTACAAGAACTTGCTGAATCTTACAAGATCTTGCAATATCTTGCAAGATCTTGTAAGATCTTGTAAGATCTTGTAAGATCTTGTACGATCTTCTACGATCTTGTAAGATCTTGTAAGATTCAGCAAGATCTTGTAAGATCTTGCAAGATCTTGTAAATTCAGGAAGTTCTTGTAAGATCTTGTAAGATCTTGTAAGATCTTACAAGATCTTGCTGAATCTTACAAGATCTTACAAGAACTTGCTGAATCTAATACAAGATCTTACAAGATCTTACCAGATCTTATGAAATATTACAGGATTTTACAAAATTGTACAAAACTGCAGTGCTCGAATCTGAATATATCTTCAATATCTTTGATAAGAGTATGGTTAATTTGGTAACAAAATGTGTAACCTGTCACATTGTACATTTGTTTTCACCCATTATTTTGCTTTAAATTATTTTATGACTCGGTCAACATACAATGGCGAACAGTCATCCCCAACACGCTTGTGTGTCCATGCAGTTATCGATCTGGCTCTAGGTAATTGGTGAAACAAGGTTGTTGAAAATAAACTGTAATTAACTATTTAAATTAAGGTACATGTATTTATGTGTTGACAATTGACATTATTTAATTTCCATGCTAATTAGTGCTAATGAAAAAATTAGTTCATATAAAATTTAGAGTTGTAAGTTTTTGCTTTCTTCAGCTGCATCCATCCTCCGCTTTGCATCTCTGCATTTTTGGTTGCATGCATCGATAACTTGTTGGTGATACTTGTTCATCTTGTCCCCATATTTGGCACGGAGTACATCTAAAATAACAAATTGAGGAAATAAGAAAAGATTAATGTGAAATACCGGGTGACCCAAAAAAAAGTACTCCGGTTTGATTCATAATAACTTCTAAACCACTGAAGCTATTAAACTGAAATAACTTTCATTAGATAGATGGAAGACTAGCTTAGATTTTGATATATGACAGTTGTATTTTACTTAAAAATTCACGGAGATATTAATGTTCAAAATAGGTAGCATATTTCTGGATGTGTCTAAAATATGCAAAAAACGCCGTATCAAATATTAATCAAGCTTTGCTCAACTGAAACACGCACTATTAGCAGTAAATAAATGCCACTTGACAAATTGTTTATTATGAAACGAAGTATTATTATTTGCAAAATACAAGCAAGATTTATTCGTTCGGAATCGCGTGTCCTCTAGCACGAATGCACTGCCTAGCCCGTGACACCATTGCGTCGAAGGAGTCATGGATCATTCGTTGTTCTAGATTACGGCATGCTGCGAAGCTCTTCTAAATTCTGCGGTTGCTGATCATGTGGTACATTGCAAATTTGTTCATGTTCAGAATAAACTCAGAATTATGAAACACAATCAAACCATAACTCCATAAGACATAACATGCAACTCCGCAGAGACATCCAACATTAACGCCTGCATTCTAAAAGCTCACTCACACTCACACTCAATGAGTGGACGCTCAAACTCAATGAGTGCAACTCACCACTCAATGAGTGTCCACTCACACTCACTGAGTATAATGCTACACTCACACTTCAACCATTCAAAGACACCACTCACACTCAAGTGAATCGCAGATGTGGAGTGAAGTGTGAGTGAGAGGTATACGTCCCTTGAGCTGCACTCATGTGTACTTAGTCACAACAAGATGGCGGAGAGGTGGCTAAATAGGTTAGAATGTTTGGATAATATTGCAACAAACAACCGAAATAAACGAAAACCATATAGGTTTGATTATGGGAAATATGATGAGGAGCAATTCCGGAGCAGATACCGGTTAACTAAGGCTGGATTTCGTGAGTTATTGGAAATAATCAAGGCAGACATCTCTGCACACAACGACCGAGGAAAACCCGTTCCTGCTGATATTCAACTATTGTTGACGCTGCGGTTTTATGCCACGGGTACATTCCAGCTAGCATGCGGAGACTTGTGTGATATTTCACAGCCATCAGCAAGTCGGATTATTAAACGTGTGTCCGAGTCCATCGCACGTTTAAAGGATAACTACATTACCTTTCCGGCAGATGAAATGCTTGATCAACTCAAACGTGATTTCTGGCGAATTTGTGCATTTCCTAGTGTTGTGGGTGCAATTGACTGTACTCATATAAAGATACCATGCCCGGGGGGTGCTAATGCTGAACTATTTCGAAATCGAAAAGGATACTTCTCAATCAACGTTCAAGCTGTGTGCGGACCCACGTTAGAAATGTTAAATATTGTTGCTCGTTGGCCAGGTAGCGTCCACGACGCCAGAATTTTCGATAACAGTCGCATTTGTGCACAATTCGAACATGGTGATATCCCTGGCATCTTACTTGGTGATAGCGGTTACCCATGCCGGCCATATCTCATGACACCACTACTTAATCCGCAGACCCGACCACAACACGCATATAATGTGGCTCAAATACGTACACGAAATACAGTGGAGCGGATGTTTGGCACATGGAAGAGGTTGTTCCCATGTCTATCAACGACCCTGCGTACAAAACTGCAAACGACGCTAACTGTCATTGTCGCTACAGGTGTGTTGTACAACTATATAAGAAGCCGACATGACCCTATTGACGAACCCGAGCATATTCCGGCTGCTGAGGAAGGCGTACCTGATATGCCTGATGGTGAACGGCGTTTGGGAAATGCTGTGCGTCAAGCCCTGATCGTGCAACATTTCACATAATGTCTGAACAACTTATCCCATTTAATAACACAATTAATATACAGGTATTACATATTCTCTAATAACACAACTTAATTCCGCCCAGAACATGCAAGAGAATACACGCGTGTACATTTTAGCCGTTATTTACGTCATTAATGTTGGTAGCTAGTTTTGCTTCCTAGCCCGTGTGTTTGGTCTAGGTTGTTCCTCCTGTGTTGTTTTCATGGCCTTCGTCATCGTCTCCCAATATTGCCCTTCCGCGTCTAGCACTTCCATTTTCCGTTTGTGTGCAATTACGATGTTCGTTTTCTTGATATCCAGGATCTCCATCTCCGCCTCATGCTGTTTGGTTTGCATATCCAAACAACGTGCCTGGGCCGCGGATATTTGCGCTTTTTTGGGCAAGGACGGTGTTAGCGCCGCCTCAACGACACATGACGGCAATTCATGCAGTTGGTTTGGTGTAACTGATGTTGTCGCTTCTGCATCAATTTCATCGTCGTCGTGTTCTATAAATGCACCAATAAAACAAATCATATTAGCTTGTGTTGATGTTTACAACATGGAATATAATAGATCGGATGGTGCAATTATATCACACCTGGATAATGTTTTATAGCATTGTCATACCTGTTTCATAATTATCGTCGTCAAACGGGTTAATTAGGCTGTCTATTTGAGCGGGAATAATAGATGCAACAGCCGCAGCTTCGTCGTCTTGGTTGGATGTTGAGGGGCCACCACCAGTTAATTTACACTCTCTCCTCTCTTTAGCCAGTTGTTTCTTGGCACGGGCCTTTAAATTTTCCCAACATTTTTTTAACTGCTTCGCATCCCTCTTAGTCACACCTGACTGGGAATTGAACTCTTCGGATACAGCTTCCCACGCGCTGTTTTTCTTTTTTATCGTTCTGTAATCGTTCCTTTTATTTTCTATCAGATCTTTGTGCTTTCGCACTAACTCCGTTACAAGCGCCTTTTCTAATTGCGAATAATATTGTCTGCTGTCAGACATCTTGTGCAGCACCGCAGTACGAATGCAATTGATGATTCTACAACATGCCTATATGGTACTTCCCAACCTCATCAATATTCAACGTTATACACACACTCCAGCAAGTCACACTCGAGCGACCTCTATGAATGCAAATCTGCCTAATAATTTCAAGCGTGAGTGCTCCCTCGTTGAGTGGACACTCACACTCATACTCCACTCTCACTCACACTTCAGTTCTACTTGAGTGCATCTCACTGGAGCGTAACTCAAGTGTGAGTGTGAGCGAGCTTTTAGAATGCAGGCGTAAGTATTTGATACGGCGTTTTTTGCATATTTTAGACACATCCAGAAATATGCTACCTATTTTGAACATTAATATCTCCGTGAATTTGTAAGTAAAATACAACTGTAATATATCAAAATCTAAGCTAGTCTTCCATCTATCTAATGAAAGTTATTTCAGTTTAATAGCTTCAGTGGTTTAGAAGTTATTATGAATCAAACCGGAGTACTTTTTTTTGGGTCACCCGGTAGAATAAAAC
Source organism: Chrysogorgia sp. JL179-B06 (assembly GCA_035772405.1). Lineage (NCBI taxonomy): Eukaryota > Metazoa > Cnidaria > Anthozoa > Scleralcyonacea > Chrysogorgiidae > Chrysogorgia > Chrysogorgia sp. JL179-B06. The sequence goes on along the minus strand of JAYKKM010000475.1, from coordinate 6,579,976 downwards.
TTGTGATACTCTAATTATCACTACTTGAGCAACTGAGTAAACCAATCCATTATTAAAATTCAATAAATAAAAAATTGAACAAATTACTTGTTCAACATAGAAGCATTCATAAATGCAATGCATCATGTACATACCAAACATTTTGTTGGTTCTTTCTATATCCAGGAGTTTTCTCTTGGATTTTTTTGAAACTTCCAGGGTACCTTCAGCCATTTCCTCATTGGAAAAAAGCTGAGGCAGTATTTTTAAGGCACATTTTGTGGGATCCTTTGGTGTTGGAATGACAGTCACGAGGTTTATCCCATTATGCATGATCTAAAATTAGAAATTAGTAAATTACTTTTGCAATGAGAAGATAGCAAGTGTAATAAACTGAAGAAAACAACTTGTTATACAAGCACATTGTACTTTAATAGAAATATTAGACTATTAAGATAATGAAATTATGACAATTAACATATAATAATGCTATTTTAGGTGTTAGAACTTAATAGCTTGATTAGACTTAATGATTTAAAAGGAAATATCATTATCAAGATTTTCAAGTATGCAGAACAAGCTGTACATAAAGACTTTCATAGCAAAACATGATAAACGACATGTGGTTAAATCACATTTAAAGGTAGAACTAGGAGGAACATATACTGTACATGTAAGAATTATATAGTAAATGGTTTGAACCTAGGAGTATCATTCCCTTGTAGAATCAGACACTATTTAATTCCTATTTATTTCCTATTTTTCTAAACTATTTATTTCCTATTTTTAACATAAGATATAATTCTATTTGGCTTACTATTTTTTCCCTATGATTTTCCTATTTAAATTAATATAAAAAACTATTTTTTTCCTACCTAAGTGGAACCCTATTTTTTTCCTATGTTGTGATTTTGTTAAATTTACTTGGTCCAGTCAAATAGCAATAAAATAGGTTTTAAATAGTATATATAATAAATAGTTAAAACATAGTCCTAATATAGTTAAAAAATAGATAATAAATAGTTAAAACATAGTCCTAATATAGTTAAAAAATAGATAATAAATAGTAAATATAGTCCTAATATAGTTAAAAATAGATAATAAATAGTTAAAACATAGTCCTAATATAGTTAAAAAATAGATAATAAATAGTTAATAAATAGTTAAAACATAGTCCTAATATAGTTAAAAATAGATAATAAATAGTTAAAACATAGTCCTAACTCCTAATATTGTTAAAAATAGATAATAAATAGTTAAAACATAGTCCTAATATAGTTAAAAAATAGATAATAAATAGTTAATAAATAGTTAAAACATAGTCCTAATGTAGTTAAAAAATAGATAATAAATAGTTAAAACATAGTCCTAATATAGTTAAAAAATAGATAATAAATAGTTAAAACATAGTCCTAATATAGTTAAAAAAATAGATAATAAATAGTAAATATAGTCCTAATATAGTTAAAAATAGATAATAAATAGTTAAAACATAGTCCTAATATAGTTAAAAAATAGATAATAAATAGTTAATAAATAGTTAAAACATAGTCCTAATATAGTTAAAAATAGATAATAAATAGTTAAAACATAGTCCTAACTCCTAATATTGTTAAAAATAGATAATAAATAGTTAAAACATAGTCCTAATATAGTTAAAAAATAGATAATAAATAGTTAATAAATAGTTAAAACATAGTCCTAATGTAGTTAAAAAATAGATAATAAATAGTTAAAACATAGTCCTAATATAGTAAAAAAATACATAATAAATAGTTAAAACATAGTCCCTAACTCCTAATATAGTTAAAAATAGATAATATAGTATGATTATAGTCCTGGATCCCAGGTGGGATCCTGGGAATTTGGAACGGGATCCCACCGGGCATCCCGGGTAAATCCCACCCGGAATCCCGGGTAAATCCCACTTGGGATCCTAGGTAATCCCACCTGGGATTTTGAAGTGGGATCCCGCCTGGGATTTTAATACAAAAATTTGTATGGGAAATTGTATCAGGTATTAAATTAATGTCATCCCTTGTGGAATATGGGAATTCCACCTGGGACTCTTAGAAAGGCAGATCATAAACAAGGTTTCTTAAACTGCACAGAGATATATTGTATTACTTGTGACAAAATATAATTTTTAACTCTAATTCTTTAAAATAAATATTTTAATTAGTTCATAATGAAACTTACCTTGGGTGCCAGTGGTTCTTCTTCGGAAGAACCACTGGCACCCAGAGAAAAATGAAACTATAGCTACTTTTTAAAAATAATTGGGGAACTAGTTGAAAATATATGATACATTCAAATGAATATTTAACTAACTGCTATTGGAAATAAATGCTTTAAACAGGGGCGCACATTCGAAATATTTGTGGGGGGGTGCTTTTCGATCTGGGACCGACTTTTATGTTCGTATCTGATAAATGTACGGATATGACTGTATACCCCCTTCATTCCTTCATGTTCCCAAAGCAATACAATTAAAAATTCAAATGTAATACAGCACTTTATTTTGCGAAAAATTGAGCATATTGTATAGTACTAACGCGCAAAGAACACTTTAATTTATTTATAATATATATGGATTTTTGTAATTATATACACTGAAACGTCCTTGAGAAGTGTAGCCATGTACCCGAATGTAATGCAAATGATCTCAAACAAAGGATTTTGCTCATTTGCATTAGATTCGGCACATGAAAACTTCGACGTTTGAATTAAGCCTGGTCATATATACATACATGAACATCTTTTAAATTACTCAACACTAATAATGCGACGGGTTTTTGGAAGCTCTGCCCTGAGTTTCAGCCTTGAGAAACTGCGTTCACTTGATGCCGACGTGATGTGCGTTGTAAAGATCATGTGATAGCATATACTATTAGTCAAGGGAAAGATCGTCTGGAATTCTTTAGCACAACGTGCTGCTTCTGCAATCGTTTTTATATCTGGTTTGTTTGCTTGGCAGTGATTTCTAAACGTTGTACGTAGCTTGTTCGCATGACTGGCGGCGTAAGTTCAACATGTAAGACATCTTCATCAGATTGCAGCGATTCAGGAAGCATCTTTACCAGGGACTTGAGCTCTTCCGGTTTTGGGTCTTTGTCGTAAGGTGGTCACAGGCAGCTTTGACGTTATCTGTGAGTGTGGATTTGGACGTCCAGGATTTGAAGAAAAGTCTTTTCTGTAGAAGTCCTTGAGATGAAGGTGTGCATCGATTTCATGGCATTCTGAAAAAACAACAGCTGCATCTATTTGGTTATCCACACTTGGCGTATCATGTTATCATGAGCAGCTTCTAGAGTATCAACGATGTTGATATCGACACTCTGGATTTGCTTTGTCAAAATCTTGGTTTTCACCATAACATTTCTCATGAACATCACCATGACAATGAATTCAAACGATTTCACTCTTGCTAGTAGATTATTTGCCTTCGCTTTGGTCTTGGTATCATCTGCATCCTGCAACTCTTCTAGTGATTTTACAGTTTCTTCGTGAATTGACCAAATTTATAGTATGCATTAAACAGACATTCATATTAGCTACAAACGCGCAAATCAATTATTAAAACTTTACAGTTGAAATGACAACCTGTAAGACTTATATTCCGGAAACTTCGAGTCTAAATGACGACGTGGCACCGACATCACGCCTCGACCGAAGTGTTATGAGTCGGGTGTTATGAGTCGGAGCATGGATAGTAGAAAGAAAATAAGTCGTTTTATTATCCATGGTCGGAGATGCAACCGAAATTCGACATTGAAACAACGTCTTTTCCCGACGTTGTCGCAACGTCGACAAAATGACGTTCTGTCAATTAGGGATGGGCGATACTATCGATAAAGTATCGAAATCATCGATACCTACAAAAGTATCGATACTTTCGATACTCGCAAAAAGTATCGGTAATTCGATACCACTTGAGCCTGCGATGTTTTTGGTCAGTATTCCTAACCAATCGCTTAATACTTCATGATGCACAGTTGTATGAACTCGCTCTTCGAAGTTTGAGAACTTTTCACCTCGTGGCAACCTCGTGGCTGGAGATTTAGACAAAAAAATATGATGAATTATGGATGAAGGTATATGTTAATCTTTATTCACAATTTGCAATTTTAATAAAGTGATTAAAGTGGCCGTATTTTGAAGAGTAATCTGCAATTTTGTCATTTTTAGAAGGTGAAAATTCAAATGAAATTCCTACTACCAATGTGCAGGCGCAGCCAGTTGGCAAACGTACACTTATTACTAAAAGTGTAGTCTGGGATTATTTTAAAAAGCTATCAAACCAAGATGACAAAGCACAATGCACTATCTGCTCGGAGTCTTTGAAACATTCACTGAACACCACCAATCTATTTAAGGTATGTAAACAATATAAAATCCACAATTATAACAAAAAATATATAGTACATGAATGTCAATGACAATGCACTTTAATTAAATTTATGCAATCTGATGTATTTTCTTTATGAATTATGTGTCTTTAGCACTTGAAGTCAAAGCACCCAATTCAGTTTAAAGAAGCTGAGAAAAAACGAAAAGAAAATGAGGAGAAAAATGCACAATTAAGCAAGAAGCAGAAAAGTGCCCCCAATGCAAAACAAAACACAATAGAGAAATCGTTTATACAACAAACCAAATACTCCTCAACTTCTTCAAAACGAAAAACAATCGATGAAGCTGTTTTCAAAATGATTGTTAAGGATATGCAACCCAGGCGCGGATTTAGAAGTTAGTCGCATAAATTAGACACTTCATGAACAACCCTATTGGTTATGCTTTTCTTAAGAATAATTCAGAACAAAAACCTATCCAATAGGATTGTTATTCACAGGTATTTTGAATTGCAAATGCTAAATCTAATTTATGCGACTAACTTCTAAATCCGCGCCTGATGCAACCTGTATCTGTGGTAGAAGATGAGGGATTCCAATCTTTGTTACATGTACTTGACCCAAGGTACAAACTGCCTTCCAGAAAGTCCACCATGCGAATGTTGCCTGAAGCATATAACAAACAAGTAGAAGAAATCAAGAAGGAAATTTCTCAAGTTTCACATGTAGGACTCACAAGTGACTTGTGGACATCCAGAACAACAGAGAGCTATATAACCATCACATGTCATTTCCTTACTGCTACATGGGAGCTTAAGTCATTGGTCCTAGAGACTTTAAAGTTTGACTTGAGCCACACTGCTGAGCATATTGCAGATGCCCTCTTGAAAGTTGCTGAGAATTGGGATATATCAAGCAAAGTTGTCGCCATTGTTACAGATAATGCTTCGAATATTGTTGCAGCTGTAAGAATTACTGGTTGGATACATGTCCCTTGCTTTGCGCACACATTAAACCTTGTTGTTTCTGAGGCAATTAAGTCAGATGAAAGTGTTAGTGATTTGAAGAAAAGATGTAAGCAAATTGTCACTTTTTTCCACCAGAGTGTAAAGGCCACTGAGAAGTTAAAGGAAGTGCAATGTCAGCTTAAACTTCCTGAACATAAACTTATACAGGAGGTGGACACAAGATGGAATTCCAGTTTTTACATGTTTGAGCGCATTGTTGAGCAACACCAAGCCATTACAACAACTCTTTGCCTGTCCAGTCGCAACGATTTGTGCCTTTCAGCTGCAGATGTTAAGTTACTAGAAGAATCACTGTTAGTTTTACGGCCATTTGAAGTTGCTACACGGGAGATCTCGGCTGACCAATATGTGTCCATTTCCAAGGCAATACCACTGGCAAGATCACTTCAACACTTGATTGCTGGAAGTGGAAGTTCTCATGAAACTTCACTTGGATCGAAATTGAGTGCCCAAATGCGTCGAAGATATACTGCAATAGAGCGTGCCCATCTCCTTGCTCTTTCTACCTTGATGGACCCAAGGATGAAGAAGATGGCTTTTTCGAATCGAGAGGCTGCACGGCAAGGAGAACAGTGGATCATTCAGGAGGCCAGAGATTTAACTGAACAAGAAGCTACTGCTGGAGCACAAAATACTGATACACAAAGCCATGATGAGCAAAATCCACCTGGTTTGTGGGATCTTTTCGATAAAAAGGTTGTGGATTCACAGTTTACAAGAGGTTCCGCTAGCAAAGCAACAGTTGAAGTCCAGACATACTTTGGTGAAGACGTTTTGCCAAGATTAGAAGATCCTTTGACCTGGTGGAAGATACATGAAAAGCGTTTTAAACTGCTCTCTCAACTTGCCAAGAAGTATTTGTGTGTTCCAGGTACATCTGTCCCATCTGAAAGACTATTTTCTAAGGCAGGTGAACTTGTCTCTATTCGGCGAAACAGACTGAAGGCAAAAAATGTTGACATGATGCTGTTCTTAAACAAAAACATGTAGCTAATTAGCAATATATTTAAGGAAAATGTTGAACATGTTGATATTGTTTAGATTTAAAATCATAATTGCAAATGTTATGTGCGATTATTTGGCAGGTACTCCAGGTAGAGTATTCTTTGACTTGTTCACATTAATGTTCTTGTTTTAAAAGTTCTTTTAATGAATGGAAAAATTGAGTATCGGTATCGATTTTGGTATCGAAATCGACCAAAATTCATGGTATCGGACTGGTATCGTATCGAAACCAAAAAAGCTGGTATCGCCCATCCCTACTGTCAATGCCGATATCACATTGTGCGACGTCGCGACCCAATTTCAACCAAAAATCGACATTTAATCGTTAGTAAGTAACTATACGCGAATATATTGTAACTCACTAACTTCATGGCTGCATATAAAATGAAGAGCCTAATTTAGCATAATCAGATATTTTGTAACTAGTTTTGTCTTTATTGGACACGAATATTACATAATATTTTTCAGGGACGAACGGGACCGAAAAAAATGTCTGATGGATAATTTGGGACCGACTTTTCTAACTGATTCTCAATTTTTGGGGGGGTGTCACACCCCCCACACCCCCCCATAATGTGCGCCCCTGGCTTTAAATTATATACATTAATATTAAGACCAAAGAGTTAAAATTTAGTATGTTAAAGTAACAATGATTCATTTATATTAATGTCTCAGTAAAATAATATACACTTAATGTCTGCTCTCGAGGGAAAGAGTTAGTTTGTTTTCCCGAGAGGCTTGATGTTTCCCGAGACGAAGTGAGGGAAACATCAAGACTCAAGGGAAAACAAAACTAACTATTTTGCAAGGTAGCAGACAATATAGCCAGGGTGTTAGCCAGAAACGAAAAGTTTTGTCCGTAACGTTAAACGTAAATTGGGAAAGTTTTTTTGACCGATCAAAGTCCTTTAAATACGCTACTTTATATCATTTTGTGGTAACCATGGTGAGAGGTCTCATCGATACATTTTCTTTTCTGTACTACATGCTAAAATACCGCGTGCTCGGAAATTTTGAGCTGTTACATTTGTAGTAGAATACCGTCGTTTGCATCTAGGGAAAAACCCTTAACATTGTATAAAAACATTATCATCGCTTTTCTTAGCGCTAATTAAGTTGATGACGTGTTTCTCCTTAGATGTAAACAACGCGTACCGTAGCTTCGTTTTTGTACATTTCATTTCCGGTGAATGAACACGGAATGCACATCGATTACACTTTGTTTTGTACATTTCATTTAAGTGAATACACACCGAATATGAATTGAAACTCGATACATTTTGAGAAAATAGTTAATGGCGAAAAAGTATTCTGTAAATAATACGTTCTTTGAATGATACATATAATAGTATTAAATCAAACGCAATACACTTTCTCATCAGAAAAAATGAAAATCTTCCAGTAGACCAGTTGGGAAAGCCCCTTAGCTACTTCAATTGGGAAGAGTCCGTCAAACGGACGCTATATGGGCTAGCTAACACCCTGATAGCGATGGAGAAAAACTAAACATACATGGCTATCCACGCAACAGTTTTAACAATTCAAAAATTATTGCCCAAGTGTGCAATAATTACCCGGTAACAACTTATTGCCTGCTCGGTCGACATTTGAATTATCTAAGCTCACGTGACCCCAAACCAACCAATATGACAGTCTGTATTATATCTAGGGAGGCCACAGCTATATAACAATAATTTTTCGTTTTTAAATAATAGCTATTGTTCAAATTCCTACACTTATCTGCTATGTGTTGTTGGATATTCATTGGTTCTCTTCACCAGTTGGAGTCCCCCAATCAAAATAAGTGCACAAATGAGCTGAAAAATAAAGGTAGCTGTGTTATTAAAAATATCTAATAATTTTCTTGACAAAAATCTGTTTAACCTAAAATTATCTACAGTATTAGCATACACCATAACCAATTTTTGCAATGGAAAATTAATTATTATAATTAATTACTCAATGTTGCAAATAATTTTACAATCATTTGCTGTAGTCAAATATATATAATATAAGTGGTGGTAATTTAAAGTCTGTACCGATATAAACTGGTGAGTATACCAGTGCCACAGAAATACCAACTTAAACCATTTTTACCAGAATTTTTACTGGTAAAATTTAGGACTGGGAAAATGTCAGAAAGTAACCATACCGGTATACTCAATGGTATTAAAAAATCTCTAACTACAACTCTCAGATAATGTTTAACTATTAAATATTTAATTATTTACTTGTAATTTGTCCAAAGATTTCTAGATGGCACAGAAATCTTGTTAAGAACCCGCTGTGGAGGGGAATAATAATTTTGTGTATTCATTTCCCAATTCGACTCGAGTATCATACTATCATGCGCGAAACATAATGCCACGCGCGAAATACGAGCCGAACAACAAGACGTTTCATTTCAAGACCGCATTCAATATTGTTTCGGTATAATATATAATTTTACCCTACGCTCGGGGAATTCGTCGACTTTCACAAACGTTTGAACGCTAGTAGCTAGCCGTTCGAACGCTAGTAGCAAGCCATTCGAACGCTAGCACTGAATACTGATGAACGCTGGCAAGCCGTGAGCAAGTTATTCGAACGCCGTTCGACGGTTCGAACATAGTTAATAACTATGGTTCGAACGAATGATATATCATCCCTCGCGGGTAATATTTCGTCGAATTCCCCTCGCTCTGAGTCTATAAATCATAAATATACACTTATATATAATCTTCATTATCACAAACTGTATAGACACATGAAAGTGTTTGGCTCACCGGTTTTATTAGACCTTTTCATGGTCCTGGCTCGCCAATATCCACGTGCTCCCAGGTATTTTTCCTTCAAACCACTAATAGTTGTTGAATCGTTCATAAAACCTTGTTTCTTGAAACTGTAACGGCGGAGTAATCTTTCGGGAAGAAAATCAATAATTCCGTTGGCTCTACAAAGCAACGCAAATTCACAAATAGATCAGAATTAATATGCTATATCAACTATATTATTATCCTTTCAAAGGACAAGCAAAACACACTATTGCCTTGACGGATTTTAAAATCACTTTCTTTTGAACCTTACCTTTGAGTTTTCTAATAGTTCTCCCTTTGTTAGAAGTTTCCATTATCACAAATAATCTTCTTTCGTTCGGTAAAAATATACGTGCAGATCGTATTTTTCAGTTTTGAATATAGCGCGATGTCACACGTTTCAAGTGTTGACCAATCACAGAACACTAAATACCACACCTGACTCAGAACTCTGTTGTGATTGGTTGCGCCATAATCTGTCCTTACTGAATCCTGACGTCACTGTGGCAAATGAGGCCATATCAGCTTTCGTTTTAGCCTGCGTAGCGGGGAGTGGGTTATATTCGGGACGCGGAACACAGCGAGGCGGAAAACACAGCGAGGAGACTTTGTAAGAATTACTTTATAAGATCTTATTTAAGATCTTACAAGATTTTACTAGATCGTACAAGATCTTGTAAGATTTTTTTAACATCTTGTAAGATCTTATAAGAATTTTCTTGCAAGATCTCATTTAAGATCTTGCAAGATTTGACAAGATCTTACAAGATATTACACAAATGTTATAAGATCTTGTAAGATCTTATAAGAATTTTCTTATAAGATCTTATTTAAGATCTTACAAGATTTGACAAGATCTTACAAGATATTACACAAATGTTATAAGATCTTGTAAGATCTTATAAGAATTTTCTTATAAGATCTTATTTAAGATCTTACAAGATTTGACAAGATCTTACAAGATCTTACACAAATCTTATAAGATCTTGTAAGATCTTGTAAGAATTTTCGTATAAGATCTTATATAAGATCTTACAAGATTTGACAAGATCTCACAAGATATTACACAAATCTTATAAGATCTTGTAAGGTCTTATAAGAATTTTCTTATAAGATCTTATTTAAGATCTTACAAGATTTGACAAGATCGTACAAGATCTTACAAGATATTACACAAATCTTATAAGATCTTGTAAGATCTTATAAGAATTTTTGTATAAGATCTTATATAAGATCTTACAAGATTTGACAAGATCTTACAAGATCTTACAAGATCTTACAAGATCTTACAAGATCTTACAAGATCTTGTAAGATCTTGACAAGATTTCCACCTGGGTATGACCCCCTCAACCTGTGTATATATGACCCCCTCAACCTCTGTAGATATGACCCCTGTCAACCTCTGCAGATATGACCCCCTCAACCTGTGTATATATGACCCCCTCAACCTGTGTATATATGACCCCTGTCAACCTCTGTAGATATGACCCCCTCAATCTCTGTATATATGACCCCTGTCAACCTCTGTAGATATGACCCCCTCAACCTCTGTATATATGACCCCTGTCAACCTGTGTATATATGACCCCTGTCAACCTCTGTATATATGACCCCTGTCAACCTGTGTATATATGACCCCTGTCAACCTCTGTAGATATGACCCCCTCAATTTCTGTATATATGACCCCCTCAAACTCTGTAGATATGACCCCTGTCAACCTCTGTAGATATGACTCCCTCGACCTCTGTAGATATGACCCCCTCGACCTCTGTAGATATGACCCCCTCAACCTCTGTATATATGACCCCCCTCAACCTCTGCAGATACAGTATGACCCCCCTCAACCTCTGTAGATATGACTCCTGTAGATATGACTCCCCAACCTCTGTAGATATAACTCCTTTGTCTCTTATAGTCGCTGGCACCTTGATAGATAACACTGACATTTCAACACCAGCTGAATCTGGATCTGAATTCAAAGATGATATTGCAGGTGCTATACAGTCATAACTAAATTATAATACTTCAGCAGTTTAGTGTGTGGTAAACACACCTAGTTTGCAATTGCATAGATACTGTATACCTGTTATTAAACAGTTTATGATTCACCTACACTACTGAGTCGATGAGTTGACTCAACTCAATTTTCATGTTACCTTGGCAAGCCAGTTTGAGCCAACTACAAATTAACAATGAGTATATACAATATACTGTACAGCTCCATACTGTGCACAAAACTTAAAAACGTTACTTATTGACCAATTCAATATTCTTGTATGCTTGTTAATGCTGTCTAACCAAATATCCAACTGAATTTGTTGACCCAGTTTTTTAAACATTATGCTGCCTTGCTTAAATGCATTGCCTCTTTAATATATATATATATATATATAGGTAAATCTCAGCAGCCAGTTTCACTGGATACACAATATGTTGTTGAACCAAAGAAAGCCTCTGATATAAAAGATAGTATTTACAAAGGTGGGATGTCATTGCTGGCAATATACATGTATTTATTCATTGCTATCAATCTTCATTCTTACCTTTATCATTCTTTCTTCCTCCTTCTCTCCTCCTCCATCTTCTCCTACTCCTTCCCCTCCTCTCCCTTCTCCTCGTTCTCCTTCTCCTTCTTATCCTTCTCCTCCTTGTTATCCTTATCCTTCTCTTCCTTCTCCTTCTCCTTATCGTTATCGTTCTCCTTTTCTTCCTTCTCCGCTGTCTACCCCTCCTCCTCGTTCTCCTTCTCCTGCTCCCTCTACTACTTCTTATCCTCCTCCTTCTACTTGTTTTCTTACTCCTTCTTCTCCTTCTCTTCCTCGTTCTGCTCCTCCTTATCTTTCTTCTCCTACTCCTTCTCGTCCTTCTCTTTCTTCTTCTACTCCTTCTCGTCCTTCTCGTCCTTCTCCTCCTTTTCCTCATCCCTCTCTTCCTTCTCCTACTTCGCCCCCTCCCATCCTTCTCGTTATCCTTCTCCTGATCCTTCTACTACTTGTTATCCTCCTGCTTTCTACTTGTTTTTTTACTCCTTCTCCTCTTCCTCCTTCTGCTCTTCCTCTCTTATCTTTCTTCTTCTTCTCCTCCTTTTCTTTCTTCTTCTCATTCTCCTTCTCCTCCTCCTCTTTCTCCTTCCCTCCTCCTCCTTCTTCTCGTTCTCCTTCTCCTGATCCTTCTACTACTTGTTATCCTCCTGCTTCTGCTCCATCTCTTTCTACTTGTTTTTTTACTCCTCCTTCTCTTCCTCCTTCTGCTCCTCCTCTCTTTCTTATCTTTCTTCTCCTTCTCCTTTTCTTTCTTCTTCTCATTCTCCTCCTCCTCTTTCTCCTTCCCTCCTCCTCCTTCTCCTTCTTCTTGTTATCCTTCTCCTGCTCCTTCTACTACTTGTTATCCTCCTCTTTCTGCTGTTTCTCTTTCTGCTTGTATTTTACTCCTTCTCCTCTTCCTCCTTCTGCTCCTTTTCCTACTCCACTCTTTCTTTTCGTTCTCTTTCTTCTCCGCCGCCGCCTCCTCCTCCTTTTCGTTTTCCTCCTCCTTCTCCTCCTCCTCTTTCATCTCCTCCGCTTTCTCCTCGTTCTCCTCGTTCTCCTCTTTCTTCTCCTCCTGCTTCTCCTCCTCCTTCTCCTCCTCTTTCTCCTCGTTCGCCTCCTTCTCCTTATACTTGTTTTCTTAATCCTTCTCCTCTTCCACCTTCTGCTCCCCCTACTTTTCCTCCTCTGTCTACTGCTCCTCCTTCTTTTTCTCCTTTTTCTCCTTCCCCTTCTGCTCCTAATAATTAAGGTGATCATGTTGTTTGTCCAAAATTTACTAACTATCATTCAGATCGCTAATTGTTTTTGCTTAACCTGCTAGGTTACTTGGAGAAGTACAAAACAAGAGGCTTTGCGCTAACCTCTAGGTGGCAACGGCGTTATTGCATTCTCACCCCGCTCGCTCTTTACTACTACGCGAACCCTAAAGACTACAAACAGAAAGGATCAATAGTACTAGCAGCCAACAGTTACGTACTACGCAAAGGAAGCCCCAGTTACCCTGAAGTGAAGGATGGGAAGATGTGTTTCGAAATTGGCAACTCCAAGCGAAATTATCTGGTGAGTTTCGTTTGCTGTTACGCATATTTCTCTCATTCAATGTAAAGATACAAATTTTGTTTTCAGGTGTTTGTAATATCTCTCACTAGTGAGTGAACAAGTTAGAAATATTATCAAGATGAGAAGATAAAATGTGTATCTTGAGCGGGCATGTATATAAATAAATGATATGCAGTTACGTACTACGCAAAGGAAATGTAGTATAAATGATATGCCTAACTGCTCAAAAAAGTTATCTTTTCGGATCTTTGCTGATGATACAAATGTCTTCTATTCCTCTGACAATATTATCGATTTGGAAAATGTTATGAATGAGGAATTTGCATTACTTCTTCATTACTGTGCTATTAATAAGCTGAATAAAATCTAAAATAAAAATTGCAATTATTGAACAAAAAACAGTATAAAATATTTAGGAATTTATTTAGACGACAAATTAAATTGGAATTATCAAATAAAACAAATAATTAATAAAATTGCCAAAAATAAAGGTATAATAACAATAAACTTAGCTATTTCCTTGACTTTGATATGTTGAAGCAACTTTACTATACACTTATTTATCATGAGATACATATACCTCAAAGTTGACTATTAAAGATACGAATTAATCAAAATAAATGCATAAAAAATATATGTTTTGCACATCATGGAGAAAGTTTATGTAAATTAGGACCAGGCTTGGACTGGCCTATGTGCCATTGTGCCATGGCACATGGGGACCTGGCCAGACACACCGATAATGTCACACAAACTGCGCTCACCCTCTCATGCATGACAGTTGTGTCATGCGAGAGAACATTCTCAAAGTTGCGCTTCATCAAGAATCAACTGAGATCTCTGCCTAGTCAACACCATTTGGAAGCAGTAATGATTTGTTCTGTAGAAGTTGATTCACTGTAGGCTATTGATAACGAGGCAGTGTATCAAAAACCTGCGTCAAAGTCCTCGGAAATGGAACAGATTCTTATGTTCTGAAATGTTAAAAATGTTAAGTTCTAAATGCTGAAAATTTTCAGAAATAAATTTTTCTTTCTTTTCTTATTTGTTGTTCTGGATCCGGTTCTGAAATTGCAAATATTACCTGTTCACGTACATTTACGAGCCCCTTCCCGGCTGAAATGGCAAGGCCCCTAAATTGGGCGCAGTCCAAGCCTGATTAGGACGAATCTTTATCGCCGTATAAAGACACGATACCGCGGTCATGATTTTCCTTTGTGTTTTCCTCATGAATTATTAATGAGTTTTTGAAATATAGTTTAAAATGCCTTAGGTCCTTAGGTTCTTCGTCGGTAACATTGTTCGAGAATTTGGGGCATGATATCTAAAAGTCATGAGTAAACTTGAAAGTGCAATAGCTTTATATAAACATATTAACATGGTTTCATTATTCCTGTTTCACCAGTTCAAAGTTGAAAAACAAGAAGAGGTTGACGAATGGCTTGCACATCTTAGAACAGCTGTAAATACTCAGCTTTCGGAGAAAGATTTGACCATGATTCGAAAACAGAGTCTAAAAGTCGATGAAGAAAAGAAGACGAAAGAGAAGAAGGAAAACAAGCCGAAAGAAATAGAAGAAATGGAAGAAATAGAAGAAATTCAAGACGACAATGGAGATTTGTATGAACTTGTGGAAAGTTATCACAGAACTGGAGAAAATTCCTCCTCTTCAAATGAGGTAGAACCAATAGAGGAAGGTGAGTCCAATATGGTTTTATTATTTGTGAATGCGCATGCTCCTCAGGCCTTTAATCTCAGACGATTTCCAGAAATTTCAGAAAATTCTAGAAAAGTTAAGTAAATTTATATACAATATATATGTTGAGACAGTACACATGTCACATTATGAACCAGTATACACTAACCTTTGCTAGCTGTCATCTGCAAAATTCTAGTAGCTCAATAGTTAAAACATCTCACTTATCGTAACCATCTCTCTGCCATTTGAGTTCATGTAGCTCAATAGTTAGAACATCTCACTTATCATAACCTTCGCTCTACCATCTGAGTTCATGTAGCTCAATAATTAGAACATCTCACTTATCGTAACCTTCTCTCTGCCATCTGAGTTCATGTAGTATCATCTCACTTATCGTAACCTTCGCTCTACCATATGAGTTCATGTAGCTCAATAGTTAGAACATCTCACTTATCATAACCTTCGCTCTGCCATCTGAGTTCATGTAGCTCAATAGTTAGAACATCTCACTTATCGTAACCTTCGCTCTACCATCTGAGTTTATGTAGCTCAATAGTTAGAACATCTCACTTATCGTAACCTTCGCCCTACCATCTGAGTCCATGTAGCTCAATAGTTAGAACATCTCACTTATTGTAACCTTCGCTCTACCATCTGAGTTTATGTAGCTCAATAGTTATAGAACATCTCACTTATCGTAACCTTCTCTCTGCCATCTGAGTTCATGTAGCTCAATAATTAGAACATCTCACTTATCGTAACCTTCGCTCTGCCATCTGAGTTCATGTAGCTCAATAGTTAGAACATCTCACTTATCATAACCTTCGCTCTACCTGAGTTCATGTAGCTCAATAATTAGAACATCTCACTTATCGTAACCTTCGCTCTGCCATCTGAGTTCATGTAGCTCAATAGTTAGAACATCTCACTTATCGTAACCTTCGCTCTACCATCTGAGTTCATGTAGCTCAATAGTTAGAACATCTCACTTATCGTAACCTTCTCTCTGCCATCTGAGTTCATGTAGCTCAATAATTAGAACATCTCACTTATCGTAACCTTCGCTCTGCCATCTGAGTTCATGTAGCTCAATAGTTAGAACATCTCACTTATCATAACCTTCGCTCTACCATCTGAGTTCATGTAGCTCAATAATTAGAACATCTCACTTATCGTAACCTTCGCTCTGCCATCTGAGTTCATGTAGCTCAATAGTTAGAACATCTCACTTATCGTAACCTTCGCTCTACCATCTGAGTTCATGTAGCTCAATAGTTAGAACATCTCACTTATCGTAACCTTCTCTCTGCCATCTGAGTTCATGTAGCTCAATAGTTAGAACATCTCACTTATCGTAACCTTCGCTCCACCATCTAAGTTCATGTAGCTCAATAGTTAGAACATCTCACTTATCGTAACCTTCGCTCTACCATATGAGTTCATGTAGCTCAATAGTTAGAACATCTCACTTATCGTAACCTTCTCTCTGCCATCTGAGTTCATGTAGCTCAATAGTTAGAACATCTCACTTATCGTAACCTTCGCTCCACCATCTGAGTTCATGTAGCTCAATAATTAGAACATCTCACTTATCGTAACCTTCGCTCTGCCATCTGAGTTCATGTAGCTCAATAGTTAGAACATCTCACTTATCGTAACCTTCTCTCTGCCATCTGAGTTCATGTAGCTCAATAGTTAGAACATCTCACTTATCGTAACCTTCGCTCTGCCATCTGAGTTCATGTAGCTCAATAGTTAGAACATCTCACTTATCGTAACCTTCGCTCTACCATATGAGTTCATGTAGCTCAATAGTTAGAACATCTCACTTATCGTAACCATCACTCTACCATCTCAGTTCATGTAGCTCAATAGTTAGAACATCTCACTTATCGTAACCTTCGCTCTACCATCTGAGTTCATGTAGCTCAATAATTAGAACATCTCACTTATCGTAACCTTCGCTCTGCCATCTGAGTTCATGTAGCTCAATAGTTAGAACATCTCACTTATCGTAACCATCACTCTACCATATGAGTTTATGTAGCTCAATAGTTAGAACATCTCACTTATCATAACCTTCACTCTGCCATCTGAGTTCATGTAGCTCAATAATTAGAACATCTCACTTATCGTAACCATCACTCTACCATCTCAGTTCATGTAGCTCAATAGTTAGAACATCTCACTTATCGTAACCTTCGCTCTACCATCTGAGTTCATGTAGCTCAATAATTAGAACATCTCACTTATCGTAACCTTCGCTCTGCCATCTGAGTTCATGTAGCTCAATAGTTAGAACATCTCACTTATCGTAACCTTCGCTCTACCATATGAGTTCATGTAGCTCAATAGTTAGAACATCTCACTTATCGTAACCTTCACTCTGCCATCTGAGTCCATGTAGCTACTAGCTTAATGGTTAGAACATCTCACTTATCATAACCTTCGCTAGTGATCGCTAGAAAGTATACTTTAAAAAATTTTTTTTTAAAAGATTTGCGCGGAAAGACTGAAAACTAGTTGTTCGAGGGTTAGTAGGAAGGGTAGTATGATATTATGGTGAGGGTTAGTATAATGGTTTGACTTTGGGTTATTTTAAAAATATTAGCCCTCATACTATAATATTCGTACTAACCGTCGAACGACAAGTTTTCAGTGTTTCCGCGGATAAACCTTATTTTAAAGTCTACTAGCGATCACCAAACTTCCCTCTGTCATTTTAGCCCACGTATATGTAGCTCAATGATGAGAGAGTCTCAGTGGCAATCCGAAGGTTACTGGTTCGATTCCTCTCAGGGACTCAGACATGGACCTAAGAATTAGCAACATCTTTGTCAGTTGAAAAAGTAGAGTGCTACGTAGGCGATGTTTTGGATATATAGTAAAGCTGTAGTAAAGAGAAAAGGTGGTGAACTGCCGAGATTTTGGCAACGATATATTGACGTTTCAAGCGGAGCCCTTGGTAATACGCAGGAAAAACCTTGAGTTAGACGGGAATCGTACCTTCAACTTGTCTGGCTGTATGGGACGGCAGCTCCAGGCCCTGGAGAAAAATAGGCCCTGGAGAAAAATAGGCCCTTTTCTCACCAGACTCTCACCAGACAGAATAAGGTTTTAGCGAGTAAGCGTACTTTCATAAAAGTCTTGTATCGATTGTAATTGTCGATAGAGGTTTACAACACTGATCTGTGAAACATGAAAAAAAGACAGCTTTATCTATATATTATAACGATCGAAAACGACTCTATATAGACCCTAATGTCTCCGTCAGATCCAGGCCCAATATACCTTTAATCCGGCTCTAGCACTATAGTTATAATCAGAACCTCAACAAATGAAGTTCGCTTTCGCCATTACACGTATTAGAACTCAATTCAGATTTTGAAGACATATTTACGAAGGAAACTACCGTATTTCCTCTAATGGGCGTTTATTAGAGGGAGGCGTTTATTAGAGGGAGGCGTTTATTAGAGGGAGGCGTTTATTAGAGGGAGGCGTTTATTAGAGGGAGGCGTTTATTAGAGGGAGGCGTTTATTAGAGGGAGGCGTTTATTAGAGGGAGGCGTTTATTATAGGGAGGCGTTTATTAGAGGGAGGCGTTTATTAGAGGGAGGCGTTTATTGGCATTCTTGTATGAAAAGGAGAGGCGTTTATTAGAGGGAGGCGTTTATTTGAGACTAATATGCAACCGTACGATTGCGTGCCTGTGTGAACCAAGTAAACCGCCGCGCAACTAAGTTTATTCTGTCGTTGCCATTAAGATCTGATGTTAACTATAAGAATAGACTATAAAAAACGGGACTGCTACCTCTGTCCTTTACTGGCACGAGTACAGTACCTGAACTTAGTATACCTTTTTAAAGCATTAGTTTTATGTGACCGTTACATTTCTATTAAGTCTTCCAGCCGTGTAACAAGGCGTACAAACCGTTTATTTGTGTTAAATATCCCTAAAGTGAATAGCGTAACTTTTCAGAACAGTTTTTATTGTAGAACTCCTAGGATATTCAACTCTCTGCCAACATAATGCGAGATGTTAACCTCCCTATTGGTCAATTCAAATCTGAACTGTTAAAACATCGTCATTACACAACCGAACACGTGTACGATGTCGAAATTCCGCAAACTTTTAAAACCGTATATGTAAAATGTCACCTGTGTCTTCCCCTTTCTAGTCTTCTTGTTAAAGTATGCTGTTAGTTTATTTTTATCTTAGGGACCCCGTAATGGAGCGATAAGCTCTGTGCTATGCGATGTGGCAAAGCTTGTAAATAATACTCTTTTTGCTGTTCTCTTAATATTACCAGAGTTGTATGAAGACACGGAACAGTTTACTGTGAAAGAATCATCAGGATCCTCTAACGAACCACCAGGCTTACCATCCAGACGAGAACCGGATAATACGGAGGAGGAATTTGATGAGCTTACTGACTATGAATTCCCGGATGTGGTTCCCAAGCCACCATCAGGTATGTAGCGTGAAAATCTTTGTTTTAATGTATAGAGTCCTTTAACTGAACCTTTACTGCTACAATATGTTATCTCTTTAACCCCCTTTATGCGCCAGGGATAATCAACATTTAACTTCTCCTAATAATATCAATAGTTAACCAAGTATAGAGGTAATGAGAATAAAGGAAATTAGGGTGCACCGGATATAGTGCATTTTACTATCCGGCCGATACCGGATTTGCCGGATAGTTGAAAAAAATCCGGCCGGTTACCGAATATTTTCGTATACAAGGCTCAGTCCCTTTCAGGTAGAATAGTTGAATTGCCAAATTTTTAAGAGTTTCTGGGCTATAACGTGCATTGTGACCGAAAATTTGATTTGATGAATTGAAAATCACTAACCCATGCTTCAATTCAGGGTTTTAGCCTGCAATTATACCAATAACAATGTTATAACTGCAGTCTCAAATAGTACTATGTTTGAAAGTATAAAATAGTATTAAACTAAGCCAGTTGAAAATGAAATGATTAATCCAACTTGGTCTAAGCGAGCCCTGAATGAGCCCTGCCTTTGTCTATTGTGGGAACTGTCAAGAAAGTTGGTTACAAACTCGCACATTTGAAACGTAAACATGCGTGTTAAAACACTCATGTCTAACGATTGCTTGCAAATGGTACTTGCTGAACTTAGTTTTTTGCAAGTTGATACAGTAGTTAACCATAACCAACAATAATGCAAAAGCACTGTAGACAAGCTCAACATTGCTGTATTGTTGTATTGATGTCTGTGAGTTTTTCAAATAGCTTCATAAACGAATAATTTCATTCGTTCATTGACGTAGTAATTTTGAAAATCAACGTTGTCTAAGCCGTAAAAGCCAGCGAGAGCAAAAAGGGAGAAGGCCCTGGAGACGAGGTTGTAGCGAGAGATTTATCGAGAACAGCAAACGTGTCTTTAACCCTTATAAATTACTTTTAAATAAAAGGCCTTTAAGTATAATGTTTAGAAATGTTAATAGTTTTACGGTATCTGCTCTTGTACTGTACTCGAAAAATAACGTTTTCATTCTGATTCTCGTATTTTATGCTTCGACTGAACGCCGCCATTTTCTAGTTTGCTCGTCGACTCAAGGTTGATGTACAGCGGTGGTTTTCTTTTCAATGTTGACGTCATTGACTGCTTGTATTCAATGACGTCGAATTGAAAAGAAACCGCCGCTGGACATCGAGCATGAGCCGTCGAGCAAACGCTTAAAATGCATAAAATGGCGGTGTCCATAAGCATAAAATATTAGAATGAAAAGGTTATTTCTCGAGTACAAAAGCAGATATCGTAAAACTATTAACATTTCTAAACATTATACTTAAAGGCCTTTTATTTAAAAGTAATTTATTTTTGGGTACAGTTCCCCTTTAAAGTCGATGTCGAGTCCTGTTAACTTGTCTCTATTTTGCTACAGCTTATTTGAAGTTACCCGAAGTTGAAGAATTGCCGGGGTTGAAACCTAAGCCAACAACAACACTTGGTATGTATTGTCGAAGTTTGGGTGAAGTTTCGTATAAATCCTGTCGCATAGACTATCAGTAGTAAAATTTGAAATTTAAACCATCTGTTAATTTCTAAAATAAAACATCCTAAGAGTTTAGTATTAGGTTTAGAGAGTTTGTATTAGGTTGAGGATTAGGTTAAGGACTATGTTTTGAATTCGGGATTCTTATATGAAACGTCAGCCCGAAG
This sequence comes from Chrysogorgia sp. JL179-B06, assembly GCA_035772405.1. Lineage (NCBI taxonomy): Eukaryota > Metazoa > Cnidaria > Anthozoa > Scleralcyonacea > Chrysogorgiidae > Chrysogorgia > Chrysogorgia sp. JL179-B06. The sequence goes on along the minus strand of JAYKKM010000475.1, from coordinate 6,558,838 downwards.
TGTCTGGTTTCCACATAGGCAGCCCAAATGTTGTTATGATTTCTTATTTTGTTAATTAAAGAAACGTTTACCGAACGAAGAAAGACGACAAACAGCCGATCCAAAACTCGCCCCATTCCTCTCATTCACCAGCTACGCGCGACATTATTTACTGACGAAAACTGACGTGTGCTTTCACTACATATATTATGATAAAGTTGGCAAGTAAATTCCAACATTCACAACAAACACTTCAACAAATGATTAAAATACTCGCAAACTACGTGAAGAACCACCAAAAATGAAACAACACTTTGAACACTGATAATTTTACTACAATACAATAATGACGATTTTTAATACACAACAATGGCGATTTCTAGCATTCTCACATATTTAGAAAATAAATAAAAAATTAATTAATAAAAATAATAAATCAGTGACAGAGATGGGCACCCTGTGATATGACACCCCAATTCTAGTGTTGTAGCGCATGCGACGCGTATAACACTCAATTACAAGTCCCACAAGCTTAGTCTCTCTCATGAGTCTACTAATTAAACAATTCAAATACTGCAGGCCAGGTTGTCCTCTCACCTGAGATTCACGATTATCCTTAATTTTGAAATCGCTCAGAATTAAGGATAATCGTGAATTCAATGTTAGAACCCAACCTCAACACAACAAAGATCCTAACCCGCCGCTTGATGGGTTTTCTAACCCTCCTATCGACTCCCCTAAGACCCCTAATTGGCATGCGTGATTAATAGAATAGTGAGAGATACTAAGCATGTGGGATAGTAATTGACTATTATACGCATGCGCCACTCCTAAGATTATCGTGAATCCTGACGCATTTGACAATTAAGAATAATCGTGAATCTCATGTGAGAGACTATGTTGTGTAGGCAGTGGATCGTCCGGTGCTAGGGATTGGGAAATACAGCCACTGAGTGGGTTAGGGTTAGGAAGGAAGACACTTAAAGCGGAGGGTTAGAATTAGAAAAATCATTAGGCGGGGGGTTAGAGTTAGAGTTCGGATCTAAGTTGTTTTGGGATTAGCAGTTCTATGATGCATACGATCGGACATGTGTTTATATCATCATAAACGCATGTCCGATCGTATGCTGTATATCATCACATTGAAGCTCGATGTTAATGCAACCGCTCACCATGCTGTTTTCATATTCAACCTCAATCCACCATCGTGGGATAGCAACACCCGTCGCGAACGCATTTGAGCAGGGGGTGGGTGTAAGCATTACATTTTCCAACAAATAGGCGTGGTCATTGGGTGTGGTAATTCAAAAGTAACCACAAACCCACAGTGTTGGCTGTGGTCAATCAATCAATAATCAATCAATAATCAATCAATAATCTTTATTTAAACACGGTATCACTTCATAAAAAACATGCTCTTCCAGTGAGCCCTGTACACTTTAAAAATAATTACAAATGTATAGAAAAATTACAATATATATGAAATACTTAATATAATGTTTTATAATAATATACCTAATAGCTAATAACCTAACTACAATTTAAAAATTTTGTTTCATAATAATACCTAATGACTAATAACCTAACTACGATTTAAAAAGCTTTTAAAAGATCTAATATCGCCCTGACTTCTTATATCTCTCGACAGACTATTCCAGATAAACCGCCCCCTGATAATGAAATCTGTTTTTGCCAGCTTCAGTATATGGTATCGGAACATAAACATTATACTCTGAGTTTATCAGGCTATGGAAATGTACAGAAAATATATGTTTTCAAACATATTAGTTAAGTAGCTTGGTCATTCAAAAGTAACCACAAACCCACCAATACAATCGTGAACATATCATTAGCTAAGGATTAACACATAGCCACATTAACACATATAAAGAAACGAATAAAACTATCAACAATTGTTAGAACTATAGGAAGAAAAAGACATCCTGGATAGTGAAAAAAACAACCAAGAATATTCCTTCAACTATAGGTCCTCACTCCTCAGTTCCTTTGCTGTTGATCCCCTGATTTTGAATCGTAATTTTCCGACAAATGCTGGTTTGAACTTCATTTGCCCACGGCGGTTTTGCTGGGGGGGGGGGGGGGGGGGGGGGGGGGGGGGGTAATAAGTAATTATTTCCTGACTTTCCTTCACTGCCCTCGAAGCAATGGCTCCAAGTTGAGATTAGTAATCAGATCGTAATGACTGTTATCCTTCATATCCAACCATTCAAGTCATTGTTTGTGCCATAGAAAGGAAAAAGAAGTGTACATTGCACAGAAATTTGGCCAAACTTATCGTAGGTATACTTATCTTATGGGATATAGTGGATCGGTAGTTAGGATCAGGATTAGGATTAAGTGTATGTTTAGGTTAGGATTAGGTTCAGTATGGATCCACTATATTCCATAAGATGAAGTACTTATTAAACTTATGGTGTAGTTTGCTGACCACATTAGCTGGCAATGTTGGTACGCTGCCGTCATAATTATTAAATATCTAGTCATTTAAATCCTGTTCACACGGGCCAGCCCGCTGAAATGGGTTCCCTGTTGAGCACTGCCGGCCTGCAGTGCCGGAATCCCAGCTTGGTGAGACGAATGAAATGAAATCCAAATGAACAAAGTCAACCGGGCTACCTCATTTTTATCCTAAATGTTTCATGTGTCAACATGTCTTAGATTCTAATTCTTTCCACTTTGTAATATTTAGCATAATTGATTTATTGTTATGTCCAGGACCCTTCCGAAAACAACTTTTGAGTGAGAAGGCCTCCTGGCTTTAAAGAATTTTAATAAATAAATAAAAAAACTTTCCGGGGATACGATAGACAACGCTGATTGGTTCTTTGATACGTTTTGAATCTTAACGGTAATTACCACTTTTCGTTTTTCTGTTATAGTTCCTCCACGCGGACAACCCCCGAAATCACCCGCATTACCTCCCCGCAACCCTACATTCCCTACATTCCAAGATGCCCCTGTACTTCCTCGTCGACCCGCTAACTCTGTCCAACCCACCAAGACGCCACCCGTCTTACCTGTCCGTACTACACCAAAGACTGTACCCGATTCTCCCAAGCCTCCCCCAGCCACTAGCGATGTGGCCCCGACTCCTCCTATAACACCCGTGAAAAAACCAGAAGTTGTTTCCAGTGCCCCGCCTCCCATCAAAACGAAACCCCTGATGAAAGGGGAGCAGTTCGATTACGCGAAAATCTACGTCGCAATGTGGAATTGCAACGCGGATGACGCAGACGATTTGTCGTTTTCCCGCGGAAATCAGCTCTACATCCGGGAGAAGATCCCGAACAGCGATTGGTGGGTTGCGTCGCTCATGGATTGCCCAGATATACGCGTTGGTTTGGTACCGAGGAATTACATCATGCCTGCTTACGATCTGTGAGTATGTTCCTTTTGAGTGAGAAAAGAGAGACGAATAAGCGTGTGCGATGTACTAGGTAAAGTGTTTATGAAGTGAAAACTGCTCAAATTCAAAAAGTTCATCCAAATAACAATTTTTCCAAAAAATGAAATAAATGCGGTCCGTACTCCGGGATAGATGACATAAACATCTTTTTTAATGTTCGCGACTTTTTTCGCTACTTTTTATTTTTGGCGACTTTTTTCGCTACTTTTTATTTTTTGCTCAGCATCGATCAGGCACAGTAGATCAAGTTCGAAAGGCTTTGTTGTATTCTTCTTAGCTGCCTTAGACTAAGTCGAACTCCGTGAATACTGACGAGAGAACCTAAAATTTCTGCTGCAGTAAAACCAAGCCTAAAGTAGTTCACGATTGCTTCATTGCGTCCTATCGCTTGATTCACAGGAGAATATTGTGGTAAAATAGCCTTAACAGTGACCATTTGTAATATACAAATACAAAATAATAGAAGCATGGTTATTCCTTTCGAAAATACCTATAAAAAAATAAAAAGTCGCGAAAATAAAAAAGATGTTTATGTCATCTCTGAGCCACCGTAGATATCAAATGTCAAAATAATGAAATACTGGGATCGAATATACGGAGTTGATGACGTACGCAGGTGGACTAATATTCCACAATCTATAGTTGTTATGCACAGTTGTACATCTGCATACGTCATTAGAACCTCTAACCAAGCATTTAGATTTCTCCAAAAATGGATTATCCACGCCAAATAAACTCTCTTACTGTGTTACTGTATAATTATTGGCGTTTACAACTCTTGCATATCTCACTTCGATCATGATATATTAAGATTTCTTTGATATGTAAATGATCCTCACTATGACGTCATACTGCATAATGACTTATTGAAGAAGCCTGTATAACTTTGGGATTATGTAACAAAATGATGGGATTATGTAACATAGTGTGTGTGTGTGTGTCCCCCATGATACTAAACGTACAAAGTGATGGTCATTTACACCTGCTGGCTCAGATAAAGGCTATTTCAGATATCAAACAATTCTTAATATCTGTGGAAGTGAGATATGGAAGAGTTGTAAATGCCAATCTTTATAATTTCTATATTTTTTTCAAGTAAGAGAGTTAAGTTCGAACTGAAATTTTCACTACATAAACACTTTAATAGTTTCTAGCTCCAAGACTATGCACCAGATTCACTTAACATTTTCAGTGAACGCTTCTGCCGTGTTTCTTTGTTCATTAAAGAGTGAGTGTCAACCGTCACGCATTGCGCGTTTGTGTTTATCTTTCCGTACGATAACGAAGTGTTTTGAAGTGCTTCGTTGCCAACTTGACGTGGTAAATACTCCGGAAGTTCGCCGAGTCTTCTCAGAAAACCCTATATAGATGCTTTCTTATTCATCCACAATCCAAATACGTACACTCAGAAGCTGATTTTTTGTTTGAACCTCGTGACTGACATAATTCGAAACGAAAGTCAAGAAAACGTTGAGTTTTGTGAAAAATGCGTAAATAATTACTTTCTAAGGTATGTCTTCTTTCAATTAAAGGACAAAATGAATAATTTATATCAAGGATCTGGATTGACAAGATATTTACGGTTGCGTCCAAAAAATGGCCAGATGCAATGCGTCACTGATTACTGAATAAAGACTGGATCGAGTAACTGTTGTTTGGATGCTGCGAAAAAACGAAGCTGGGAATATTTCGTGGCGGCCATCTTGGACCACGCTATACAGTTTTAATGTATAGTTATACTGTATAGTTTTACACGCTGTATAGTTTTACTGCGACAGAGGCTATCTGACTCTGATCTTTTTGATGCTATAATGAATCAGTTGTCGAAGGTTTTCACGTAATTTAGAACACAAATTACGGCCCCTTGGACAACTAATTCATTTTAGCATCTTAAAAGATCAGAGACAGTGATCCCAACAAGATGGCCGCCACGAGCTACTTCCGGCTTCATATTCTGAACAATTGTTGCTCGATCCACTGATCCAGAGATCAGTGGTCACGGTTGACACTCACTCGTTAAAGCCACAAAAATGCTAGCAATCGTGTTCACTTCATACTTGAAAAGACGTTGAAAAAACTGATTGGTAAAGAGGCTTGGCATGACCACGTGAGACGTGAGTTATGCTGGATGGAAAGAATATAGTGTATTCTTTTTTATTCATTATTTACTTCTTTTGGGTATTTTGGATTATTTGCTACCAAGTAGATGTATAATATTTTCTAAATCAAATACGGAATAATTAGAATAAGAAGATTTTAAAATTAGTGTCTTAAAAAATAAATTTTCTAATATGATGAGTCAAGGGTTTATTGTTGTAATGAAAAATAAGGAATTACATTTTATCTTATCAACATACTTTATTTGATGACATCTTGTGGAGATTTGTTTGGTTTTTATCTCTCTTGACTATGGGATTTTGTTGCTATTTTTAACCGAAAAACGGAAAACGTAGTCGATCGAACGGGAAACATTTCTTATATCCCAGAAAATACTAATTGCTAATTATAGCAATTGCGTCGACATGTTATTATGCCCTGCAATATAACCTTATTGAATGGTTTTACCGATAATACGGTCGGGTATTTTACGAGTTTCGGATGTATTTTCCGAGCCCTGAAGGCTGAAAGAGCGAGGGAAAATGCAAGAAATGAGTAAAATGCCCGACCATATTATCGGTAAAACCATTCAATGGGATATTTATTACATGAAATATAATATGTTCAAATGAAATAGACAGTCGCATCCGACATTTTACGTTGGATTTTCCGTACAAGGCAGATTTTACCTCTTTTAAACCGGTTAAATTTAGTGTGTATTCCGCTCCTTTGACCACGTTTTGAGAGGAAGGACTGGAAGGAGAAAAAGGGCGAAACGACTTGGAAAATCTTGCATCCAAAATGGTGTTCTCTGCAATGGCACTTGCAGCTAGAGACCGGAATTGCGCCGATGCCATGTTGGTCAATATAAATAGCTCTTTGTCGATGACGTTTAAATTAAATGTAAAAACCGCTGTTTCGATAGTTCGATGACAATTTTTAAATCATTCTGAACATTACACGCTATTGACAAAATACCGGTACGCTTTTTGCTTTATATGTAGGATATAGTAAATTATTCCAGGTCAAACACTGACAAAATGGACTTTAAATTGCATAAATTTTAAAATAACCTATTTTGCTTGAAAGTTTAAATTGAATCTGTAAATAAGGATGGGTGATGTATTTATGTATTATATTAATTTTCACCTTTAATTTATAATGTCATCGACAAAGAGCTATTTATATTGAGTGACCAATATGAGCGGCCGTCGGCGCAATTCCTGTCTGTAGCAGCAGGTTCGTCAAGCGACTTCGCCATTTCCAAAGCCAATTTTCACTCTTTCGAACAAATCTGCAGACTTTCGACACACGATTTCACAGGTTTTTCTTTCTGTTCGCTCCTTCCCATCAACCATTGCTGGCGCTCTATTGCTTGCCTTCGTGTAGACGCCCTAGCCTGCACACTCCCGATTTTCCTTTCTCTGCAAAACTAGAAGATGCCTGCGGAGGATGCAGCAGCCTTATTAGGAAAAATGACGCCATTGTCATTTTATAAAACGTCTTAAATGCGTGTTTGTTTTAGACGAATTTTACCTGTAGTCTTTTGAGCACTTGATAAATTCGTCTGAATTATAAATTCGTCTGAATTATAAATTCGTCTGAATTATAAATTCGTCTGAATTATAAATTCGTCTGAATTATAAATTCGTCTGAATTATAAATTCGTCTAAATTATAAATTCGTCGAATTATAAATTCGTCTGAATCATAAATTCGTCTGAATTATAAATTCGTCTGAATTATAAATTCGTCTGAATTATAAATTCGTCTGAATTATAAATTCGTCTAAATTATAAATTCGTCGAATTATAAATTCGTCTGAATCATAAATTCGTCTGAATTATAAATTCGTCTGAATTATAAATTCGTCTGAATTATAAATTCGTCTGAATTATAAATTTGTCTGAATTATAAATTCGTCTGAATTATAAATTCGTCTGAATTATAAATTCGTCTGAATTAAATTCGTCTTCTAAAACGAAGTCGCATTAACGTCGACTAGTGCTACAATTAACTCTTTCCTGACAGCCTGAAAACATCGAAAATTGAACCTATAATCATAACTGTTGCGAAAGCTATACATTTTCTGAAAGCCCAACAAACCGGCTTTTACTTGTGCTTTTAAATTTCCCGAACAAAACACATTAGGTTAATATAAATTAGCATTAATTATCATAAACAGGTTGAAAAATTTCCATTTTTCTAGAAAAGGCCATCTTGCACGCCCGCGTAGCATATGCCACCAATCGCACAGTTGTTTATGAAATCAAATCAAACTTGGATCTCATGTTCCTGGCGCTTGTCGAATTTCAATTTTTAATCTTGCGTTACCGTGTGCCGTGTTTTTCGATTGACGACTTTGCGGGTCTTCTACGACCCATTTTAACTGGGCCGGTCGGGAAAGAGTTAATAAACAATGGCCGATATTTTTTCGCATCGATAAATTTTATATTTTCGCCTGAATTTTTCATCATCGTAAGTCGGCTAAGCATTTTAAGCCAATTTGGTGAATTATTTCCGACATTTCTAAACACGGTGAATTTTGACCTTTTTGACCCACATGCATAGAAAGTATTGTCTTTGTGGTGTATAAATAGCTTGCGTATAAGGTGCGGGTGGGATCTCTGCAGACTCTGCTGAAGTAACCCTTATACCGTAACCTCTCGTTGAGGGGGGTAGGGGGGAGCAGAGAAGGGGGTTCATTTTTTCTCACTGAGCATTTTTTTGCTTTGTGAAACTGTATTTACATTTCAATTCAACAGATAATAAACTGCTTTTTCTTCGATTATTTTCAATTTACCTGTTATTGCTTATTAACTCTTTCCTGACAGCCTGAAAACATCGAAGATTGAACCACCTCTTTGTTCTATTGATATCTCTTGAAATAACCATAACTATTGCGAAAGCTATACATTTTCTGAAAGCCCAACAAACCGGCTTTTACTTGTGCTTTTAAATTTCCCGAACAAAACACATTTAGGTTAATATAAATTAGCATTAATTATCATAAATCAGGTTGAAAAATTTCCATTTTTCTAGAAAAGGCCATCTTGCACGCCCGCGTAGCATCTTGAAAACTCAAAATGCCACCAATCGCACAGTTGTTTATGAAATCAAATCAAACTTGGCGTGTGCGTGGATCTCATGTTCCTGGCGCTTGTCGAATTTCAATTTTTAATCTTGCGTTACCGTGTGCCGTGTTTTTCGATTGACGACTTTGCGGGTCTTCTACGACCCATTTTGACTGGGCCGGTCGGGAAAGAGTTAAACCCGGTACGACGCTGCCTCGCGATCCGAAACACTTCCTAAATTAAATTTCCTTCCTGCAGGGGAGGTGACCCATTTTATGCCAACGTTTCCTTGGTAACGGTCAGGCAGGAAGCTGATGAGATAGAAGGAAGTTACATTTGGAAACGATTTGTTGATCAAGCGATTTCTGTTTATCGCGCCATCTAGTCGACCCCAAATGTGTTCACTCCGTCCATTTGTTCTGGTGTTTTGACCGCCTGCTGAAGTTAATTTGGAGACAACAACTTTGACCTGTTATTGTCGGTACATATTATTGACACATTATCTTCGAGTACTATTTGTTTACTTTTGTAGTTGTACGGTGTTTATTTGAACGTTCCCAAAGACCGCTATCCTTTCCTGTGTGTACACAATAACCTTCAAGTATCAGCTGCTGCAACTGAAAACACCAATTTTTGGCGAAACTTGCTCGCGAGATAAGCGGAGAGAATGCCAAATTCTGTAAGGCTTCAGCACGAGATGGATACAACGCTTGAAGGTAAACATTGCTTTGTAAAGTCATCTAGTAAACGAAGTATATAGCGATATTTAGTCATTACTTGTGTTATAGCAGGGTTTCGGTTTTAATACAGCCACAAAACCTCAAACTTAGCGGCTTGCCCACGAAACACAGGCTAGACGGCATTGACATACCGAGAGTTGCCCAAACTCAGCCAGGCGGATTAATACCATCGAACATGGTTAATTAAAACAACTTTTAAAAGTCACGTTCACCTTAGCTATGCGTTCACTCAGTATTTTTTTAAGTAATAGCAGGTTGGTAGTATATACTATAGGTAAAATTGCAAGAGACATTTACTGCAGTTTCGGTGGCCAGTCACAGTCCTCGTCTCTTCTAACCTCGCGCGCGATTCTATACCAGACGAAAGCTATAGACCGCGTAATTAGATAAATAGATACTATGCAGTGAAAGCTATAGACCGTAACGATATTTGTCGCTGCTCCGAGCAAATGAACGATGGTGTAGTTGACCGCAGCTGTAATTCGTATCCACAATTTTCGAATGCTCTCGACTAGAACCTGTGGAGAAGTATTGGAAAATCAACTGAATGTCGCGTTTCGAGTCCCATCCAACTGTGGGCAAGTAACATCTCAGTCTCGTCTCACCAAACGCTGTCAACCTCAACTGATGTTATATAAAAGTGTTGCGTACTGTAGAAATCATATAAAAGTATTGTATTACGTACTGTCGAAATCACTCTGTGACGAAGCCTTCACTCACGAAACCTTCGCTCACGAAACCTTACACCTCCTGTTCTGTATGTTCTGTATGTTCGATATTTATAATTAATTGACTTTTGTTGTTTACTTCCCTTAATTGCCGGCAAAAGTTGCTGGAAGATGAAAAACTGTGGAGTAAACACTTTTTCTTTTGTGTCGATTTGTGTCAACTGACATCTCTAGTTTCAATACGAGTACATCCTTCCACTTAAGACATATTTTCAACTAACTGACAAGTACAGGGATAATAAATGATCATAGCAATTTACCCCACGCAGTCGCAGGTTTTTTTATTTTTTTATTTTTAGAAAATATATAGAGCGCAATTGAGCGATATAAGCGTCTTGCGCTGCATAACTTATCGAAATATCCGCGGTGTCTGTACTTAACAAATATACCGATATTATCGGTATACCGGTTGTTGAACCACATTTTGGGGGATCAACACAACCTTGAAAAAATCCAAAGCTTGTCACCTTAATCTCTTGAGAGTGGCTATAGTTTCTGTCGTCTGGTAGTATAATTATCGTTTTTTATCGACGATGTTTAACGCAACATGTTTCGCAACATTTTGCGTTAAAAATATTCGTTAAAATGGTCCCATGTTACATCACCTAAACTCCTAGACAATTGTTTTCAATTTCACGAAACCCGACACCTGAATGCCTGTAGCAACAATTTTCGGAATTGCGAGACAAGTTGCACGAAAAATTGTATAGTGTAAGAACGCCTGTATTTTGAAGAGAAATAACATGTGTTGATTTTTTAACTAAATTGATTCACGAAAGATTATCTTGGTGCATGGTATGTGATCACGAAGACAACGAAGTTAATCGGGATTTCTCCAAATATCCGAGAGTTATGTGCATGGTATACCGAGACCGTCAATATACCGAAGGAGACAAAGCGGTTTCGGGACACGGATGTGCTACACAAGTTTCTGCAATCGTTGCAGAAAGTAGAATCTAGTTCTTTCTGCAATGATTGCAGCAACTATTTTCAGCGTTGCATATATAGTGTAAAGGTTGGAACACACGAGATGACAAATCGTGGGGACATGTTGCAGCGACAAATCCCGTCGTATGCATCATGCGAAATCGTGTCACAGGGACAAAATGTTGTCCCCGCAACATGTCCCATCGTATAAACAACAACTAGTCCCTGCGACAAAATTAAAATAAACAAATCAAAGAACGATATTTTATTTTCCCTTTCCTTCTCTGACAAGTCCCCTCGTGTGTCCTCAACATGGAAATATCCCGCAACATGCTCCCGCGATTTGTCGCCTCGTGTGTGAAGATCTTAACACCTCCATCTGCAACTTGTCTCGCAATTTTCATCTTTGGCGACTGCATGCGCATGCGTACCTTGTCATAAGCACAAAGATGGCGAAACTTTGCGAGTCATGTTGCACGGAATGGTGGCCTGGGTAACACTCCCTTTCATGCAACTGCAACGTAGCAGATTAAGCTGTTGTGAGACTAGTTGCATGAAACGTTGCCTAGTGTAACACTCCCTTTCATGCAACTGCAACGTAGCAGATTAAGCCATTGCGAGACAAATTGCATGAAACACTGCACAGACAGTGTAACACTCCCTTTCATGCAACTGTAACGTAGCAGATTAAGCCATTGCGAGACAAGTTGCATGAAACGTTGCTTAGTGTAACACTTCCTTTCATGCAACTGTAACGTAGCAGATTAAGCTGTTGTGAGACTAGTTGCATGAAACATTGCCTAGTGTAACACCCCTTTCATGCAACTACACCGAAACAGATTAAGCCATTGCGAGACAAGTTGCATGAAAATTGCATAGTGTAACACAGCCTAACGGTGTATAGATACATCCACACGTGATCACATCAATATTTCCTGTTGTTATTCCGGCTGTTTACATGAAGCCTGCCTGAGTGTTCAGGTTGGACTGACTTTAGTTCGGATGTTGTGTTTTTCCTGGAGGTTGATTAGATGGTCTATAACCGGCCCTGCATAGATTTAGTTCACGTCGGCCTAAACTCGGGTCGGTTACCCGACCTGATTCTTAACCGATTTCCCATGTAAACAAGATCGAAGTCTGATAGCGAGCCTTTTAAAAGATGTAAGAATATTAATTAATTATTGAATATTAATTAATTGAAACTAAGTACTAACCACTGCTCATGAGGCAGGCCTCGTGCCGAAATGAACAAATGCAGGCCGATCTGAGTTTGGGCCAGCTCGTGTAGCGAGGTAGCTTGGGGAGTACGCAGTAATTACATCTATATTCAATGCGTGTACTGATGAAGCCTTTGTTTGTACACAAATGAGAATGTGATTTGCATGTGTTGACGATGTTTAGTGTCAGCAAGCAGCTGACACCAACGGCAACGAAGCCGCGATTCATTGCATACATTTCCGCTCCTATCCCAAATGTTAACAAGCAAGTGATTGGAAGATGGCGAATGGCAGATGTTTTTGTTAGCAGAGTTCTTCCTGTTGTCTTGCGTTTCGCCTTTTTCGGTTAATAGTCCCTTTTCACCTTTGCCTGCCGTATGGCGTACGGCCATAGTTCGGCGGTCCAGCGTGAAGCTTTGACTCTGTTCGGGCTTTTTCCATTTGTTTCGAAGGTTCAACATATTTCAAGCCATACTAAGTAAGGTTCTTTCCCTTCGTGTGGGAGCAATCCGCGATAAGACCAACTGGCCAAATTGAATAAATGAATAACCTTTCGTTTTGCAGCTATTTTTATTCCGTAGTTCCCAATTTTATATGCGCATGCTCGTGATTCGCTATCCCAGCTGGCAAGTCCCCTCGGCAGTTTATAGGTCTAACGTTTCTAGGCCCGACGGCCCTTCGTCAGAGAGTGAAGGCCCTTCGTCAGAGAGTGAAGGCCCTTCGTCAGAGAGGTCAGAGTGAAGGCCCTTCGTCAGAGAGTGAAGGCCCTTCGTCAGAGAGTGAAGGCCCTTCGTCAGAGATTGAAGGCCCTTCGTCAGAGAGTGAAGGCCCTTCGTAGTTCGTCAGAGAGTGAAACGAAAAGTGTATCGTAGTTTTATACGCCAAACAATCATGTGATTAAAATTAGCCAATCAGATGCGATAAAAATAAATAGATTATTAGATAAAAGCAAGTCATTTGTTATTTTTAGCTCGATTTTTAGCGTCGATCAGTGAAGCAAGCCGGGGTGGGTCAAATGCATGCTAAATAAGTAGAAGGTGAAACAAATACAAAACCGAATGGAATAAACTGAGAAGGCAGTACTATTTTTGTCCACCCATGCCACAGTAACCTGTGGTATGTTTCACTGTGTTTCTCTGTTTTCGAGTTTCAAATTACCGCATCTTTCAATAAACATAAGAATTTCCATAATATAGAATAAAACATAGAAACACAGAGAAACGCATCACAGGCGTTAGAGTTGGGCTCCCTGTATCCATGGTAGACAAAACAATAACAGAGGGACACGGAGCGATGAGGTTGATCCAAAGTTTTGTTTCTTTTGTTGTTCCGACCAAAGGTCGATTTATAGGAACTATGGAAGTATGGAACATTGTTGAAGAGTTTATTACTTGAATTAAAAGAGTTAGAAAGTCGATTTCTTGAAGAAATTCAAAGAAAACGGACCATGTGTACTTATATAAGCTAGATATAATTTATACGTGGAAATGCAAATGAACAGCTCAAAATTCTGCTGCTCTTAATAGCTCAAAATTCGGACAAACAAACCAAATTTGACTCACAAATGGGCTCGATTTCCATATAAATATCCCCAAATTTAAAACATAGTGGCTAACCCAAACCTTACCCTAATCCTAACCCTAACCCTCCACCTAATATATACTAACCCTAACTCTTACGATAATGTTTTATTTTAGAAATAACAGCTGATTTTAATTTCGACTTTTACTACCGATAGTCTATGTGACGTCATTTCGGGATTTTATATGGAAATTCAACCCACAAAGGATTGCAAATGAGCTATTTTCTTTTGTTATGGCCGCAAGAATTATGGGTAAAAGCGAACAAACATGGATACTGACGTCATCTCGACGGAGTGCTATTCTGGTGAAATAATAATAATAATAATAATAATAATAATAATAATTTATTATTATTATTATTATTATTATTAATAAAGACGTATTAGGAGCATTATACAATTGTCTCAATGCTCTTACAACAATATATTCTTAATTTTACTTATAAAACTTATTACAGTTTCATTATAAGATATAGCCTACTATATATATTACCACTATGAACAAAAAACTATTAATTTTAAAAAAGAAAAGTCTTAATTGCTGACTTAAAACTACGGCATTGAAGCATAGCGAGCAAAATAAACATAATTTTTGGAGTACTTCAAGTAATGTTTTCGAGTATTATTTATAAAACAATTAATTAACAAATATTTTCCCAGCTGAAGTTCAAAGAAATAAAAAACTCGGAAAACGTAAAAGATTTACAGTCAGAAAACCTCGTACCCACAGCCTACGTTTTACGCAGGCTCTGACGCAGGCTCGGTACGAGATTGAAAACCTGGTGGTTTGAAATACCCGACGTACTAATCCGGCGACCTCTCACCGCCAGCAGCGTGGCTTCTTCGGAACGACTGGATACGAGCTGCGATCAATAGGATTGGTGCGTTGCAATTTAAATAATAATAATAATAATGAGAATTTCTGTAGCGCTAATTTTCTATAGCCATTAACACTTTACGTACGTAAGTAGATAAATCTTAAAATTACACTCCTAAGTTTACAATTGATAACTATTTTAAAATGCTGAAATTATTAAAAATTATGTATAAGCTTAAGAGCTGTCTTGAGGTGCTTCTTAAAATTCTCCAGTGATTGTGTATAGTCTCTGATAGTGTCAGTTAAAGCATTCTAAAGTCTTGGTGCAATACAGAGAACGCGCTAAGGCAAGACATCTAGAAAGTTTTTGGATGCAGATCTTAAATTGAGCTTCGGAACATAAGACGAGTTTGGTCTATGAAATAGGATGGAGCATTAGTGTTCAACTGGCATTAAAATGGCGTAATGTGATCGAAAAATAATGAATAAGCTAATAATGACTGAGCTACTCATCCTCTACTTATGTTCTTACTCCTTAAAAATGGGAAGGTCCTTAATTTGAGTAATCCATATTTGCCTTGTCCCAGAAGACATCGTGGCCTCCTGGCTATGAACTATGCGAGATAACAAAAGTCAACAAGGCCAAGGGAATGGCCTCCTCTTCGGGCAATCCCTGCACAAATCCTAACAACTCCATTTTGACCCTCGGTCGAAAGAGGCTAGGCTGAGATTTTGAATTCTTAGTTGGGAATTAGTTAGGTCGATGACTTTTATTTGAGAACTATACTATCAATTGTAAATTGATTTTTATGAATTTTACTACATGTAAAAATAAAGTTATAAATATATTCCTTCCACTCTTAAACGGAGCCTTGTTTTCATATCTTTGTAGAGGTAGAAACATTCTTACACGAATTATCGTACGTGGATTTATCTCACGACCATCGCTTGCAACGACAAAGGTTAGAGTCAAAAGTAAAGCTACTACGAGCAAGATATCACTTCCATCTCCAACGAATACCGTTCGCTTCACTGCGCCCCCTGAACGATCCATTTCCTAAGGACCTCGAGCTGAAACGACCACGTTCTTTCACGTCCCCGGATCACATGATTCTCCCAGATGTTCCAGAAGAGGAAGACGATGTCTCGGGAAATGGGAACCAAAAATCAGGAAAAGACATTATTTGCGAGAAAGAGCAACGTAATGTCTTTAGCACCGCAACGAGGCCTCGTTCGTCGTCGTTCCCACTATCCTTATAGCGAAATATAGACCTTTATGACACAGTTTTCTGCCCTGTAATTAAAGTAAGAACAATAAATATGAAAGCTGCTAAGTTCTCAAAAGAACTGGATATAATATGATATGAAAAGGAGGTAAGGAGGTCTTCTTCAGGTCAGAAGGATACATCGTCCGAAACGTCGTCCATGAAGTTCTCTTATTTCTCCTTTTCATTTCATATCGTGTAATTAAAATTCCTATCTCGTGTGTGGGCTTTTTATATATTTATAATCTTTGGCACTTTCTGATAAAAATTACTTAAAGTGCTTATTTTTAGTTATTTAATCATTTAAATCCGAAAATGATTAGGAATGGTAATTTAGAGCTTTTCATATCTCACGTCGTTCTTGATAACCTCTGACGTCATAAGTTGCATATCAGATTTTTGTGGGTACCACGGTCAGCGGTACCCATATAGTCACGATGATCTTGATCACCCGTTGCTCACTTTGGCGTTGTAATAGAATTGTAACCAATAAGTTATTGGTTATTGTAATAAGATATTTTATTGTAAGCGCATGCGTGTAACAATCAATTACTAGTCCCACATGATTAGTCTCTCTAACGAATCTACTAATTTAGCACTCAAGTGGGGGGTTGGATGTCCTGGGAGAACACAGCCGGGGGGTTAGGGTTAGTGTTAGAATCTTTGTTGTTTTGAGGTTGGTTTATACAATCCAATAACTTATTGGTTACAATGCTATTACAACGCCAATAATTTATTGCTTATAACGTGAGCAACGGCTGTCTTTATTGAGGGGTTCAATCATGGAATTACAACTGCGCAACTCAAACTGTCGGAAATCGTCGTCAAATACTCGCGCCCAAGACATAACTTACTGTATCTGTTTAGTAAATATTATAATTATGCGGTACCCACATGTTCGCATCGCGAACCTATTTTTAAATAATGATAATAATAACTAGAAGACACTCGACTGCATACATGCAGCGGGTTGCACTAGGCCAATTACTCACCAGACACTGGTCTCTCTTGAATGAATAAAATGCTTGATTTTTTTGTTCCGTTGAGTGCACATTTTGGCTTTTGTATAAACAATGGCTTGTTTGTGAATATTAAAGATTTGCATACTATAAGGATAATATAATGAACGCAATCAAGCGGTTTTTTTCATTCATTTCTTCGACCAGGTGGAGAAGCTTACAGACAGATTTTTATCAATATTTCATCAGACAGACAGACAGACAGACAGACAGACAGACAGACAGACAGACAGACAGACAGACAGACAGACAGACAGACAGACAGAGGTAAAAACATAACCTCCTGGCGGAGGTAATAATAATAATAATAATAATAATAATAATAATAATAATAATAATAATAAAGACGTTTTAGGAGCATTATACAACAGTCCCAATGCTCTTAAAACAATAAAATCAAAACTACTACCGTACATATAACTAATAAAGCTAAAATCAAGTATGTCTAAAATCAAGTATGTCTAAAATCAAGTATGTCTAAAATCAAGTATGTCTTTGAGATTATTCAACGATACTACTGGAAACTTTACACATTATGACACTTCGTGAAACCTAACATCATACATCGAAATAGCTCACATAATTCTAAATATCTCGAGAACGACGTGAGAAATGAAAGAACTCTGAATTACTATTCGTCATCATTTTAGGAGTTCATTTAAACATAGCCAAAAATAACTAAGACTTAATTTTTGTTTTATAGGCACTTTAATATTATCACCAGTTCAAGTTTCATCTTGCTAAAGTTGGTTTACTATTCACAAGAAGTGACGTCAATCCAGGGACACGGAAACAGTTTTTACAATTAAATAATGAAAGTTTAGGAATTGATTCAGAGTAAACTGTCGGCTCTCACTTTGTATACCGGGCACAGAAATTTAGCACTGTATAGAACTGCCTCGTTCTTTAAAAAATCCCGTTTATTTTTGTCCTGGAATTGTGGCCAATTCATGAATTAAACCTATCCTAGATAAAATACAAATTTCTGTGTCCGGACCTCTTTCATAATGGCGGCCAATTTCAGACACACGAACGAGGTCTTAATTTGTATTTAATTTGGGTGCCATTACGAAAGAGGTCTATTCATATTTCACTGTTGAATCACTGGACAACATCATTGCGTGTCTCTGGATTGACGTCCTTCCTGTGAATAGTAAACAAACTTTGCCAAGGGGAAAATGACATAAAGATGAAACTTTAGGCCCGGCGCACACTAGGCGCGATTTTTGTCGCAAGCACCTGCGATTTTTGTCGCAAGAACCTGCGATTTTTGTCGCTTGCGACAATATATGGCAAATGTCCTTGCGATATGGCCAAAGTTGGTCGCACATTATCAAACATGTTTGATATTTGTGCGACAAATATCGCTTGCGACAAAAATCGCCTAGTGTGTTGCCGAGCTTCAGCTGATAATGTTAGTAAGTCATTTTAAAGCTCTATAGAAAGTGTATCGTACAATATATATATAAAGACTTAAAAACAACTGGTCGTTGAGTCCGCGTTTATTTCATGATTTACGAAGTTTTCTTCGTTATTCTTGATGCTTAATATTAACTTACATACTCATTAGTGCCCAGGGGAGGGATTAATAGGCGTACGAGGCGACGATAAATGCCCCCCCCCCCTCCCCTGCAAACCGGCGGAAATTAAAAATTCAGTCAAATCTCAGATTACCCATCCCAAATATTTTTTGGGCCATACGCCTATGGAGGGATTTTATGGCAGCAGGGAAGGACGGGGCTAAAGGTACTGATTGTAACTTCACGGGATTTCTACTAATTTATACATCGATGGGATCGATATTTATACTCTATTAAGTCCCCCCGGGGAGCTTATTAATTTTAGTCATCAAAAGGCGGCTTGTTAGAGGCTTAATAGAGTGAGGGTAGCTTATATCTCAGACATTGTTACGAAAAACATGTACCATAGCAATGATGAATGAAAGTATTTAATAACAATTATTTTATCATTCGTAGTTCGATATCATTTTGAGAGGGGTTAATAGAAGGTGTTTATTTTTAATTTTTGCCTAATGTGGGGGGGAGGGGCATGACTGAATTAGTCAGCATTCCAGTTAAATCTAGTCTGCAGACTCGTGAGATCTTTAGTGTAAGAGCGAGCCATGTGATTGGCTAATTCTAACCCTAACCCCCTGAGGGTTAGAATTAATAGAAGTTTAAGAAAATTTATGTTTTTGAATGTTAAAGTGGTACTACGATCAAATTTTTACCTATCGATATTTTTACGTATTTATAAAGCAGAGCTGCTAAATATTACTCGGTCGAAACCGTTTTGCGATTAGACGATGGCAAGTATTATTTTTCTGACTCCGAATCTGGAGTTATGTCCGCTATTAATCGTTCATGTTCCTGACCAGCGTAACGAAGTGACGTCAAATTCTCAACGTGAAGACTCCACATCGCTAATTCTTCAAGTAAATCAAAGTCGTTTATTCAAATTCTTCATCTGAAAGGCTGAATATTTCATCTACTTCTCGACTGAAAGTAACCTCTACTGAAATTCAGGCGTATCATTGAGAATCTGACGTCATAAACAATATTACGTTTTGAAATTGCGGGCTCACTTGGAACACGTTTTTAGTAATGGTAGCCTAAATAATAGTGATTTCAGAGCTCAAAATACTTACTTCAAAATACCATTTTTTAGTTTTTTTTTACATCGATGATCACTTTCGACCCTGAAATACTATTCTATGCTAAAGAAAATGTAAAAGACGGGGATGAATTTTCATCGTAGTGGCACTAAGTTTTTAACGTTTAACATTGAATTATATGTGAGATTTTAACATTTACATAAGTAGTGTGAGCGAAGGGAAAACAAACATGGCGGCCTTTACCAAAATTCCATCTGTTTGCCGGTGGACGGTCAAGTGGACGGTCATGCTACATGTAAAGTCGATTATGGTTGTTACGGCAAACCGCTAACCGCTAACTGCAGTTTGCCAGGATTAACGTGATGCTAAATGTCTCTAGTATTCATCATAACCTGCCGGCTATCTGTTTTACTTTCATATCAAAATTCTACTTTCATATCAAAATCCGTCCGATGGGAAATTGAAAGAAAAGGCAAGTGAAGCAAAACAATGTCTACGGAAATTGCTGAATTTATTCTGTGGTACGGTTCCTGTTAACAATAGCTGGCTGCGCATATGTTTATGGCCACTTATTTGGAAAGATAGTGAACGTAGCACAGATTGTCAATGTTCTACCACACGAACGCTTTGAGCTATTCATGAAAGAGGTCGGTGTACTAGACAAGATAGCGAAGTCACGAAGTGTCTTTGCGATCACAGAAACTGTGGAAGGTTTGTTGAAGAGAAGGCCAACGTAAAGTGGTTTTTCCCGCTTTTTCATGCTGACAAGAGGGGGAAGGCTAAAAGGGATGACTCAAAAGGACCTTTCTGTTTTTTTCTGTTTTTTATTTTTCTTTAGGTTATGGATAGCTACGGTTATGGCTAGGTTTAAGGTTAGGATTGAGATCCCTCGGCCCGGGGGGCAGTGCATCGTTTGCAAGGGTTAGGATTAGTAGTTCTAAAAAATGTGAAGGTCCTTTTGAGTCATCCCTTTTAGCTTTCACCGACAAAGAGAGTCTGCAGACCAAGGGTGAGATTCGAAATATTCCTGTTGTGGAGCAGAATCATGTTCAGGTTTTCTGCTGGTTTATTGAGCCGTACGCGTAACATGAAGAGACAAAGGTCAATTTCCCAGAATGTATTAAAACGCAGAGAAACAAGTCGAAGAGAGATTATCAATGCTCATTTCAACATTGTATTCAGGCCTGAAAAATGAAGTGTTTGATGCTGAAGCAGTCACTGCAATTGGTCAGCCTGCAGATTGAAAGGACCGGATGGTGGACACATCAAGACCGCGGTCACTCAGGGACCTCTTTTTGTAGAAGCTGTCCGTGCAGTTCCTGTCAGATCGCTAAACAACATGTCCGATGATGAGTTAAAGAGGCAAGAAGAACGATTAGAAGAATCAACCGTGCAGTATTCTATCGTCAGCTACGTGCAACAGATCCAAAGGATATTCTGAAGCTTTTTCGATTTAGAAAAGGTTCTTTTCAATGAAACTGAAATGGTCACGCAAGCCATCAGTGTTTGCTATAACCACCTCTTTGTTCTATTGGTATCTTTAGAAATAACCATAACTGTTGCGAAAGCTATACATTTCTGAAAACCCAATAAACCGGCTTTTACTAGTGCTTTTAAATTTCCCGAACAAGACACATTATGTTAATAAATTAGCATAATTATCATAAATCCAGGTTGAAAAACTTCCATTTTTCTAGAAAAGGATATTGCACGCCCGCGTAGCATCCAAAATGCCACTAATCGCAGAGTTGTTTATGTAATCAAATCAAACTTGGCATGTGAGTGGATCTGAGGTGCCTGGCACTTGTCGAGTTTCAATTTTTACTTTTGCGTTACCGTGTGCCGTGTTTTTCGATTCACGATTTCATCAGTCTAATACGACCGATTTTGACTGCGCCAGACAGGAAATATTTAGTCTCTTGCGAATCAGTATTGGAGTCTCTCGTGTCGCGATCTTAGAGAACCATTACGATGTCAGGAGGAACATGAACGAAGAGAGTACAGCAGAGGAATTCGTGATCGCTGTCAATGGCCCAAACCTTGGCCATGCTGACGCTGTCATCAAAGAAGCGATGACTTCATATTGGAATTCCAAAGGAAGTGACACAGGTACATGGCACTTCTTTAGAACAACAGTTTTGAAGAAGTTAAAGGACCATGCAGGTGACTCCAAAGTTCTATAGAGAATGCTGAAACAGCCAAGCAAACTTCCTTTCACGGACATATAATTACAGTTTCTAAGTTTGTTATTGGCATATATTATATATAAATATAATATTGTTTACGAAATAGAAAATGGCCGCCCGTGTTTATATAGCCTGATGCAAACACGAGAGAAAGTTTGGGAGAATTTGAAAGTTTATGTTAACCCGAGCCGCAGGGACTGAGGGAAACAGTATGTTTTAGCACATGTGCGTGCCTGCACATGCGCATATATGCATGCTGCACATGCGCGTGCCGGAATTTCAAAGATTTTTCAAATATTTCTTCACAAGCAAATGAAAATAACAGTAATAGTATTATAATTGATCAGAATTAATGAGCATTCAATTAATTGGTGTATATGTGATTTGCATATGAATATGAATATACATAGGGATATGTTTGAATGAACTCCTAAAATGACAAGGGATGGTAATTTAGTGCTCTTCCATATTTTACGTTCTTGAGATATTTAGACTTGTGTGATATGCAAATGAAATAACCTATGACGTCAAGAGGTCATCATATTTTTAGAAAATCAAGAAATTACAAATAGTAAACTAATTTGGCATCGCTATTTCGATGTATTAATGTTACTTTACGAAGTGTCGTAATGTGCAAAGTTTTCAGTGATTTCGTTGAATAATCTCAAAGCTATGCTTACGTCATTTGCATATCACATAAGTCTAAATAGGGACTTTAAGATGTACGATGCGGCAACCTCGACGACGCAGCCTTCAAAACAAAGAATTATTTATGCGAAACAAAGAGAATGAATAATTTGTAGTCCTAAGAGTATTCTCAACACCGTCCTCGTTTTGTTTACAACGCAACTCTGAGCATTTCCACGTCTTCAGGACGACGTGAACTCACTGAGAGGTGAGAGCTGTTCCTTGATGTTGACTTCAGCTCAAACACTACAATCGTTTTAGCAAAACTGGAGCGTTTTGGTGGTTATAAAACAAGCTTCAAACCTCATATACGGTAGTCCATTTACGATAGCTTCTTTCAAATGCTTAAATTCACACTGCTTGTTAACGTTTTGAGGGCCGCGTTGTCGAGGTTGCCGCGTCGTAGATCTTAAGGTCCCTATTATCCCAGGAACGACGTGAGATATGAAAAAGCTATAAATTAACATTCCTAATTATTTTCGAAGTTCATTTAAATCACTAAAACTTAATTTTCGTTTCACAGGCACTTTAAAAACGATGCCGATGATGATTTTTGCATACATATAGATGTAATATACGAAACACGAGGAAGAGTGTTTCATCAGGATATCCAAACACTGAGATGTTTGTTGAAAACCGAGGCGAAGCCGAGGTTTTTTAACAAACTTCGAGGTGTTTGGATATCCTGATGAAACACACTGCCGAGTGTTTCATATTACATCTCAAACAAATCAGTATTTTAGGAGAAAATAAAGGTGAAAGTTGGCTTAATTTATGTAATTTCTTCCTCCGATATTCAAACCTACGTCTCGGAGAATTTTCGGCTCATGAATTATTAATGAGTTTGAGATATGCAATCATATGCATATGTATAGCATACCAAATCTATCCATATGTATGTATATATCATATCATACGCATAGACATATACACCAATACATATACTTTCACAGATTTTCAGTTCCGCGTTGGTGAATCGCACGAGTAATTTGTTACATTTCTGGTGTACAAATGTTTACTGATTTTTGGATTATTGGAAGACAGTTATCTCATCTCAGACCACAGGACATTTTATGGCAGGAGTGGTTCTATCGGAGTTATGGCAGTATTCGTCTAAAACATTATGTTACTAGTTTCCTAAGGTCGTCTCTGAGGATTCGTCTTCATCTTGAACCTGAATGTGGTACTTGTAGGTCTTCTCAGTCGTATGTAAGGATCCTAATGAAATTAAAGGGAAAATAAGTTGTCAATCACTGTTAGTTGTTGACAACTATTTTTGTTAAAATGCGTGTAACTCCAAATATGATATTACTGATGATATAGATTCTTCATGAAATGAACAGTTGAATGACAAAATGTTTTATGATTTAATCTTTGTGTTGATGTTCTATTTAAAGTGCCCATAACCTCAAAATTTTTTATTGTCTTGTTTGGAAGAACTTTTAAAATGATAAAGTAACTTATTTTGAAGATTTTCGTTTCATCGCTTTCTTTTTGAGATATATCAGTTTGTTTGATATGCAAATGTCCGGAATTTACGTCACACATGCATAATGACTTATTGGAGAAATGTGTGTATCTCTTTCATTCTCGAACGAAATTCTTTAAAATCGAGACGTTTGGTGTTGTGGGAGAAACACGCACACGTGTTATTCACACTTTAGTGTTTTTATTTGATGAACGCAAAGATATATAACATTCTCTGATAAGTCATTATGCATGTGTGACGTAAATTCCGGACATTTGCATATCAAACAAACTGATATATCTCAAAAAGAAAGTGAAGAAACGAAAATCTTCAAAAGAAATTACTTTATCATTTCAAAGGTTCGCACAGATGACGTCAGAACGTGGTAAGAACAAAAAGTGGCCCACGAGACGATAGTTCTATTTAACAATTAGACATAGTCTATTCTATTCGCTCATAGACAACGAGTACGAGTTGTCTAATTGTTTTAGTAGAAACAAATTAGTGGACTATTACAAATCATGCATTCTCCAAAACATTATCTAAAAACTCATGTGAAACCTCCCCAAAACGAGAGTTTTCTGCCATTGTTTTGAGCGCGTTTCCCAAACGTTGTCTATCACGAATAGACAACGGTTGAGTAGCCAATCAGAATGCAGCATTTGTAATAGATCATGGTCAGTTTCTACTAAAACTGAATAGACAACGGAAAAATGGAATCTATTTGTTTTATACAATAAAAATTGAAGACAAACCGTTCAAAATGTTTATTGAAGCTTTTGGGGATTTCTGGGGCATGGAAAAAGACAAAAGCAGTCATCTGACGTGATCTGACGTGAGTTGTGCGTCTGTCCTCTAATAATAGATCAAGGCTAACAACCAATGAGAATGGGCATGAGTGAAAAAGTTAATAAAATCTCTAGTATAGCGTTCAAGTATTTGATCAACGTTTGAATTAGTTCAACTTTCTCTAGCAGCAGAATATTGTATCTGAAATGACTGATTTGACGTCATAGTCATTAGCATTTTGGACAAACAAACCGCCGTTATAGAACATCAACGCAAATTTCAAATCATAAAACATTTTGCCATTCGACTAATAATTCACTTCATGTATTGTATATATATATATATATATATATATACACACCGCTGTAGTGAATGTGGGAGCTTGGAGTAGACAGATGATAGATGGATTACATCATTGTAACCATAGGAATCTCAACTAGTAGTTCAATGATTAGAGCGTCTCACCGGGAATCAGAAGCCTACATGTTCGATTCCTGTCTGGGATTCAGAAATATTTTCAGCTTGACGATCGTCCATGTATCGTCTATTCACTTTATGTAGAATCTATATCAGTATAATATCGTCGGGTTATACGCACTTGGTACCTGAGCACGCCATTTATCCCGGTCAGCGGCAAGCAATCGTCTTCTGGACGATCTTTTTTAGTATACGCGAGAGATGCCTACTGAATGCTAACCCAAAAACAACTTAGATCCTAACCCTAACCTGCCGCCCAATGGGTTTTCTAACCCTAACACCTGCGACACAGGAAAGCTAAGTAAAAATCCAATGTCCACAAGACGATTGCTTGCCGCTGACCAGGATAAATAGCGTGCTCACCCTCCGCCCGTGGTGTAACGTTTTCGCCTGAAGACAGTGTTAAAGCGACACTCCACTCCCAAAACAAGTGTTGCTTAAATGAAAGTTCTTCGTAGCCTTGCATGAGAATGAGTATTAGTTTTCTTCTAATCTTTTTAGTTTGAGAGAAATTTGGTTTAGTTTATCGTATTTTGGGTAAATTTTGTTCTGATTGCGGGCGAATGCGGTCGCTCCCATTAATTTTTGACGTCATTGAGTGATAGAAACAATATACAAAGATAGCATGAGAATAACGTGGTCTTAGTCTATTGTGCAGGATTTCTATTCACGCTATTGTGAAGGATTTCTTTGCATAGTCTTTCTAATCACTCAATGACGTCAAAAATTAATGGAGCGACCGCATTCGCCCGCAATCAGAACAAAAATGGCGGCCTTCAATTTATAATAAACACGATTTCTCTCAAACTAAAAAGATTAGAAGAAAACTAATACCCATTCACATATAAGGCGACAAAGAACTTTCATTTAAGCAACGCTTATTTTTAGGGTGTGAATATTACGGAGATGTTGTGTAGGTGTTAATTTATGTTTGTGTTGTTTGTGTGAAGTGGAGTTTGTAGGTATTATGACGTAGGTACTGTATTCTGCAGTCAGTGACGTAGCCAAGCCAGGGCCCACCAGGGTACCGGCCCGCGAAATACTCTGCTGTGCCTGGGCAACTATAATCAGTTTCAAGTATTTATTTTACTAAACTAGAATTAAAGTGGCACTACGATGAAAATTCACCCCACGTTTTTTAGATTTTCTTTAGCATAGTATTTCGGGGTCGAAAGTTATCATCGATGTAAAAAAAACTTAAAAAATAGTATTTTGAAGTAAGTGTTTTGAGCTCTGATATCAGTTCCAAGTGAGCCCGCAATTTCAAAAGGTAATATTGTTTGTGACGTCAGATTCTCAACGCTACGCCTGAATTTCAGTCGAGGTTACTTGTTTTCTTGTTTTCGTCGAGAATTAGATGAAATGTCCAGCCTTTCAGACGAAGAATTTGAAAAAGGACCTTGATCACTAGCTATGGGTTTACTTGAAGAATTAGCCATGTGGAGACTTCGCGTTGAGAGTCTGACGTCACTTCCTTACGTTGGTCAGGAACATGATCGATTAATGGCGGACGTAACAACTCCAGATTCGGAGTCAGAAAAATAATACTTGCCATCGTCGAATCGCAAAACGGTTTCGACCGAGTAATATTTAGCAGCTCTGCTTTATAAATACGTAAAAATATCGATAGGTAACAATTTGATCGTAGTACCACTTTAACATACTACAGAAATCACCGAACTGTGAAGAGATGCGGCCTTCTGTTGTGACCTGTGACGCCTTTTTACCACCGGCTGTGGAAAAGCAGAACAAGCAAACAACAAGCAGAACAAGCACTCGACTTCGGGGCTGCAAACACGCATCAGAGAATATCGTACGAGTCACAACATCTGTGTTTCACATAAACAAGCAATGTTATCGTTATAATATACTCAACCTATTATTCAACTTATTATACCATGACAATCTCTGTGAATACAGCGCGATACGAAAGAGCTCTCTAGTGGTCTCTCACTCGACACAGTCGTAGAAGATTTGCGTTGATAAAAAATAAAATAAAAGATGCACACTAGAAATTTTACGTATAACAGGATTAACATTAAGGGTTCTGTTTCTTAACTAGTGTAGAGAGATATGATTACACGAGCAGCTTAGTTTTGTTTGCAATTGACTACTTGTTGACTCCTGTCGGCTGTTGCCGTTATGTCATGTTATGCTAGTAAAAGAATACGAACCTATGAGAGATTAGAATACGAAAGACTGAAAAAGACGGATTACTAGCTGGTTACCAAAGCAGCAAAGCTACATAACCTATTTATTTATTATATTTTTGTTTAAAAAGTCTATATTTGTTGTAGATAAAATTTTGGGTGCCCATGCACCTGGTGCTCGGGCAATAGGTTGGTTGTGCAAGTGTTATGTTTGATGTTTAGGTAAAATGAGTTGGTGATCACTTATTAGTTGTTGACACCTATTTTTGCCGTCTGCGAGTGAACCTCAAAACAACTTATTGTACCTGAAGATAGATCAAATGTTCTTCCTTTGATTTTCCGTTCGTGGTTGAGGGGGGAAAGCCAGTTGAACACCGAAGATACAATGGGAACCTGGCGAAGCAGACCCTGTAAAATAATAGGAAGGAAAAATAAACCTTACATTGACACGGAATAATAAAGACTTATTGGTTGAGTGTGAGGTTTTCGTACAGACCGAGCGACGAAGGAGCGAGGTTTGTGCGATAAAACCTAAGGCAAATACTTTTCAAATACTCCAGTATAGACCGAGTAAACGAGATTAATAATCTCTGTTTTAAGCCTGGTTTCCATATAGTCGTAACAGTCGGCGACTCAGTTGGCGATCAGTCTCCGACTCAGTAGCCGACTGGTCGCCGATTCCTGTTTCCATATAGTCACGAAAGTCGCCGACAATGGTTTGAAAGTCGCCGACAATGGGTTGTTACTTGGGAAGCCATTTTGAAATTATCCGCAAAGTGCATTATGGGATACATTTACTGTCGGCGACGACGCAGACAGGCAAAATGTTGTGTTTCCATATCGTTGCTACTAGTCGGCGACTGTTGTGAAAGTTGAACTCAGTTCAACTTTCCCGATGGTCGGCGACTACGCCGACTACTGCGACGCCGCCGACAAGATGTTTCCATATAGAAAAGAACAGTCGGCGACTGGTTGCCGACTATATGGAAAACAGGCTTACCCCTTCACCAGTATGTTTCGCTTTATTTTACATCAGTTAAGCATTTATTTCCGGTGCTTTTATATAATTGTAAACTTTAAAGAAAAGCAACAATGTTTCAGCACATTTTATTGCACGGTTATTTCAATGAAGTTTCAAATCAACTAAGAAATCTTCCCGCCAAAACCTATCGATACGGAAAAAGCATATTGCCCTCGCAGCCTGTAAGCTGCAGGGAGATCGATATCGTAGTAAATATCGATATCGTAGTAAATATCGATATCGTATCTAAACTGGAATGGGAATCCCTCGATGAAAGAAGGGAAACCCAAACTATTTCTTATATGACCAATGTTTTAAAAAAAGATAATTGCCCAGATGGTATTTCTAAGATGTTTACACTTGCAAATAGAAACATGTACAAACTTTAGAAATAACAACAAAATGCTGATGTTGTCAAAGCCGAAAACGAATGCCATGAAGACAAGTTTTAGTTATGCAGCTGCCAAGACATGGAATGAAATCTCGATTTGCTTTCGACCACAATCCTTTGCGATAGCGACCACAATCTCTTGCGGCATTTGACTTCGTAAAAGCATGTGATTTCTGTACAACCGATCTTTCCAACAGCGACACTTTGTGGAATCGTTCAGTTTGTTTCGAGTCTTTCGCGGTAAGTATACTATTGTCATTTATACACTCTTATTATACATATTTAATTTATTCTAGTCCCCTCGCAAGCAAGGGTGATAAAGGGTAGGTCCAGCGAAGCGTAAAGTGGTAGGTTCAACTGCTTATGAGGAAGTAAAAAGTCATTTTGGGTGATCCGTTTGAATCGGACAATATTTGGCATGAGACAACGCGAAGCACTGATTAGCGATCTGACGAACTACATAAACAGGTTTTTACGAAGTGTATACACGTTTGCGTAATATAATAGGCACGTATGTTATGTATTTTGACTCGCTAAATCCAAATCTGTTTTCAGAATTGAAAACGGTTAAATATTGTCGATCAACATAACGTTCAAAATAATATACGACGAAGTGACCGGCTTATAGTCGACTAATTTCTAAGCACATAGACCGTTTTTACGAAGGGTTTTCACGTTCTCGTAATATAGTAGACAAGTATGTTACGTATTTTGACTCGCTAATTCCAAATCTGTTTTCAGAATTGAAAACGGTTAAATATTGATCGAGAGGATAGAAAAGGCTGGCGAGGGGGGATTATTGCAGATTCGTATTTCTAGTATAGTGTTAACGCCTCCTCGGGCCAAAACCCTGCGGGGACAATAAACCATCGATATTATTTTTTACATTATCAGTTCAAGTTACTCCATTATAACCTTTTACTTGTACAAAGCGTTCTTTCTCAATGTATCAATTCGATATTTGCAAAGCAAACATGGCCATACAAACCACATTACATATATACAAATACTTTCACCTCAACACAAGAATTATTACTTCGCAGCAATCATTATCTTTTAAATATTCTAGTTACTTGTATATAATTATAGAGTGGTTTTGTAGATATACCTTTTATATTTAACCTTTTAATTTCCTTTTTTTAATAACTATCTATCTATCTATTCGAGCGCACTCGCACTAATTTGATGAGTTTTCTCCATTCGTTCCTGTCTTCCATAATTCTGGGTAGTTCTTGTCTCGTTAGGCCGGTGTCTGTTTCCAGCTGATCTATATATGTTGTTGCTGGGCGGCCCCTTGAGCGCTTTCCACGTGTTGGGTTCCAGAACAGTACTTGTGACACTACTTCATCTTTGTTCCTCCAGCAGTGGCCACTAAACCGAAGTCGCCGTTCTCGAATGGTAGTAGAGATCATTGGTAGGTCACCACACAAGTCCTGGTTGGTTATATGGTCTTTCCAACTTTTTAATAACTGTATGGTTGATAATACAAATTTAGTTCATATGAAATATCTTACTGACTTTAGTTTATTTCCAAAGTTTCAGCATTCCTATCAATTTAGTTAAGAAGGTATGGCTAGTTGAAGTTGAAAATTTGAGGATTTTGACGCCATATTTGTTTTGAAAATATGACGTCATTGAGTGCTTCTTTATCGGCCGTGGAGTTGTTTTGATGGCGATCACATAGTGATAGCTGTTGTGAATGCTCTTTGGACGAAAATTAGTCGAAATAAACTATTTAGTTCCTCATGTAGGAAAGTAGAGGAGCTTCTTAGGCATAATACGAGATAGAACCACTCAGTGACGTCATATTTGAGAAACAAATATGGCGTCGAAATTGGACAAACTCTCCAACATCAACTTGTGATATCTTCTTAACTAAATTGATAGCAATGCTGAAACTTTGGAAATAAACTAAAGTCAGTAAGATCTTTCATATGAACTTCACTTGTATTTTGACTGGAGTACCTCTTTAAACACAAATACAAATAAGTACTATTTACAACATGAGCGGAAGTGTTGATCGGATATATAAGCTCGAGCCGAAGGCGAGAGGTTGTATATCCCATACAACATGGCGCGAATGTTGTAAATATAGCATGTGATACGAATGCATGTAAACGTTCATATTTAGCGATAATATTGAAGATTCAATCATTTTGGCCGAGAAAATCGAAGGAAAAGTTTGTGGTAATTTATGGATACAACCACTAGTGGTTGTAGCCATCAGATATACAAGCTCCGTCATGCCAATGATTTCTTTTGTCATTTCTTCGTGAATTACTAATGAGTATATTATATATGATAGATAAAATATGAGCGGCCGATCTTTAATCTTTATGGGCATTTACAATGGCGAGCCGAAGGTGAGCCAATGTTAAATGCCCATAAAGATCGGACGCAAATATTTTATCTGACTTATAGAATTCCTGAACTAGAGTGATGAATACTTTGCTTGAAAGTCGTAGAAAGGTAAAAACAAGTCATTTTATCTCAAAATTTTCCCAGGTTAAGCCACTAGTGTATATTAACTTGAATAACATATTGATGTTTTATTAATGAATGTTTTATCCTGTGTTAAAGATGCTGATTAAATATTAATTTCTTTTTTTAAAGAAAAGATATTTAAAAAAAATAAATTTATTTTTATAAATACAAATACAAGTAGTAACCAATCAGCATGTGTTATTTGCCGTACACGGACCTGAAAACGAGCTCATGTTTATTTCAAATATAAAATGGAACCTTACAATAATTAAAGCTAAAAATATAAGACAAAGACGTTACGAAACCAAACTACAACTAAAATTACAGATACTAACTATACACTTCGATTAAAATAATTAGTATAGGGAGCGAAGAAACTTCTGAAACGTCGTCTATGGAAATACGTAAGTACTTTTACTTAAAGTACTACTCTATCCAATTTTGATTTTATCTAAAAGTATTTTGAAAGTAAAACAGAATGGTTTTCTTGGTTTCTCAATACCTCATCTCGTTCCAGAGATATTCAGGTTTTTGAAACATGCAAATTAGATGCCGTATGACGTCATTTTCTCACACAGACTAAATAAAATTTGCAAAATGGGGAACATCTCGGTAAATAACAAACAGAGTGTTTTGAAACTTTGCACATGTATGTATGTTATTTCCATAGAGATCGCTGGAAACAGGAGTATTTTATAAAAAACTAAAATCTTAGTAGTTTCTGTCTCTTTCTTAAAGAATAAGATGATTTAG
Source organism: Chrysogorgia sp. JL179-B06 (assembly GCA_035772405.1). NCBI lineage: Eukaryota > Metazoa > Cnidaria > Anthozoa > Scleralcyonacea > Chrysogorgiidae > Chrysogorgia > Chrysogorgia sp. JL179-B06. Next base: position 6,526,947 of record JAYKKM010000475.1, on the reverse strand, counting down.
ACCTCAGCAATACAAACATATCTACGTGTGTACGAATCTTCGAATCTATACTATACTGCAGTAAACGTTGTTTGATAGAGGAGAAATAAACAAATTTTGTTTAACAAATGGAAGAGATCTGACACCAAGCGATAGACGAATTTTTCATCTCAGTAGCACTTTAAAGCTAGTGCCCCTGCTACGAAATATCACATTACGTTTCCTGGCATTTTTTGTTGCAGAACATCATTTTAGGTTAATAAATGTTCGCATTTGCCAAAACAAATGAACAGCAAACATTCTATCACAAGAAATTTAACCGCTCAAAACTTGTTACAGACGAGCCCGCGATTCCAAAGCAGAATATGTGATTGTGACTCAACACGTGACAAAGCTTTATGCAAATTATACGACAAGTTACAATAGGAAGTTTTCCCCAAGTAGCTTTATATTCATACACAACTAGCCACGTGTTGAGTCTTTGACGTCACTTCCTCTAATGCAACCTAAGCGTCCGGAACATGTTCGAGTAATGACGGCCGTATAATCTCGTATAAAAACAGTCTGAAAAGGCGACTTCACATGCATGCTAGCAATTGCTTGAAATTTGGCAAGATAAGTAAGAACACCATGCTCTTTACAAATATGTAAAAATTCCTAACCTCAAAATTTTTTATTGTCTTATTTGGAAGAACTTTTAAAATGATAAAGTAACTTCTTTTGAAGATTTTCGTTTCTTCGCTTTTTTTTTGAGATATATCAGTTTGTTTGGTATGCAAATGTCCGGAATTTACGTCACACATGCATGATGACTTATTGGAGAAATGTGTGCATCTCTTTCATTCTCGAACGAAATCCTTTAAAATCGAGAAGTTTGGTGTTGTGGGAGAAACACGCACACGTGTTATTCACACTTTAGTGTTTTTATTTGATGAACGCAAAGATATATAAGTCATTATGCATGTGTGACGTAAATTCCGGACATTGGCATATCAAACAAACTGATCTATCTCAAAAAGAAAGCGAAGAAACGAGAATCTTCAAAAGAAGTTACTTTATCATTTTAAAAGTTCTTCCAAATAAAACAATAAAAAATGTTGAGGTTAGGGTCACTTTAAGTATTTTTCGACATATTGAAGCTCTGCTATAACCAGTTCTTTTAAGAACTTAACAGCTTTCTTAATTATTTCTTATTTGTTCTTATTATGTAATTCAACGGGGACAATCGAAACAGGCCTTGTTCCTGAATGACTAGAAGAAGAACAACTAACCTCTTCCATAAGAATATCATTAGAGTCCTGAATGAGGTCATGCTCTGCAGCCTCGATTCCTTTGCGAATGACATCTGCCATTTTTTCCATAAACTAGAAAATATAAACAAGAAAATTAAAAGAAATACTGAGCAAGTGAGGAGAAAATATTAAAAGAGAAATGAGAGAACTACGCTATTTGTCGAAAAACACTGTCGAAAAAACTCTTATTTAAAGTGGCATTACGATGGAAAATCGTCAACCTTATTTAGATTGACGAAACGTGGACGATCGTTAAGCTTATATCCTCAGAAAAATGATTCTGAGTCCCGTACAGGAATCGAACCTGTAACCTTCTGATTACAGGTTCGATCCCTGTATGGGACTCAGAATAATTTTTCTGAGGATATAAACTTGACGATCGTGCACGTATCGTCTGTCTACTCCGAGCTCTCCCACATTCACTACAACATTGTGTATATTAACGCTTATTTAGATTGTATTTAGAAGTACTTTTGAAATGAAGAAGAATAGCGTTCTCTCTTAGTCAATATATCATCTTGTTCCAAATATATTCATGTTTTCCGAAAATGCAAATGTAACCTTATGACGTCATTTACTTACATGAACTCAATAAAATTCTCAATTCTGAGGAAAATATCCAGCAATTTCTGTACGCAGTACCGTGTACCATTCGTATAAGGATACATCTGGAAAGTTTCTATATAATCTACCAATTATTTAAGGAGATATTCGTCTTTTTGGAAATTTGTGAGAGTTTTCAAAGACCTGAATCTCTCTGGAATAAGACGAGATATTGGGAGAACGATATTTGTCCTCATTTCAATAGTACTTCTAAATAAACTCAAATTTTGGATAGGCGAATGTAGTGCCACTTTATAACAACTCTCGAATTATACAAATTTACCATTGATAATTCTTCCATATCTCACTTCGTTCTTGAGACGTCACGCTACAAAATGACCAACATCACCCTAAAGTATTTTACAGAGGGGCCCTCATAATTAGTGAAAAATAATTATTATTATTTCCGGGACTCAGAAACATTTTTCTGAGGATATGAACTTGACGATCGTCCATGTATCGTCTGTCTACTCCAAGCTCTCCCATATTCACTACAGCAGTTTATATATTATGTATCAGTCGAATCGAATCCAACCGTGCCCATCCTCCCCGAAACACTGCCGGGCATTTGATACGTTTACCAATCCCGGAGGTGGGGAATTTGAACCCAAACCTTTGCTCGGGGGTCGGGCATTAGATAATACAGCAGTCTGAGCCTCGTTTCCTTTGGGCAACACCAAAAGGTAGTAGGGGGCAGGTGCAATTGAATTGCCACTCCCCCCATAGCATTGCTACAGCGCCTACAAAACGTGTTGTTGTTCGAGTGTGATTCGGTCATGGAGGAGTTTAAGCCTTAAGTCTACAGTAGAGAAATTTAGCAGAGTGACATACCTAGGAGGGTTAACACCTGTCTTGTAAATAGTATTTATATAATTTGATATTTGAAAACACTGAAAATTGCTGTTGTTGTTTTCATGTTTCCCCAAGGGCCCGGGGCATTTGCACCTGCATTTCATCCCCACTGCGGGGAATTAGCAGCATTTTTGAAAAAATGTCAAAAAAATGTCAAATGCCCGGGGGGATGGGCGCGCTTGGATTTGACTGATACATTAGCAGCTCTGGCGTGGACTCGGAACGTGTGTTCAGTGAGCATTTACACAGAGAAACGAAGTTCACTTGACACTTGCTCCACACAAAGCAAACAATCTATTATTTTTACATCATAGTTTGCTGAGATTACATATTGATTATTTTGCTTTCACTGTTCAGGTTCAATTATTTACCTTGTTTGACATTTTTGCGCTTGTTCATTTTTGCACTTGTTGGTACAAAAATAAAGGAAAGGCTGCTGACTACTTGACTGTTTTCTGTTTGTTTTGTTGCGCTCAAAATACGAGAATTGGCTTCCTCTCATTGCGATCAGCCGATGGTGGCTAATTATAGGTTCTTGGACAATCGGTATCGACAATCGGCTTTTTTTAACATCGGCTCACCTCTAGTTTGGAGTACACAGACGATACATGAACAATCGTCAAGCACAAATCCTTAGAAAACATCCATATCTTAGAGACTCAAGAAACATAATTACATGTCAAATAAATCTTAATATCTCAACAACGAAATGAGATATGGAAGAGATGTAAACGGTAAGTCTTTATATTTTTAAGAGAGTTTTTTCAAGTAAGAGCGTTTATGACGAAAAGGATTTTATCGCAATTTTATTTTATTGTTTTTCCAAAAAGAAAAAATATCACTAGTAAATTTATAAATCACCTTTGACGATTCTTGTACTTCTTTCACTGTCTTCTCCAAAAGTTCTACAAGTTCTTGCACACTGACTGTTCGGTTCACCTACGAACAGTAGTAAAACGATGGAAAACAGTAAAACGATGGTTGGTAAACTGAGAGAGTATTCCTCCAGCATCAGGACTGTGTACCTGGGAAGGACCCTAGCTCAGGGTCTTAAAATAATGAGGAGAATGTGCTGCCTTTGCAACAACATCAGCAAATGGTAAGCGATTGAATATCAATTAGGGGTTGGATATCAATTGGAACGTACGTTCTGTTTTCCTCAACTGTAATTATTGTAATTTGTTTTCAAATCATCGCAATGGAGGAACCAGGCGGGAATCGTAGTCTAGTTAGGAATATTAATGCGCAGCAAATAGCTTTAAAAGAGCCATAACAACACAATTTTGAAAAGAAAAATTTTAATACTAACGTTTCGTTACTAAACTCGTAACATCATTCAGTGACAAATTACAATAAATGAAGGAGACATATATAGCTAAAATGTTAAATCTTGTCTTCAGGCTCCACGCAATTTGAAGTCCTACTTCGAGAGAGTTTATTAATTTCTCAGTGTAAACCGTCTCTTAACGCCAACATTAGATCTTTTCCTTGTAATTTATTCCATCATCGTGGTGTGTTTATCAATCTGTGATGACACGTCCTTTGTTCTGTCGTCGTCTCACTTTTAATTTCCTTTGTGACATTTTGTCACTTTCTATTTATGTAACAGTTTAGCTATATATTCCTCCTTCATTTATTGTAATTTGTCACTCTGATGATGTTACGTGTTTAGTAACGAAACGTTAGTATTAAAATTTTATTTTTCAAAATTATGTTGTTTTTAAATTTTGTGGTGAATATTGTTAAACGTGCCTACGCAACGAAAACAATGTTAGGAAAATGAAATATTCCATTTCCCATTTCCGTGTGATAGACTAGTTGAGGATTTGAATGAAAAAGTTAATAAAATATCTAGTATAGCATTCAAGTATATCATCAACATTTGAATTTGGTCAAATTTCTTTAGCAGCAGAATATTATTAAATTTGATCTTTATGACATTAGTTGTGTAAGTGAAAACAATTTTCGTCTCTATTTTAGGAAGTGTCACTTAGACAGTGATGAAACTTGACTGACAAGTTGGTCACCGCAATTCTAATATTGCTGTTAAATTTCGTCATTGCCCAAGTAACACTTCCTGAAATATAGACGAAATTTAAGATCTAATGACGTCATCAAGTTCAAATGCTCGTATCCTTGTTGGAAATTGAATATGGATTTCGAGTGCAAATAATGATTATTTATTGATCTATTGTTTATCTGTTTATTATTTATTGTGTTCTTAGGGCTTGCAGTTATGTCCTCAGAACTGGAAGATGTTTTCAATAACATGCTAGTTGGTAAAGTGGATACGATTTGGCTGCCCATACCGCGGGTATCCCTCAAACCTCTCGGCAGTTATGTCACCGATCTTCTTGAAAGGTTTGTCGCTGTTTATCATGGCTGTTTTTAAAGTGCTTACATGCAACGAAAAAATCGTCTTTCCGTATTCTTGTGTGTCAGGAAAAATGCAGAATTTCATTTCAATTTTCTAAGATATGAGCATTTGAACTTTAAAATTGATGACGTCATTAGTTGTGTAAGTGAGATAATTTTCGTCTATATTTTAGCATAGTCCTTGAGGATTTTAGGCAGTGTTACATGGACTACGACGAATCTTGACTGGCCAGTTGGTCATCGCAATTCTAATATTGCTGTTAAATTTCGTCATTTCCCAAGTAACACTTCCTGAAATATATAGACGGAATTTGATTTCACTTAAAGATCTAATGACGTCATCAAGTTCAAATTTCAAATGCTCGTATCTAGGCAACGGCAAGTGTAATTAGAAAATTGAAATGGATTCTTCATTTTTCCTAACATACATTTGAAAGAAGAATATGGAAAGACAATGTTTTCGTTGCATAGCCACTTGTCTCCATCAATAGCGCCCATGCCCCATTGAATCGCGATGACGGTGGTTTAATAGATAACGTCATCTTCGGTTCTATGAGGGTATAAATAGGGATCCTAACTTTACGTCACCCCTGATGAAGACACTAGATTGGAGTGTCGAAACGTTTGGTCATGGACAGAGAGCAGCGTCAAACTATATCTGATAGCCAATGTTGTCTTACTGAGATACTAAGCTTCGATTTATTAGATTACATTTATTTTATTTGATTTATTAGATACATTAGAAGAAAAAATTGTCTCCATATTTTTTGAATGTATGTTAGGAAAAATGCAGAATCCCATTTTAATTTTCTACTTATCACTTGCCGTTGTCTAGATAGGAGTATTTGAAATTTGAGAAGTGCCGTCATTAGTTGTGTAAGTGAAATCAATTTTCGTCTATATCACAGGAAATGTTACTTGGACAAAGACGAAACTTAACAGTAATATAAGAATTATGGTGCCCAACTTGCCAGTCAAGTTTCATCACTGTCCAAGTGACACTTCCTAAAGTAGAGACGAAAATTGTTTTCACTTACACAACTAATGATGTCAAAGATAAAATTTAATAATATTCTGCTGCTAAAGAAATTTAAATAATTCAAATGTTCATGATACACTTGAATGCTATACTAGAGATTTTAACTTTTTCACTCAAATCCTCAACTAGTCAGAAATTCCCGATTTTACAGAACATCAACGCAATGCTCAAATAATAAAACATTCAAGTATATTCACATCATGTAGAATCTATAAACGTAATATCGTATTTGGGGTTACAGGTACTTTAAAAGGACACTCCACCCCCAAAACAAGTGTTGCTTAAAGGGACACTCCGGCCCAAATACAAATGTAGTTCATATGAAAGATCTTACTGACTTTAGATTATTTCCAAAGTTTCAGCATTCCTATCAATTTAGTTAAGAAGATGTGGCTAGTTGAAGTTGGAGAGTTTGTCCAATTTCGACGCCATTTTGTTTCTCAAATATGACGTCACTGAGTGACGTGATCTCGTATTATGCCTAAGAAGCTCCTCTACTTTCCTGCATGATGAACTAAATAGTTTATTTCGACTAATTTTCGTCCAAAGACCATTCACAATAACTATCACTATGTGATCGCCATCAAAGCAACTCCACTGATGATAAAGAATCACTCAATGACGTCATATTTTCAAAACCAATATGGCGTCAAAATCCACAAATTTTCAACTTCAACTAGCAATATCTTCTCAACTAAATTGATAGGAATGCTGAAACTTTGGAAATAAACTAAAGTCAGTAAGATCTTTCATATGAACTGCATTTGTATTTGGGCCGGAGTGTCCCTTTAAAGTGCCTATGAAACGAAAATTAAGTTTGTCTTATTTTAATGAACTCCGAAAATTATTAGGAATGGTAATTTAGAGCTCTTTCATATCTCACGTCGTTCTTGAGTGATTTAGACTTTTGTGATATGCAAATGAAATAACCTATGAGTTATAAAGAACTGTACACATTTTTAGAAAAACTAGTATATCTTTGAAATTATTCAACGAAATCACTTGAAACTTTGCACATTACGACACTTCGTGAAACCTAACATTATTACATAGAAATAAGCGATTCCAAATTGATGTACTATTTCTAATTTCTTGATTTTCTAAAATTGTGTAAAGCTCTTTATGTCATAGGTTATACATTTGCATATCACATAAGTCTAAATATCCCAAGAACGACGTGAGATATGAAAGAACGACGTGAGATATGAAAGAGCTCTAAATTACCATTCCTAATTATTTTCGGAGTTCATTTAAATAAGACAAACTTAATTTTATTTCCATAGGCTATAGGCACTTTAAATGAAAGTTCTTTGTTGCCTTATATGAGAATGGGTATTTGTTTTATTATAATCGTTTTAGTTTTAGAGAAATTTGGCTTTGTTTATCGTATTTTGGTCGGGAGAATGCGCTCGTTCCATTAATTTTTGACGTCATTGAGTGATAGAAATAATTTGAAAAGAAATCCTTCAGAATAGCGTGAATAGAAATCCTGCACAATAAGACTAAGACCACGTTATTGTCATGCTATTGTGAAGGGTTTCTCTGTGTAGTGTTTCTATCACTCAATGACGTCAATTAATGGGAGCGCCCGCATTCGCCCAAATAACGGCCTTCAATTTACAAAAATACAATAAACAAAGCCAAATTTCTCTAAAACTAAAACAATTAGAAGAAAACTAATATCCATTCTTGTGTAAGGCGACAAACAACTTTCATTTAAGCAACACTTGTTTTGGGGGTGGAGTGTCTCTTTAACTAAACGATAATGATACTGAATAGATGACAAAGGGGAAAACACTGACTCGTACCAGTCCAATCTTTATACACACTCGTCTATCAGGAGTTTCGCCTTTGGAGAAAAGACTTTTGTCCGAGAGTTTTTGCAAGACATCAGAGTTTAATTCATCCAGTTCCTGCTGCTTGGTAACTGATAAATTACTTAAATCTTTACTTTTCCAATACTGAGGGATAAATCTTTAGAAGACAAATAAAATGAAATTGGTAAAACAATACAACCAAATAAATTTATTAATTTATTAATTTTTATAAATTTATCATCATTATCATCATCATCATTATAAATTATATATTATAATCATCATTATAAATGATATATCAGAAATCACCAAAGAGCTAAGAAGCCTTTTGAATGGTTTGTTTTCAATTTTTATTGTATAAAACAAATAGAATCCATTTTGCCGTTGTTTTTGTTCTTACCACGTTTTGACGTCATCTGTGCATCTATAATTGAACAGACAACGGCAAAATGGAATCTATTTGTTATATATATATATATATTATATTATATTTATATATTATCATCATTAGTATCATTCATCATTATCATCATCGCCTCAAAAACTCATTAATAATAAATAATATTACTATATCATCGTCGCCATGGTAATTTGGGATGTTCTAACTTACTGTACAGCTCCTACTCCAGGGAAGTCAGGAATGTCGACTAGAACAACGTCGGGTTTAGCCTCAACGACATTGTGTAATCCTATTCGATCTGTGATAGTAGCATCAAATGCGCTCTGAAAAAAATACAATGATACAGAATTTAGAGAAATTTTATTAACACATCCCAAAAGGACCTTTCAGTGATAATTTAGAAGTATTAAAGGACATTGGCAACAAAAATTAAGTTTGTATAATATGAAAGAACTCGTAAACTTACAGAACCTTTTACAACTTTTCCGTATTTTACTTCGTTTTTGAAATATTTCAGTTTGTTTGATATGTAAATAGACCGATTGAAAATATGGCGGCAATGTCATGAAAACGAGGCTTTTCGGTGGTTACCGTTGCCAGGACCGTTGATTGATTGGCTGTTGTTTTTGGTCCAACAATTGTGATCCAATCAACTAACATGATTCGGGCCCTAACAATGGTAACCACCGAAAAGCCTCGTTTTCATGACATCGCCGCCATATTTGCAATCTGTCTGAGATGGTCTCTGACGTCAGGTGCAGGGTAGAGAATTTTCACTCATTAAAATATTAGTTCAATCTTCAAGTTTGTTCCAGAAATTTACTTGAAAATGTGCATATAATAACTCCTCAGTCCTCATGATAATGAACGTTGTAAACGTAGCAATCACTGAGATATAAGACATTTTTAATGAATGAAAATTCTCTAGCAGGGACTGAAAAATGAGACCATCTCATTTACATATCAAACAAACTGAAATATTTCAAAAACGAAGTAAAATATGGAAAGTTGTAAAAGGTGTTACTCTATATCATTTTACGAATTCTTTCATATTAGTCAAACCTAATTTTTGCTGCCAATGTCCTTTAAGTATAAAGGCTATTTCAGATACAGTGGAGCACCTCGCCGCCGAGTAAGAATGCCTTAAGTACGGTTTTCTATTTGAATATTCGTTCAATTGAGTTCGCTTCGTAGAATGGTGGTTATTGTGTTGGATTGTGGCGCGGAAGCGTTTTTTCGACGGCGTTCTTTTCCCCAAATTATGCTGAGTTCTACATGTCGAAGATGCGATGTCTCCCGGTAGAAATTGGAGAAAACATTTCTGACTTTCTCACCGTGGTACGTTAAGGCAATCATATAAATTATTAATGTGCCCCTGAAATCAAATTTTTGGTGTTCTGTATTTTTACATATTCGTAAAGATCATGTCCTTCGTATTTCACTTGCCAAATTTCAAGTCATTACGAGTATAGAAAGTTACGCTTTTCGACTGTTTTTATACATGATTATACGGCGGCCATTATAATCAAGCATGTTTCGGAAGTGAACTAAAAAAAGATTATTCCATCATTTAGTTCGTTGCCAGTATGATAAGGGCAATAAGTATAGTTTTTCCAGACGCTCATTATATGATATATTGTCCTGCCAGTTTAACCTTAAAACATATTTGGTGGCCCTCCGTTGTTCTTTTAAATTTCTCACATTCCCTCGTTTTTCGCAAACTATCCAGTTGTTTTGTAATGACCGGTCTTTACCGGTTTGTAAAGACCGCTCAGGAACCAATCAGATTGCAGAAAAGCTTCTTTAAGACCGCTCAGGAACCAATCAGATTGCAGAAAAGCTTCTTTAAGACCACTCAAGAACCAATCAGATTGCAGAAAAGCTTCTTTAAGACCGCTCAGGAACCAATCAGATTGCAGAAAAGCTTCGTCAAGACTGCTCACAAGCCAAGCCATATAATACAGACCTCGCTCAATCGTCGCTTGGTCTGTACTGAAAGACCGCGGGCAGGATTATTTTGAAGTAAAGACATGCTAGGTCATTAAGTGCTTATTAATAGTGTCTGTGGATAACTTACAATGTTTGCTTCAAGGCACTTTATGAAATGGTCGACTGAATCATTTGTTGCTCTTGATACTAAAAAAAACCCCAAAAACATACGGTATGAAAATTACTGTGAAATTAGATTGCCTATATCATTATTGGGAATTTTAACCATTCGTAATATTTGGGCCTCCTTGAACAAAATCATAATATATCTTGTCAGACGAAAATTTCATCTTCATGGAGTTTTTCGCTGTCAAAGTTACCGTGACGGCAATGCAAATCAGTTTTCTTTTGTTTCGGGCTTTGACGTCACGTCCGGTAACGTTAACTGCAAAAAAGTCCAAGATGAAATTTTCGCCTCAGAAGATGTATTACAAATCTTCTTAGAATGTTACAATTAGTAAAATATGTAAAGTTCCCGAGGATGACATAGGCACTTTAAACATTTCATTGTCAAGTGTGTAATATCTTAATTTGTAGTTGACCATAGTTTCAAATTTTTAAAACTTATACTTAAAACTTATACTTTTTAAAACTAATACTTTTATTAATTTTAAGAACACACTGCCTTATAAAAATCAACCTTTTCCATTTATTAATACGGTTGATAAGTTGATAAGCTACCAGTATAAATAATTTTAAATAAATAAATAAAAATTAAATTTTGCTATAAACTAAAGCCTTTTAGGATAGCAACTCGTCAGTGAACACCTTTTAATAAGAACCTCAGGCTGAAATTTTGAATTGAGAACTCTTGCTGATAATGTTGTTCAATAAACTTACATGCAGCTGAAACCATGGGATTGAAACGAAGACACCATCCAACTTTGTTTACATGTATCAGATCAATGGTAACTTCAGGTGCTTTCTGTGCCAACGTAGCAACCAACTGAAAAACAGAGTAATGTAAGAGCCAAATGAACAAGTGATGGATTTATAGCGGGGTGCGCACCCCTCTGGCCTTGGTCAAGGGGGTGCAGGAGCTGTGCCTATTGCCTTGTCAAATCCATTTTTTTTGGATTTGGCAAGGTAATTGTCAAACAGAAATAAAATAGAGAGAAAATAAGATAATAGCATGATAACGTACAATAGTTAAACAACTCAAATTGCCAGCAAGTCTTCAATCTTCAGTACAGACTACAGACTAGTGCCTTGCTGCAGTGGCATGCGACGCGTGTGTCCCCAGTCCCCTGCCGTGACTCCCTCAGCGGCGCTCCACCCTGTCTCGGTCGCGCCCCACACCGCAGGCCTGATCTTACTTTGCTCACTCAGCACCCCCCCCCCCCCCCCCCTACCAGATCAAGCTGGATCCATCACTGAAATGAACATTGGTAATCATAACCAGACTCTATCAGCTAGGAGGTCCGGGTTTGATCCTTGGGTCGGACCCCAACTCAGGGTCTTAAAATAATTGAGGAGAAAGTGCTGCATTTGCAATTATAACATCAGTAAATGGGTAAGATTTTCGTGTCTTCTCGGATAACGATGTCAAATCGTATAGGTCCTCAGAGCCTTAGTAATTGGACATTGCAGTCTGGAGTCTCACCGTGAGATTGATATAAACTAATAGTCGAGTGTTTAAAGTGCCTATAACGTCTGTGGGGATTTAACATATTTCTAATCTATGGATTCTCCTGAGATAAATTGTAATATATCTTGTCAGCTGAAAATGTCATCTTCAAAGACTTTTTTCCTGTTAAAGTTGACGGAAGTGATGTCATAGCGGGCATCTGTCTACATGAAAACCTCTTTACAGATGCCCGCTATGACATCACTTCCGTCAACTTTAACAGCAAAAAAGTCTATGAAGATGAAATTTTCGCCTGATAAGATATATTACAATTTAACTCAGGAGAATCAAAAAAGTGATTTGTGGTCTTTAGATTTCACTCCAAAGTGCTCTCAAAATGCAGGAAATGCTATCGCTATCGAAATGGAAACGTTATCGAAATGTTTTTGCCCGAACCGGGACTTTTTTACCGAATTTAACCTAAACTCTGACTAATTTTTCTTTTGCTTATTCCACCCTAAATTGAAAAATGTTCTGGCGGAAAATCTCCCGGACCCGCCTAAATGTTTTCTCGCACTGGGGCCCAAACTTACGTAGTGCCGCCACTGCTTCTGATCGCCAGTTAGACGCTCTAATCATTGAGCTACTAGAACGCAGATGGCAGAACGAAGCGTTAAAGTTTGAGTAGCAAACAATTTACTATATAACAATGATACTTACCATTTTGTTAAAAGAATCTATTAAAGTATTCGATGCTTTTTCACTTTCAGATGTCCTTTTTGTTGAGGTATCTTTCTCCTCTGAAGATTCATCATCGCCTGCAGTGGGCAAAAAAAAGAAGAATGAAGTATATTATGAGACAAAATGGTGTTCAAGGAAATATATATATTGTGTTTATGAAGTGAAAAAGTCGCTAGCATTTTTTAAATTATAATTTTTAGATAGTAATCAGTTTCAATACCAGCCTCGTGCAGGCTGAATGGACTATCCTTCAATACCTGCAGGCTGAATGGGCTATCCTAGTATCCTATAAATACATGTACACATTATTAAAGTGTTTATCTTACTTGAAAGAACTAGAGAAATTATCAAGATTGGTGTTTACAACTCTTCCATATCTCACTTTGTTCTTGAGATATTAAGACAGTGGTGGATTTATAGGGGGTGGACAGGGGTATGCACCCCTGTTGGCCTTGGTCACATAATCACAGTATCAAGACGTTTAACATCAAAACATGTGATCAACTGATCATTACATGATTACAATGATTACATCATTTCAAGCGAGTTTGCCAACAAATAACGCATGTTTGCTGTCATAACAATATTGGGACAATTGGACAAATATATTTAAATTTAATCAGGCACAAAGATTGAAAGATATTTATTCTATTTATTCAACATATCTATAAATTGTATTATTGTAACCAAGAAACTACTAGGTGCACTGTCACGACAGCACGCTGCTGGGTAGTGCTGGGTTCGGTGTGCTCGCCCAGCACCCCCCTAACAAAACCTTGTTGGATCCACCACATTTACATATCAAACAAATCTTAATACAGTCCTCACTGTGACGTGATGACTTATTGAATGACTTATTGAAGAAGCATGTATATCTTTGGGATTATGTAACGAAATTATGAAAGTGTGTGTGTGTGTCCCATGATACTAAACCTACGAAGTTACGTTTCAAGTGATTTGATTTGATAATCCCAAAGATATACATGCTTTTTCAGTAAGTTATTATACAGTGTGACGTCACAGTGAGGATAATTTACATATGAAAAAAACCAAAAAAAAACTCAAGAAAAAACAACAAAAAAACAACAAAAAAACTCAAAAACAAAACTCAAAACAAAACTCAAACTCAAAACAAAATTAAAACTCAAAACAAAACTCAAAACTCAAAACAAAACTCAAACTCAAAACTCAAAACAAAAAAAACAAAAAAAACAAAATAAAAAAAACAACAACAACTCAAGAACAAAGTGAGATATGGAAAAGTTGTAAACGACAATCTTTATAATTTCTATAGTTCTTTCAAGTAAGAGAGTTCATTTCGAACTGAATTTTTCACTTCGTAAACACTTTAAAAAAACAATAACAAAGAAAAACCAAAAACAAAAGTGTGATTAAAGTTTATTTGATTTTAAGGTGGCTTCCTATAGCAATCGAGGTACCAGGTGGAAATCGTAATCTGGTAATAAAAATAATTGCCCAAATCAAAATAGCATCAAAGGAAAAGATCTGATATTGGCATTTAGAGAAGGATTAAATTTACTTATAAGTAAACTTTCACGAAGGAGAAGATGAAATTGTGAATTACCAGAGGATATAATGGTAAAAACCTATGGTTTTAAACATAATGCATAACTATATTGGACTAAATGAAGCCTAGATTTTGCATCTTGTGACTTATGTTCATGAAATTCTCCATTAAGATTAGTGACATTCTCGCAAGTACTTTTGTGTTCTTATTTACATTTTCAAGATCATTGCTATGGCAACAAAGAGTCTAAAATATAACATTTTAAAAATATTTTTCATCTTTTCTCTGCCATTTCTCGTGTTTCTTTGGTGAAATTTCTTCAAACTTCAGTCTTGTGGGAATTGCTTATTTTAGTGATAAATGTAGTGTGGTTCAGATGGTTTTGTCAATATTGCCAAATTTAATGTTTTTAAACAAGATAGAATTTTTGGAAAAAAATAAATTAAAAAGGTATAAGCTTCATCTTGAAGTGTGCAGCTTTTCAAAATAATTCACCCAAGGAAACGCAAGATATTTGCGTTTATTTTCGGGCTGTTTTCCCGATTATCATAAGTAAATTTCCCGCCAAATTAGGAACCAGACTGCGCGCGGTCATAAAACCGCAGGGAGCCACCTTAAGTTAAATTGTAATCCGATTGACTATGGAGTAGCGACGAGGTATTATGCGAGTCAGAATCTGGGTATATAACTATGCAAATCAACCACGGCGTGCGCATGTCCGGGAGTAAGCGCATGCATGTAACAGTCAATTACTATCCCACATGCTTAGTCACCAACAGTCTTTCTTTCTTTCTCTCTCAAGTCTTTCTTTCTTTTCTCAAGTCTTTCAAGTCTTTCAGTCTTTCTCAGTCACCAACAACAGTCTTTCTCAAGACTACAACAACCTGGACGATCAACTTCACATATCTAATGATACTCATACCCCAGGGTTAGAATATTTGTTGTTTTTGGGATTGGGAACAATTACTTCCGTGGTTGGTTTGCATGGTTGAAGACCAGTTTTTGGCAATAATTATACCTCGAGTGACGTGATAAGGTCGAGTTTTTCGCAAAAAAACAACGCTTGATTTGTTTAATCGAACAGAAAATACGAACAGAAGTTAGTTTTTATAAGGAGTACTTACCTTCATTATCACTACTGTTGCTTCCTTCAGAGGTCTCTGGTCTGGATTCCGAACGTTCTCCTGAATAGCGAAACACCACCACAGGAGAAATGAAACGACTTTGTTCCTGCAATAAGAATAGTAATAAGTCGCTCGGAACAATGTATTAGGGACAGACCATTTGATTTTTGATGGGGGAGGGGGTAGAATCCCAAAAAATATAGAGCAAGCACTTCAACCTAAAAATATCAAGCAAGAACAAACAAAGAAAAAATATCGAACACGCCTTTGAGTTCAAATTTATTTTTAATATTAGAGTCGCAAAAAAATCGCGCAAGAGCCTAGGACGATAAAAAAAATCGAGCAACGTCATGAGGTGGAAAAAAATATCGGGCTTAATTAAAATCGCCCCCTTCCCCCATCAAAAATCAAATGATCCGTCCCTTAGCCATAATAAAGGGAGATACTGAATAGTTCCGAAAGAAAATGTTTAAAACCTCGTTCAAAACTAATTCATAAATTCAAAGGTTACTTGTATTGAAAATACAGAACAACTAATAATTTACTCACAATTCTCTTTATGTTTGGTAACAAGTCTAGCAGGTGACACATATGCTGTGCCTAGGAAGATAAGGACAAAATGCATGAGTAAAAAACAGGTGAAAAGTATGGTAATGACATTTTATTTTACTTTACTACTGAGAGAAAACAACATCAACTTGAGATCTACCATATATGGCGATGAAAAGCGAAAATCCATTGGCTTTTTTCCCCTCGTACTTCTTTATTTTATTCAGATTTATATGAAAAGTTTCCATGAAAAATGTAGTAGATAAGGTATTTACAGTGTGAGATAAATAAAGAATCTTACCAGTTCTGTAGCCTTGGTTATTGAGTTCCTTAATTCATCAACACCTAGACAAGGAAAAAAGAAACACAAACTGTAGAGTTACAGTTAGGTGGAGGGAGGTGAAGTGAGTTGTGGTGCAGTGGATTGAGGTGAAGTGGGTGAAGTGAGGTGAAAAGACGTGACGTGAAGTGAGCTGGAGTGAAAACAGTTGGACTGGGGAGAAGTGAGGTGGAGTGACGTGAGTGCAGGAGCGAGGTGGTATGATGTGGAGTGAGGTGGTGTGTACAATGTATAGTACACTCACAATAAGCCGTCATTACAATAAAGATATTTACCAATTAGTTTCATGGAAATCCACAATGGTAAAATCAATGTCTCTACTTCTTGTTCTGTACAACCTAACCCAGATTGGGCCGCCTATAAAACAGAATGCAAATATGCTTGTCAATCTTGATATAGTTATTCAGTTACCCAATGCACTAGTCCACTGCAGTGTACCAATTCTTGGCTCTAGTTATTCTGCCTTGGTTTTGTAGTCCAAACAACATGAATAGCAATGAAGGCTAGTTAGCTGCTTAGAGCAACTAAACTCGAAGACAAATATTAAAATCAATTGCAGTACTGCACCTGGGCTGCATCAGTTGTTCTGTATAATGTCTGTTAATAAAAAGCAAATTAAGGAACACAAACACATAATACTGTGGTACTACCAGGGTCCGAATTAGCACTCGCGAATTGCATTTGCGAAGCGAATTTTGGAAAATGAGAAGATTTGCGAAGCTATTGACTATCACTTCCTGGAAATTCCGAGCTCGTAATTTAATTAGTTTATTCGATTTTATTGTTTATTAGATTTATCATTCTTTTAGGTGAACGGAATACCACAACAGGCTAGAAGCCCAATTGCTAGGGGTTCCGAGGGCGTACGATTTAAGGTCGTTATCCGAGAAGACCCGAAAGTCTTACCATTTGCTGGTATTATTGCAAAGGCAGCACTTTCTCCTCAATTATTTTTAAGACCCTGAGTGGAGATCCGACACAGGATATGAACCTGTGTCTCCCACCAGCTCATAGACATGTGTGGTAACCACTAGACCACAATAATTGTTAATTATACAATGACCAGTTTACTATTAACGGACAGGCGCACGGATCACGTCAGCCGACTGTCTTCAATTTTTATTGTATATAACAAATAGATTCCATTTTGCCGTTGTCTGTTCAATTATAGATGCACAGAAGACGTCAGAACGTGGTAAGAACAAAAAAGTGGCCCACGAGACGGCAAAATGGAATTTAATTATTAAATAGTCACATTGGAGACCAGTTTCAATCTCTGTGGTCAAGTACATGTATATGTATCGTTAGAAATTCTCTTTATGTATCTTGTTTGAGAACCATATAACTCTTCAGCCTTCCGAGTTAGCAGCAACGTTATTTATTGATAATGTTAAAAGAAAAGTTGATGAAGGCAAAATGGTTGGTGCTGTTTTTATCGATTTAACGAAGGCGTTTGACACTCTTAACCATGGAAAACTTCTAAGTAAGCTAGAAAGTGATGGCATATTGGATAATGAATATCAGTGGTTCCAAGATTATCTTTTTAATCGAAATCAGCAAGTGTTGTATAAGGGTTGCTTGTCTACAGCTGGGAAAGTTACATCTGGCGTACCACAGGGTTCCATCCTTGGCCCCCTTCTTTTCATTGTTTTCTTCAATGAATTTTCATCCTGCTTTAAACATTCTAATGTCACCATTTATGCGGATGATACGGTTATCTAATGTTGCTGGAAAAGATACCTTCATCATCGAAACTCGACTTTCATCCGATATGCATGAAATCAATTGCTGAATGGTGCGCTGAAAACGAACTGATCTTAAATACTAACCCTGGCAAAACGGAATCAATGTTGTTTGGTACCGCTAAGAACCTGGCACAACAACCGAAATCTTTGAATATAATATTTAGAAATCAGTTGATCAACGCTACAACGGCATACAAGTACTTAGGTGTTCATATCGACCACTCACTGAACATGAACTCCAACTTTAACACCATATATAAGAAGGCCTGTGGACGATTGAGATTATTACGAAAGATAAGACCCTTTCTTAACACAGCGGCAGCAAAAGCGATTTACCAAGGGATGATTCTACCGATCCTGACCTATTGTGGGCTATTAAATTTGCATTTAAGCCAGACGAGAGAGGACAAACTTCTAGCATTTCACTACCGTGCATTGGATATTGTTACATCAAAAACTAACTATGAATTCGATATCAAATCACCTTCCATTATCAATCAAATGAAAGCCTGTCAGTTGGTTCGAAATTGTTTAGATGGAAATGTCTGTTCAAATTTTATGAACTACTTTGAGATACACCGCGCACATGAAAGGTCCACTCGAAACAGTGGATACCAACTGAAACTTCCAAAAATCCGATTGGAATACAGTAGAGGATCCTTTTGCTACATGGGGGCAAAACTTTACAATGATTTGCCTTTAAACATTCGACAAGCAGAGGATTACAACTCTTTTAATAAGCTTTTAAAAGGATATTTTTAACATTTTTAACATTTTAACATTTTTAATATTTTAGCTGCATTAGTTATTTAGGAATTTTTTGTATTTTACAGTATAAGTGATCTATCCTGTATAAATATTCGTTTATAAATAAATAAATAAACTAATTAAGCATCTTAGTAAATTAAGCATCTTAGTTAAAACACCTCGGCACCAGCGGGAACATTTTCTTGCGGCTGTTCCCGTGGCTACGATATGGAAACAATATGGAAACGATATGGAACGATATGGAAACAATATGGAAACATATGTATCCCATAATGCACTTTGCGGCTAATTTCAAAATGGCTTCCCAAGTAACAACCCGTTGTCGGCGACTTTCAAACCATTGTCGGTGACTTTCGTGACTATATGGAAACATGAGTCGGCGACCAGTCGGCTATTGAGACTGGTCGCCGACTGAATTGCCGACTGTTACGACTATATAGAAACCAGGCTTAAAAATAGCAAATGATTTAACATTTTCGCATCTCATTAATTGTCAGTTTCTACTTGTGTCACCCTTGTGACATAATATATATATATATATATATTATTTCATCTCGTCTTACTTGATGAAGGGATCCACTAGAAACGTCAGTATTTCATTGCTAAATATCTCGGCAGTTCACCACCTTTTCGCTTTATTAGAGAAAGGATACACAGCAATGAGCAGCTGGCATAGAAAACCATCGATTAGGCATTACTGTTATACTGTCACTGTTGATGGCGGACTGTAAAACAAAAAAAACAGAAAATCTTCAAGAAGATACGAGCATTACTTCCCCTTAGGTATTCAGTTGTTTTGAAAGTGGAAAAAATATTTGGATTGGATTGCAAAAGGGTTGCAAGAATTTTAACTTCGTCACCTTGGCCCAAATGTCCTCGTGATGAGTATAACAACGGCTTTTAACCCTTTAAAGGGATATTCCAAAATACAAATAAAGTTCATATATTCCCAAAGTTTCAACATTCCTATCAATTCAGTTAAGAAGATATGGGTAGTTGAAGTTGAAAATTTGAGGATTTTGATGAGATTTTGAAAGGGCTCTTCAGTAGTTTACGAGTATTAATGATAAAGTTAAAATCCGATCTAATTACAAATATAAATAGTATCTGACAAACTAATGTAAAATAGTATGTTAAAGTTAAGATAAATCTATTAACCAACATATTCTTTAACTTATTTTTAAACTGCCCATCCGGGGTTAGGTCAAGTCGCAGTGCTATTGAACGTCGATTTTCATTGGTTAAAATTAAGACTCACTTCCCCCACCTCACAGGAGATCAGAAAGCTTCTAACCAATCACAGACCTTCTTCAATAGCACTGCGACCTTACCCCCGGGGTTTGGGGATTTTACATATTCGTAATCTTTGGGTTCGTAATCTTTGAGTTCTACCAAGAAGAAATGTAATATATCTTGTCGTTCGAAAATGTCATCTTTATGCCTTTTTCCCTGCTAACGTCGATTTACCAGGAAATGACGTCAAAGCAGGGACACACGAAGTCATTGCTCACCAATTCAACAGTGAAATACAAAAAAAGGTTTGGCTCTGAACTTTAAATACAC
Organism: Chrysogorgia sp. JL179-B06; assembly: GCA_035772405.1. NCBI lineage: Eukaryota > Metazoa > Cnidaria > Anthozoa > Scleralcyonacea > Chrysogorgiidae > Chrysogorgia > Chrysogorgia sp. JL179-B06. Next base: position 6,506,675 of record JAYKKM010000475.1, on the reverse strand, counting down.
CTGTTTAGACAAAATTCGCCCAATTCCCAAACTTTCATTGTATTTCACTGCTGAATCAATGTGCAATAGGGTGTCCCTGCTTTGACGTCATTTCCTGTGAATCACTTTAGCGGGGGGAAAATGTATGAAGATGAAATTTTCGCACGACAAGATATTTTACAATTCTTCTCAAATGATTCCAAAGATCACAAATATGTAAAATCCACAAACCCCGGATAGGCACTTTAAACAATGAAATGTTTAGACATTGTCTCAGAGATGATTCATCTAAATAAGCGAACGTTGTCCAGTAGTTGTTCTCCTGCACTTAGGAGGCCGTAAATCGCCTTCATTGCGTAATTTGTAATGACTCCTTACCATTAACATTGAACATAAGTAATTTGCAACTAGATTTGTAGTACATTTATAGATCATCACAGCTTCATGAAAATACAATACATCAAGAGGACAACCATTAGTTGGAAAATCTTAGTAGGAGTATGATTGAGTATGATATGATTTATTTTGAGTCGATCACGCAGGATAAGGTTATCCGAGCCAGAGGCTCATGTTTTTAGCGCTCGACTATTCAGTTTATCACTCTTAGGTGAACGGAAAACCCAACTGATAGGGATTCCGAGGGCCTACGATTTAAGGTCGTTTTCCGAGAAGACCCGAAAGTCTTACCATTTGCTGATGTTATTGCAAAGGCAGCACCTTCTCCTCAATTATTTTAAGACCCTGAGTGGTGGTCCGACGCAGGATTAGTGCGTATAATGATCTTTTATTGAGACATTTTAAACAAAACAAGTGCTGAACTTACAGTCATTGAAGATGATACAGAACTAAGAGCCAATGTAGCGAGAGTATCTCTGCAATAAAAGAAAACAGAACTTCTGTTGTTAACAAGCTGAATACTTCAAATAGTAATTCCTCCTTGAACGTTTGCATGGTGACAATAGTTATAGTAAGGTTTTACTTGTGGGTACACCACGTTTATTATTTATTGCTCAGCTTAAATCTTTCCAGTATAAGACTGATGAAGTCGTGAATCGAAAAACACGGCACACGGTAACGCAAGATTAAAAAAATGAAACTCGACAAGCGCCAGGCACATTAGATTCACTCACACGCCAAGTTTAATTTGATTTCAGAAAAAACTCTGCGATTGGTAGCATTTTGAATTTTCATGATGCTACGCGGGCGTGAAAGATGGCCTTTTCTAGAAAAATGAAAGTTTTCCAACCTGATTTAAGAAAATTAATGTTAATTTATATTAATATAATATCTCTTGTTCGGGAAATTTAAAAGCATTGGTAACAGCCGATTTATTGGGCTTTCAGAAAATGTATAGCTTTCGCAACAGTTATGGTTATTTCCAGAGATATCAATAGAACAAAGAGGTTTTTGGATGTTTTCCTAACCTGTTGACTCACCTTTACAACTTTAAGATCACGTAAAAATACAATGGCGTAGTAACGTTTATTCTAATTAATTAATTAAATTAAACAAAGGTATCAAGATTGTTGACCGAAGAGAGCTGACCATATGCTGTTTAGTCAGGTTGACCTTCCTGTGAAATAGTAGGATTTTAGCATTGTCGTATGATTGTTTAATTTGAAGTCCGGATTTTGCTGTAATGCCCGGAAATGGCGGAAAGGGATGACTCAAAAGGACCTTTCTCTTTATGTCTGGTCTTTATTTTTGGTTAGGTTAGGGTTAGGTTTAAGGTCAGGATTGGGATTAGACTACAATCGTTGACAAAATTAGCTGGCACGGCACTGAAAATATGTTTTAAAGTCTTGGTATTGTCAGGAAATGTCTTTTTCTACGCCCCCTCCTCCACTCCCCCGTTTCAATGTTGAATATTTCATAAGGAAAAGTCACCCTGAGTAAAATCGGATTGGTGGCACAAATGTTTTGCTATTGGCAACATTGAAATGGGGGAAGGGGGGAGCGAAGTGGCAAAAACAGTCGTGCCAATGATTTTGTCAACGATTGTAACTTTTTTCTTCTTAGGTTAGGTAAAAGATTTTCTTTACTCATAAATGGTTGGCACGGTTAAATTTCTGATCTTGATTTGATTGAGTAATTATTTTCAGCATTATATCTATTTCCGGTCCCTTAACAACAGTAGTCGACGTCAAAATTGTATTTTTAATAGTTTACGCTTTCGTAAAAATACAGCAGTACCCATAATAAAATTAATCACACTTGCAGAAGAATCAAGCAACCAGCGCAACCACATTGTTCTCCACGTTGGATTCTACCGCAAACTCATGATAGCGGGCGGAAAAGTATGCGGAATTCATCGGAATAACCGTTTACACTACATATTGTTTCGGATTCAAAAGTACTCGGATACAAAGTTTCCACTTTTTTCCCGGATTCAAAATCTCCGGAGACGCTACAAAAGCGAGATGATTTTGTATCGGATTCGACGTCCTCTTGTGTGTAAACGGAAAAATGAATCCGGTAGCAAAACGTTCCGGATTGGTCACGAATCCGGAAACTTTTCCTCCAGTGTAAACGTAGACTTAAAGGCATTTTATTTAAACGTTGTTTACTGCGAAGGGTGTGCCATAAAAATGACCAAAATAGCTATAGTGTAGAACAATGTAGCAAGAATAAATATATGAAAGCTGCTAAGTTCTCAAAAAGAACTGGATATAATATGAAAAGGAGAAATAAAAGAACTTGAATGTGTCGAAAAATACTTAAGTAAGAGTACTTACGTATATTAATGGACGACGTTTCGGACGATGTGTCCTTCTTCAGGTCAGATGGAGAAAAATGACATCCTAAACGTCGCCATTAATATACGTAAGTACTCTTACTTCAGTACTTTTCGACACATTATCTTCTTTTATTTCTCATTTTCATATTATATCTAGAACAATGACCTACCCTATCACATGTAACCATAATCCATTCTGCGTTGATAACTCGCGCAATCTCTGCAGATTATCTGTATGTCCAACAAGTGGAGTACCTTAGGAAAGATGACAGAAAGTGTTTACAATAGGCTGGGCAAAAAATAAGGAGAAGCAGAAATCAACTGCGCTGTACTAATACTTTTGCATTTTTTGTTTGAAGTGCCTATATCTCGTGTTTTTTTTTTTACATATTCATAATTTTAAACACATTCTGATAAAAATGCTTAAAGAGTGAGTGTCAACAGTCGTGCATTGCGCATGACAAACTTAACTTCCTGCGAATAGTAAACCAACTTTATCAAAGGGAAGCTTTTACGCAAAGTGCCGGCTGTACACTACCCTGGGTGCCAGAGGTTCTTCCACGCTCGTAGGGATAACAGGGCCACGCGAGGATGCGAGGCGGTAAAGTGGGATGGGCCAATGCGGAAACCCGTATCCTCGCGTGCCCCCGTTATCCCTACGAGCGTGGAAGAACCTCTGGCACCCAGAGTGGCTGTACATAGGCTAAGGGAAATTATGCATAAAGATGAAACTTTAGATGATGATAATATTAAAGTGCCTATCCGGCGGGGTTTGGTGATTTGACATATTTGTGATCTTTGGAATTTCTTGAGAAGAATTGTAAAATATCTTGTTGTGCGAACATTTCATCTTCTTACTATTCACAGGAAACGACGCCAAAGCAGGGACACACAAAAACATTACACACTGATTCAGCAGTGAAATACAAAAAATAATTGGGAATTGAGAAAATTTTATCTAAACAGGTGTGTTTAAAGTTCAAAGACAAACTTTCTTTGTATTTCACTGTTGAATTAGTGTACAATGACTTCGCGTGTCCCTGCTTCGACGCAAGGGAAAAAGGCATAAAGATAAAATTTTCGAAAGACAAGATATATTACATTTCTTCTTGGTAGAACCCAAAGATTACGTAAAATCCCCAAATCCCGGATAGGCACTTTAAGCACTTAAACTTCAAGCACTTAAACTTTAAGTACATTATCAGAGAGTGCCAAATAATATTAACACGTAAAAAACATTGAGATAGTCACTTGAATTAAAAATTAGTCATTTTGTATATGTAAATGCAATAACTACTGTAATACAACATTATGATAGTGAGACCATGAGCTAAATTTTTTAGTTAAATTGGGTATGGATAACAAAAAACAAAAGCTTTGCTTTATGTTCTATGCTTGGTTAAAGTGCCTATCCGGGGTTTGGGGATTTTACATATACGTAATCTTTGGGTTCTATCAAGACGAAATGTAATATATCTTGTCGTTCGAAAATTTCATCTTCATGCCTTTTCCCCTGCTAAAGTTGATTTACTATTCACAGGAAATGACGTCAAAGCAGGGACACGGGAAGTCATTGCACATTGATTTAACAGTGAAATAGAAAGAAAGTTTGGCTCTGAACTTTAAACACACCTGTTTAGACAAAATTCGCTCAATTACCAATCTCTCTTTGGATTTCACTGCTGAATTAGACTTGCCACAAGTCGATCTCTACGAGCGACAACTAGTCGTTAGCATCGAGCGACGCCGAAAGCGTGAGATCAGCAAACTGCGAAAAAAAGACTGGGAAGGACTTTGGGAACGTCTACTGCTGAATATATCAGTGTGGAATATTTTTGCGTGTCCCTGCTTTAACGTCATTTCCTGTGAATAGTAAATCACTTTAGCAGGGGGAAAAGAATGAAGATGAAATTTTCGCACAACAAGATATTTTACAATTCTTCTCAAGAGATTCCAATGATCACAAATATGTAAAATCCCCAAACCCCGGATATAGGTACTTTAACTATAGATATTACAAGGTGATCACCTCTGGCACATAAAAGGTTAAGTTTTAATTTTAACTCACCAGCATGTGAAACAACTAGCAAAGGAGTTTTTCCACAAGAAATATCATCACTTAACAAACGTTCAAATGCAGCAATATCCTGTAAAAACAATCATATGTTTTTATTTTTATTTTTATCAGCTTTGTCACATCTAGACTAGATAGATAGATAGACAGACAGACAGACAGACAGACAGACAGACAGACAGACAGACAGACAGACAGACAGACAGACAGACAGACAGACAGACAGACAGACAGACAGACAGACAGATTAATTAAAATGACATGGCAGGCAAACTAAATTTGAAAGTTAATTAGACTAGAGAACAAATATTTACACAATAACATATACAAGACGATGGCAGGGTGTCCACAACAGCTTTGGCCAATTACTACGGCCACGGGCCCTATGAATATCACATACGTGTAAACTAAACAATACACATCTTATATATAGTTACAGATAATTACAATAGATAAGTACAGATACAAACTAGAAACAACATGAAGTTGTTTCTACTTTGTAATATGTTATAACATCACTGAACTGTCAAGCTAGCCTTACAAACCGAGGGCTGTCAAACTGATTGGTTACTATACAATTCTGGAACTAAACGTTAACTACAAGATCATGTCAACACTGAATGATAATTTCGAGCTTTCCAATGTGCCACAAATATTAAATAAGAATCAATGAAATAGGATTTAAAACATGAAGACAATCTTCAAGCTAATATTACTCAGAAAATATTTTTGAGTCTCATATGGGAATCCATAACCTTCTGATTGCCAGTGATACGGTCTAACCATAATGCGCTAGTATAGGACTTAGATACTGTAGCAGGGCTTTTTCTTAGTTCTGAAGAACTGTAGGTGGCTGTCTCAATGAAGCACCATATATGGGCGCCGAAAGAACATTCTGAGGGCCAGGGTGTGTGGTCTATACACCACTTCAAAATGTGAATCTTAGGAATACGATTTTCAGCGTTTGGAGAAATAATTCATACAAATATAATTTGCATCTTGTTAATAGATTAATCATCATCATCATCGGTTCTATGAGGGTATAAATAGGGATCCTAACTTAACAACAATAACCCTTGATGAAGACACTAGATTGGAGTGTAGAAACGTTGGGTCGTGGACAGTAACTTTTAAAGTTACGTTCAAAAAAACTTTTCAAAGCCAGAGTAGCGTCAAACTATGTCTGAAATAATTCATATACAAATTCAACTATATTATCAATGACCGACACCCTGGCATTCACTGTGTGAGTTACACTGATGATGGAATTTTAGAGCAGCTTTTTATAAAAACAAACCTGCAGAGACGATTTCGCTTCGACATCGGGAAAATATAGCTGGCGATTTGCTATATAGTACCCGTTGGAGCATCGGCGGGAGCCGGGTGTTCGTGGAATCCCGGAGATAGAAAAGCAAAGGTTATTTGTATACTGCATAAGTTTATGAGTCTCAACATGTCAAGTATTTATTAAGTAGACATTGTACACCTTTGGGCCACCTTCTGTGTGCATGTAGCTCAATAGTTAATGCACTGAAATGCAAATTATGTTTTAATAAACATATTGATAAGATATGTAAGAAACTTTCTAAACGTATAGGAATTCTTAGGAAGGTAAGAAGTTACTTACCACTGAAGCAAAGAGTGCTCTATTATAACGCAATTATCCACCCGATATTCAACTATGCCAGTGTAATATGGACAGCCTGTAATAAAGACTCTTTAAACAGAGTACTGAAGCTACAAAAACGTGCGGCGAGAGTAATTCTATCGGCTGAACCCCGCGCATCCTCAGTTGCACTTTTCAATTCACTAAGTTGGATACCTTTCCACGAGGAGAGTAGGATCAATAAATGTGCAATTATACATAAACGCGTACACGGTGGACTGCCTAGTTATTTAGAAGATAATATTGTTGTTAACAATCAAAGGCACTCTCGGAATACAAGATATTCGAACAGCAACATTATTTGTCCAAGGTATAAACGAGAAACAGACGGAGGAAGAACATTCGTTGTCACTGGTGCCAAATTATGGAACGCATTACCTTTGGAACTGAGAAAAAATGTTTCTTTGAAAGTTTTTAAAAACAAAATGTGGAACAGCATTTTTGAGCATCAAAAACTTTTAAATCATTTTACTGTTTAATTTTATATTCGTAAATATAAGTATCATGTTTGTAAATATATAATTGTGTATTGGTTTTTTACTATTTTTAAACAATTTTTTCTATTGACATTGTAAATTTAGTTAGTTTGAGGGCCACAAGTTTATTAGCTATTAGCTATTTCGTGTTTACCCTCGTTAAATAAAGATTCTATCTATCTATCTATCTCATTCTCATAAGCAATTAGAGGGTTACAAGTTCGATTCCCATCAAAAACGCATAAATTTTCTGAGAGTAAAGGCTTGATGAACATGAGATTCGTAACATATTATCACCAAACAACCACGTTTGCCAATACACAAAAAAAACTCTTGTTAATGACTTACCATTGTATGTGGAGATCCAAACATTGTGTTGCAAGGAACTAGGGGGAAATATTTCAAAACAGGAATTTGATGAATAATGAGTGTACTGTAGCTTAATAGCTTTAATATTTTAGTATTTCCTTATACAAACTATAGTTATACATGTATGTACATCAAAAACATATTATATACCCGCATATATAGGTCACACTTTTTAAAGTAAATTATAGGTTCAATTAGTTTGGGTGTGGCCTACACACAGGAGAAGTGAATGACCATCTGTTGTGGTCTAGTGGTTACCGCACATGTCTATGAGCTGGGAGACACAGGTTCAAATCCTGGGTCGGACCACCACTCAGGGTCTTAAAAATAATTCAGGAGAAAGTGCTGCCTTTGCAATAATATCAACAAATGGTAAGACTTTCGGGTCTTCTCGGATAACGACCTTAAATCGTAGGCCCTCGGAACCCCTATCAATTGGGCTTCTCGCCTGTTGGGGTATTCCGTTCACCTAAGAGTGATAAATCTACTAAACTAATTGCAGATAATTTATATGCATAATTCTACTAGATAAAATAGCACATTGACATTAGTACAGTTTGTTTTTAACATCCTTCCAAAACATCATTGATTAGCTGAGTCCATATCATGTCTTTTATGTGGGTATTTATGGTAATACTGTATATCAAGGTACTTATGCAAATAAAATTAATTTAATTGACAACTTTACCTTCACATATACTTGATTGTGGAAGACCAAGCTATTATTTTATAAGGAAAACAGAATTACTAGAGTATAGTTTGTCTCTTTAAGTACAAAGTGGTTTACTTTAGTTTTTATACTACAGTATACATTGGTACATTGTACCAACTTTCCCCATTGATTGTACCATATTTTCCTGTAGAAAATACAATCATCTCAAAAGCTTGGTAAAATATCTTGTTGGCAAAGTTACTAGTCCTAGTGGTGAACAACACTGACTTCTTCTAATAATATCAATGGTTACCCAAGCATAGAGGGTAATAATTTCCCAACGCAACCAGGTGATAAATCAGACATATTTTGATGCTACTCTGGCTTTAAAAAGTTTTCAGTACGTAACTTTAAAAGTTACTGTCCATGACCCAACGTTTCGACACTCCAGTCTAGTGTCTTCATCAGCGGTGATCGTTGTAAAGTTAGGATCCCAATTTATACCCTCATAGAACTTTACAACGATCACCCCTGATGAAGACACTACATTGGAGTGTCGAAACGTTGGGTCATGGACAGTAACTTTTAAAGTTACGTTCAAAAAACGTTTTAAAGCCAGAGTAGCGCCAAAATATGTCTGGTTTTTAAAACAAGTTCTCATAACTAGTACTACAGGTGTGAGGTGTATAAGAAATGTTCTGATCAATATAATTAGTATGTTGATACTGGTGCTTAATACTTAGGGTTAAACTAAACCTTGTTGTTAGCTCTCATCCATCAGCAGATAAATGTAACAAAAACCACAGCCTTGCTAATTCTTCCTATCATGACCAATTTCATGTAGTAATAATATTATTGTCAATCATAGTAAACTACAATAGTACACTATTTATAGAAAAATAACTCACTTTCATTCTTAAATATCCACCAAATGAAGGATGGGCTGCAGAGCTTAAATATATAACAGGAGGTCTAAGGGATGAGATAAAATAGATTAATAAATTTTAAAAATATACTACAGCATGGACAAAAAGTACATGTACTGTAGTTTCATGTGTACAGTAAACATAGAGCTAAAGTGGGTATTACCTGTACTATTTTGAAACATTGTTTCATTCAATAGCAAATGAAAGTTCTAAATTGGAATGTGTTTAATGCAGTACTGTAATACCTTGTGTACAGAGCAGTGAATCCATCAGTAGAATATTTGGGGTATTTCAGACGTAGAGCTAGTCTGCAGACTAAAACAAAAGTCATAAATATAGTGGTTAACATAACAGTTATTATATAGACACATGTAAATGCAAATTTAAAGGTCTGATGAAAAACTGTGATGAAAATTGCATTGCAATTTAAGAATTGCATTGCAATTTAAGAATGTTGACAAACATTATTTAAGGCTGTGTTACACTATGCAATTTTACGTGCAACGTGTCTCGCAACGGCTTAATCTGCTACGTTGCAGTTGCATGAAAGGGAGTGTTACACCAGGCAACGTCTCGTGCAACTTGACTTGCAATGTTTTGCCACCTTTGTGTTCGTGACAAGGTACGCATGTACTGTACATCCAGTCGCCAAAGAGAAAAATTGTGAGACAAGTTGCAGATGGGGGTGTTACACTGTGCAACGCTGAAAATAGTTGCTGCAATCATTGCAGAAAGTAGAACTACAGTAGATTCTACTTTCTGCAACGATTGCAGCAACTTGTGTTGCAACAATTTTCGCCGTTGCAAGGCATGTTACACTTTGCAATGGTTCGTGAAACTTGTCTCGCAATGCCATTGTGACGAAAAATTGCATAGTGTAACAGCGCCTTTAGTGTCTTAGCGAATAAACCCATACAGGTACTTATTATATTGACAGCCTTTTGATTGTAAACTGTATATACTGTACCTTTGACAACACCATTCCAGTAATGATTATGGAAACAAGCAAGGCTGTTATCAAAACTAAAACAGAAGGAAGACAGAGCTTGTGAGAAGTAAGATATTGATAGTTGTACTCACTGTAGCTGTTTTAAGCAAAACAGACAAAATAATTTGACAATGTACATGTACATTATGTACTGCAGGGTAGACTTTTTATTATAATTATTACATTTCTGCAAAGTGACAATCAAACAACACCACTATCAAAAATTATTTGCTGTACTAATATTTAAGTTTCATATTGCAGAATAGTGTATACTAAATAAATAATCTTACTTGAATAGCTTTGAAAGCGATTCTGTGACCTCGTCAACAACCCGACTATACAGTTTATCAAGGCGAGTTTGGTCCAACAGAGATAAGTAAGAAGTGAATGTACGAGCCAAAATGGACGCATGGGTATTTCTGGTTGGATGACAAGGGTAAGCATTCCTGTTAGATGAAACACAAAGATTTTATAGTAACTATAATATTAAGTTATTTTTTAATCTAATGTACAATTGTTCGCCTTATGGCTATTAAAATACTCACTGAGATCCTTTACTCTCAACATCAGATTGTATCTCTTTAAAAATGTCTTCTAATTCACGCTCACTATAAAATATACACATAATTTACATTATAAAGACATTACAGTACTGGTTTCCCCTCAAATTTCTCTTAAAATACTGGTTCATTGGAGAGAAGCTATATCATACAGGACTATATCATACACGAGAAGGCGTTTATTATCTGATTTGAAAACACCGAGAAGTGTGTTGAAAAATGAGGTGATAGACCTCGTGATAAAGAGTTTTTAATCAACTTCGATGTGTTTTCAAATCAGATAATAAACACCTTTCGAATGTATGATATAGCTTCTCAAACGAACCAGTATTTTAAGAGAAATTTGAGGGAAAAGTTTGCTTAATTTATGGACGTTTTAATTACTACAGGCATATTTACAAACGTCTCGGTTATGATTTTTCTTTGTGTTTTCTTCATGAATTATTAATGAGTTTGAGAATAGTATTTAAATAATCGTTTTAGTATCAGATATGCAAACGCTTGCCTTCAGCTTGAGTTTGTATAACCGATACAACATGGTGCACTCATATTATAAATAGTACTGTACATAAAAGTTATATACCATACCATACCATACCATGGCTACAATGAAGTATTTCATTCTCAATTTGTGATTTTCGGATATCATTGCTTGGAAGCAATTTTGGTTAGTACATGTAGTAACAAGTACTGTATGAAATATTTTTAAATAAGGAATTTACAGAGTTTCGACCAAAATCCTAACCATTTTAGACACATTAATTGCAAAACGTCAAGCCTGGAAATAATTATTTTTGCTATACCTGTCATGTCATAATGACGAGTACAAATGAATTTGTAACGGACACACAAATGATTGTACCTGTCACGGTACAACTTAGCGTAACGTCTAAAAACTAAGTGTAACATCTCCAAACTTAGCGTAACGTCTCTAAATTTAGCGTAACGTCTCCAGACTCAGCGTAACGTCTCCAGACTCAGCGTAACGTCTCACAACATAGCGCAATGTCTCCAAGCTTAGTATAACGTCTCCAAATCTATGTAACGTCTCGTAACTTATGTCTCCAAAGTTAAAGTAATGTCTCCAAACTTGCGTAATGTCTCATAACGTAGTGCAATGTCTCCAAACTTGCGTAACGTCTCATATTAACATAATGCAATATCTCCAAAGTTAGCGTAATGTCTCCCAACTTAGTGCAATGTCACCAAACTTAGCGTAACGTCTCATAACGTAGCGCAATGTCTCCAAAGTTAGCATAATGTCTCCAAATTTAGTGCAATGTCTCTCATCTGAGATTGTACAACACGAAATCTAAACCATTCAACACAAAATGTTTTACTTTCACAAAAAGTTTAGTATAATCTTCGCACAAGATGAGAATCAGACAAAATGACAGACACAATTAATATTGTAAATGTCAAATCTCTAGAAATGGGATATTTGTACCGCGGGACAATGTCCGTGACTGGCTGCTAATATCCAGGGTTTTAATGTTAATGTTAGTATAGGCCACTAAAATATGGGTAGAGCAACTAGATTTCTAAAGTAGGTTACGAAGATGTGGGGGATACACTACAGTAGTGTAAGACTAAAGAATGTACTAAATTCTATTATTATATACTAGATATCAATGAAATATCACAATTTCGCCTATTCAGAAAAAATTATATCTTCAGACATGAAGATAAAAATGATATCTGTGCTTATCATCACATGTGAAGTTATTATCATGGCTATTTCATCGATTTCAATATAATAAACAGAACATTACATACAGGGCCCCTGGTCAAAAAATATTTATGGGCCCCTAAGTCAAAATTCAAATTAACGAGCAAAACATGTATGTATTTTGATTAATTAAATGTTTGTTCATGTTCATTTTACATGTCCATTAACAGTTTAAGAAATTTTGTTGAAGTTTTTGTTAAAGTTTAAGAATGTTTCCACGCTATTTCGAGTTCTCCCTTTACGAGTGTTTCTATAACTGTATGTAAACACGGAAATATGTTTTCTATTTCTTTTATAAAATAACACTGAGGAAATAAGTAATAAGACTTTTATTAAAATGATGAAAATATACATTCATCTTACTCGCACTGCTCTAGACAGCGTCGTCGGCTGCTCAAATGAACATAAACGCTCTTAACTGTGAAGAAAAGCATCCAATCTTCTCGTTTTTCTTCTTGTTGGCTGTCACAGAGCATATTTATCGACATTTTAGCTGTTTGTGAGCAAAGGTTCGTCTTGCAGTCCATTTTGTAAAAATGGCGGGAAAAATCCATGTTTGTATACAGTTATATAAACATAGCTCTTAGCCAATCAGTGCGCAAGTTTTCAAAATGTTATTTTATAAACATTAATATAACATCAAGTATTAAGATTTATTGATGCGCCCGCGAGCCGCACGCCGATGCGGTGAAGTGTCCCAGATTTCTGTCATGAATGATATTATGCCAAAAAGGTCCCCATCGCAGTGATAAAGCCATAAAGGGCCCTATGCCAGTGACATTAGCGAGTTTACAGACACTGCAATGTAACGATTAATGCTAAAACTGCAGTTCTTGATTATTATAAAAACGATTTTATCGCTTCACAGTTAAGATAAATGTATAACACATTCTTTGTTGCTTAAAAATGGGCCCCCTTTGGCCATGGGCCCCTGGTCAACGACCAGGCTGACCCCCCCCCCCCCCTCTCGTCAGGCCTGATTACATAGCAAAGTGAAAAGGTGGTAAACTGCCAAGATTTTGTCGAAATACTGACGTTTCGAGCGGAGCCCTCACGAAATACTGACGTTTCGAGCGGAGCCTTTAGCCCAAGGGCACTAAAAATCTTGGCAGTTTACCACCTTTTCACTTTGCTATATATCCAAAACACTGTCTACGCAGCACCCTCTTTTTAGAACATTACATAGCCTGCGTGCAGACTCCAGCTGATAATGAAATTTAATATATCTAATATATTAAATTTAATATATTTAATATATTAAATTTCATTATCAGGTGGAGTCTGCACGCAGGCTAAGCATTACATAGCTGCTTGGAGATACTAATTTTATCTTCTTGGGGTGATATTTCTCACTTATTCACTTTGCTTACTTGAAGATAATTAATTTGTATCTAGATGCACTGTCGTGCATAATCCTCTAATTACTCGGGCCACCTGTGGTAGGGAGTCTAGGTTTCGGTGGCTTTCCTGTATTTTTACTGTCGACAAATTGTGACAAGACGCCCGCTAGGCGTTAACTCAGGCTACTTTTAGGCTGGCAACGTGGCATACTGTATATCTCTTTTTCGCCAAATTTGTCAGTTGTCAGACGTTTCAGGTTAAAATTTGTTTAGCTAAACTGGGCCCAGTTGTCTCTTAACTACAGTTTAACTGTTGTTTTGGTATTTAAATTGTAGTAAACTTCTGAAAATCTGATCATGATTGGCGAGAATTAGCTTTGTGCGACTGCTTTTTTGAAGTTACGGCCCGAAAACACTCTTGTTGTAAAAGCTGGAAACACTCTTGTTGTAAAAGCACAGGTAGCCCAGACAAGTGATATGGCAGGTAAATTGGATCCAACATGAAGTCATATTATATTCGTTCTCAGTGCCTTACGGATTTTGCGCGGTCGAAGAAATACTAGTTATAATAAGTCGCAAAATATGACTTTTAAATCTTATATTTTATGCCTTAAACGTTAATAAAATCGATTGAAACTTATGTGGTGTGTGATATCATCCCGATAGGCTTTGCGGTGTGCTCATTTTCATGCCGTTATCTTATTTGGTCGCTTAATTGCTCGAGTGTTCGTTCAAACTATCCAAAGAGATATAGTAGATTTGTGATAAGATTCATATAAAGAATCCGTTACTGGCAAGTATCTTGATCATAAACACGCTCACAATGCTTACGATCGCATACGCCGATCGCGGTAGACCTACAAACGATTTCGGTATTGCGGGTCAATAGCCGAGTTCTTTCTTTTCGACAGCTTTGCTTTTGGTCGAGTTGTTCTCTGACTCTGTGTTGGTAGATTTTGAAAGTAACTGACTTAATCAGCAATGTGGCTGACAACTGTGTTGATCGTGCATACGCTCGCTACGCTTACGCTCGCTATGCTATGCTAACTGCACACGCTGATCGCGGTAGACGGCGATAATAAAAGATGAGTTGGTCCGCGATCTCAATGACACTATAATGAATGCCAAGTTAGTTATGAATGTCAAAATTATATATACTTGGACTCGGTAATTCCAAATCTGTTTTCAGAATTGAAATCGAGTAAATATTGACCAAGATACCTGACGTATAAACGTTCAAAAATCTACGACAAAACGGCTTTACTGATTAATTTCTACATGTAAGTACATAAACAGATTTTACAAAGGGGGTATGCACGTTCGCGTAATATAAATAGGCACGTATGTTATGTATTTGGACTCGGTAATTCCAAATCTGTTTTCAGCATTTAAATCGGTTAAATATTGACCGAGATAACGTTCAAAATCTACGATTTAGCATGCATCCTTTGTGTTTACCTCATGAATTATTAATGATTTGGAATGATAAATACACCAAATGCACACGCCGGCGATAGCGGCCGTGACTGCAAAAAAAGCAGTCGCACATTTCATGATCAAGTTTCAGAAGTTTACTACAATGTAAATACCCAAACAGCAGTAAAACTGTAGCGACAACTGGGCCCAGTTTAGCTGAACAATGAAACTTCTGAAAACTGACAAATTTGGCGAAAAAGAGTATACAGTATGGCATCTAGGGGTGGGGTGCAGGGAGGTGCGCACCCCCCAGAGAAAATTAGCACCCCCCATGATTTATGGCATTTTTGACATAATTTAAGGTGGTGGTGGATGGGTGCACCCCCATGAAAAATCTGCAACCCTCTATCAGATGAGCCTGGAACGCCTAGCGGTCGTCTTGTTATTATATGGCCATGAGGCAGACCATCTTAAAAATGGCCAAGCATTCTGATTGGTTCCCCAGCGGTCAGAAAGCAAAAAGTGAAAAGTGAAATCAACCACAAGAACTCTTTATTACCAATTTAAAACAAAAACAAATGAAAGTTTTACTTAGAACAAGAAAACATGAACAAAACAGCTTTCTATTTATATAAAGAATTCTTTATAGAAATATAAAGCTGTTTTAATATTCCTGTTTTCTTGTTTAGCCAATCAAAACTAAGAGAAGCTTAGTTATAAGGCGCTTTTACTGGCTTTAATGTTCCAACGATATAAACAACATGACAATCAAAGTTCGACGTTTTTTTATACAATGGCAATAGTTTTAAGCCATATAATAAATAGCTTATTGCCCATTAAGCTTCTTTGGTCCAGATAGAACAAGCCTGGATATTAGCGGCCGGTCACGGACATTGTCCGGTACAAATATCCCATTTCT
Organism: Chrysogorgia sp. JL179-B06; assembly: GCA_035772405.1. Classification (NCBI taxonomy): domain Eukaryota; kingdom Metazoa; phylum Cnidaria; class Anthozoa; order Scleralcyonacea; family Chrysogorgiidae; genus Chrysogorgia; species Chrysogorgia sp. JL179-B06. The sequence continues at coordinate 6,490,844 of JAYKKM010000475.1, read as the reverse complement.
AGAGATTTGATAGTTGTCAATATGAATTGTGTCTGTCATTTTATCCGATGCTCATCTTGTCCGAACATTATACTCAACTTTTTGTGAAAGTAAAACATTTTTGTGTTGAATAGACTGCGTTTCGATTTCGTATTGTACTCTGCGTTTGAAGACATTACGCTAAGCTTGGAGACATTACGCTAAGCTTGGAGACATTATGCTAAGTTTGAAGACATTACGCTAAGTTGTACCTTTACAGGTACAATTTTTGGTGTGTCCGTTACAAATTATTTTGTGCTGGTCATTCTGACAGCTACAGCAAAAATGATTATTTATTTATTTCCAGGCTTGTAGAATGATATTGGTTTCATTCTATTTTGTTTGCATAGACATCGCTTTTGGCTTGGTCTACAAACACTGTATATACACAGTACAAGCAAAAAAGAAATTGAGACTAATTATCCTTATATCCAGACCTGCATGCTCAGTCGATACCCGGTAAATACGTACCTACATGTAAAATGAATCGGTTTTGTGATTGGCTATATGGAACAAAGGTGGTTAGGGTTAGGAGTCTTAGGACATTGGTTTCTTTGTGGTTGATTCTATTGTTTTATTGTTTTAATCAACCAATCACAAAACTTGATAGTATAGGTAGGTGGCGACCCTCAATACCATACTGTACCATGTTTTCTCTTATTCAGAAAAAGTGATATCTTCACATGTGAATATTTTAAGAGATTATTTACCGAGAATGAGGTCTGTATGGGAAAATATATCAGACTGAGGTCTTGTATAGTACGGACCAAGCCACAGGTGAGGTTCATACAAAATAGACCAAAGTCTGATATCTTCCCATACAGACCAAGTAAACAAGGTTAATAAATCGTTTATTATACAGTATGGCTATTCAAGTTTTTCGACACTTATCTTGTATTAAAATTAGTGTGAAAACATTAGAAATTCATGCAAGCAAAATCAACATCTGGGACAGTGGTCCGGATATGGAAAAAGATGAACCTGCATGGTTCGGATACGCATTTTTACGGACCGTGCATTGACCAATCAGAACTCAGGATATTACAAAGCCATATAAAATAATATATGTTACTTCCAGATGGGAGGTCCATATAGAAAAATATTTGCCTGAGGTTTCAGAACTGCCCAAGGCCGACGTTTGTGAGACCGAGAGAGCAAAGATTTTTCTATATATAGACTGACCAAAACGGCATATTACTTGAGTTACAATTACATAAAACTGCAATATTTGGATAAGGAAGGAAAAACAAACCAAAAATACTTTAGTTTTTGTATAATATAGTTATTTATAGCTTAGTTGAATCAAATTCTGTGTTAGTTTTCCATTTTTCAGTTGACAATAAAGCAAAATATTTTGCAATATTGGCTAAATATCGGATCGGCAACATTTGACAAATATATTGAATTTCAAAATTCAGTTGTGTTTTCAGCAAAAAACTAAAGTTGTTGATCACAATCAATATTGACATTCTACACATTTCAAAACAGTTAAGCCTAATACTGTATAGACTTTGGATGTTGCAGTTCCATCGCATTTAATTATCATTTGACACAACTTTGACATTTAAACTCTAAAGTGATTTTTTCCATGCACACGTAGTAAACTTTGTCACATTTCTGTTGATTAAATGTGACAAATCAAATGTGATAAAACAGCAACGTTTAAAGTCTAAACTAGGCCGCGTTATTTCCTGACAATACCGAAATTCAAAAATCAAAATGGTATATATTTTTTATTTTCATTTTTTGCAGATTGGATGGATATCGGCCGATATTGACAAAAAAATATTGGATATCAGATCAGTATGGGTAATTGACCTCTAATTACATGGTTCCTTGGAGATCACCTTGTGGTGATAATATTTCTCACTTGTTTTGCTTTGTTCAATCACTCATGAGAAATACTGTATCACCAACACTCAAAGATAAAATTTGTACCTCTGCAGACTCCACACAGTCATGTAATAATACTCTATATTAGAGAGAGCTGTTTGCGGAAAAAAAGGCGATTACTGAAGCCGATTATTTGGAGGCTGGTTAATCAAAATAATCGGCCGATTGATCGATATATGCCGATTATCAATATGTTTCCAGTTACTAGTCTCCGCGCACTGTCGCAATGTTTTATGGGATTGCTTGGGGCAAACAACATTTTCGAAATATAACAGAAATGGCTCATCACTGGTGATCATTGTGCAAGTCTTAGTTGTTTAAATTATTGGAAATTCCCTGAAAAAGCAATAGCGCTGTGCACAGATGATGTCAGGAATAAAGGATGCATGTTTGTCTCTATTTGCTAATTCTTGCTTTCAAACAACAGAAATTTTTTTCAATTTTGGTTTATTTGGCCGGCTTTTGGTTTTATAAATCGCAACTACTGGTATACGCTACGCTATTTCAGAAGTTGTTGTAATACAACAATTGTTATGTTATTAGTTTATCAAGATCCTATGAGAACACTTCACTTGTAAAGTTGTAAAGTGTATGAGAACACTTCAATTTGTAACACTTGTTATGAATATGAGGCAACATGTCACACGAAAAATCATCCAGTTTGACAAAAATTGACATGACATCATGTATGTGGATTAAATATCATCACCTTTATGATTGGGACGAGCTGGACAGTTGGATTTCATTGTGAAATAAAGACTATAGTATTGTGTTCATGCTTACAAAGTGACAGACTCACAACATGTGCTTGCGTCATTCACTAAAAGTTAATGCACTGATTATTTTGCCAGTTATTATGCAATAATCGGCTGATTACCAATCAATTTTAAATTGATTGATTAATTGGCTTTGCTGATTAGTTTCCGACTCTACAGTACATCATATAAATGTCCATCCTTATCATCAACACTTACACTTCTCCTAATGACACTTGTGTAACATCTTTCCCACTTCTACAAAAACAATAGAAAAAAATGTTATCTCTACATCAAGCAAGTTTTCAATCAAATAAAAAATGCTACCAAAAAACTATATCATAGTATGAAAACAGGAAAGGTAGTGAACTGCCAAAATAAAGGAGATACTGACATTTCAAGAGGTCCTTCATCAGAATGAAATATTTATGTGATTAAGGCCTTCATTCAAAATGTCAGTATCTCATTCCTTTATTCACTACCTTTCTCATTTTGATAATTTGTTGAATTGATTTTTTTGCCATTAATATACAGTTAATTATATTTGTAACTTACAAGCTGTTGGTACAAATGGCGAGCAGACCCACCTCACACTGTAAATTTTAGGGACTGGAGCCGACTCAATTCCCTCAAATTTACAAATTGTTAACACATTGCAGCCTATGCTATACCAGGCCTGTCAGTGAGAGGCGTACGTTTGATCGCACGTATAGAAAATGATAAATTCCGTATTTTTTCGTGAGTTTCGATGTATATTTTAATTAAAGGAAGCTGGAAACCAAGGTATTTTTTATTTTGGCCTTAACTATCATTTCATAGAAAATTCAGGATGATTGTCTAACTGTTAATAATTAGACAGTGATCTAATTATTAATATAGATAATTAGATAATAATCAGTATCTTAGTAATCAGATTAGAGATGAGCTGATGACGAAAATAGCCGATTACTGATGCCAATTGTTTGGAGGCCGATTAATCAAAATAATCGGACGATTATCAATATGTCTTCAGTTACCAGTCTCCACACCAGTGGTGGATTCCAGCAAGGTTTTTTAGGGGGTGCTGGGAGAGCAGCCAAGCACAGCGAACCCAGCAGCGTGCTGTCGTGACAGTGCACCTAGTAGTTTCTTGGTTACAATAATACAATTTACAGATATGTTGAATAAATAGAATAAATATCTTTCAATCTTTGTGCCTGATTAAATTTAAAATATATTTGTCCAATTGTCCAACATGCATTATTTGTTGCCAAACTCACTTGAAATGAAATTTGAAATTGGTCTGTTTAACGAGAAGCCTAGACGAGAAGTCTTGAGATAAGATAACTCAATAATATTGGTACTTGATAAATAAGAAAACATAACTCAGTATTGGTTCTTGATACTGTGATTATGTGAAAGAGAACATGGAAATTTTTCACATTTGAATATTTGATTGCTTTTCTAATTTCTATTTTCATTATCGAAATACTTATTTTATATGTTTACAGCAAAATTAAGAATTTGCTTTATTCAATCAAAGTATCAAACTAAATTAATTATTAATATTGGGTATTTTGAACTAGTGCTGCCTTGAATTCCAAAACCAAGGCCAACACTCACCCCTGTCCAGCCCCCCCCCCCCCCCCCCCTAAATCCACCACTGCTCCACACGGCAAACAACATTTTCAAAATATAACAGAAATGGCTCGTGGTGATATTGTGCAAGTTTTGGTTGTTTAAAACGATCGAAAATACCCCGAAAAAGCAATAACGCTGTGCACAAATGATGTCAAGATTCATGTTTATCCGTATTTGCCATTAATTATTGCTTTCAAACAACAGAAAAATGGTCATGATTGGTTTATTTGGCTGGTTTTTGGTTTTATAAAATATAGCAACTAAGCGCTAGAAGAAAAGTTAATGCACGTGAAAAAGTTAATGCACCGATTATTTTGCAATAATCGGCCGATTACGGATTATTTTAAATTGGTCGATCAATCGGCTTTGCCGATTTTAGATTAATCTACTAATATATGTTTCATTGCAGCAGATTCTGTGGGTTAACTTATTCTGAACCCTGTCATTCAATATATATGGATGATGGCATTGTGGCCGGTGACTAGTGGTACATGGTAAATCTGTTTGCCTTCTTTTATTCACTATCAATTAATTGACAGTACTTTTTATGCCGTGGATACAGGTCCAACAAAATTACCCTAATCCTAACCCTAAAAAACCCTAATCATAACCCTAAAAACCCTAACCTAACCCTAAATAACCCTATTCCTAACCCTAAATCTCCCTACAAATTGTTGGACATGTAATCCATACTTTTTAAGACAGCTAATAGCTACACAGGAAGCCTGCCTCCATTATTTAGTCTTTATGGCCATATGACGGACGCATTATTCATTATTATTTATTGATGCATTATCAGTCTTTAATTAAAATCTTATCACTATACTGTCTATACAGCAATTAAACAAAAATGTATCCTACCTTTGTGAATTTAACACAGCTGTTACAACCTCTTCTATGACGGTCCAAGTTCCCTACAAAAGACAAGAAAAGCTAATTAAACAGAAAACTCCTTTATAGTACGGCAATAATACAACATTGAATAGTTGGGTCAAAAAGGCATTACTTGATACTGTGAAGAGGTGATACAGTGTACAGGAATATGATATTCCTCTTTACAAAATATATCATATGCTCACTGAAGAAATCATGAAGCTATGCACGAACCTTTTCTGCACTTTCTTGCTTGGTCTCCTCGTTATGCTCTGTTGGAGTCTCATCTTCCTTGTTATTAATTTCAACTTCGTTAGATTGTATCTCTTCCTTTGAATCGTCCGCCATCTTTCTTTGGACACGAATACACCTGGCACGTCATCATGTCCCCCCCAGTGAACACTAGATTCCATCTATCAAACTGACGTGCGAGCTCGAAAGCCCTTGGGGCGGAACATTTCCGCGAATTTCGCATAATTATGTATAATTCATCATCATCATCGTAAATCAGCTTTATTAAAATTAAAATTGTAATACCGGTATCTCTTCACTAAAATAATGCTCTTCCAGGGAGCCGTGTTAAAAAAATTAAGTAAACTAATGCAAAAGGATTAATTATTATTGTAAAAATTTGACAACAGCGAAGCTTTAAAAGAGCAAACCGAGGAGAACATTGAGTGCGTATAGCCAAACCATATCAGACGGTAACCGATAAAATTTACGTATCGTCTGCAGAACCACTGATTACCGCTGGAGCAGCCAAGAATTATTCTACATATGTAAAGGATAGTAGATGCGCTTTGGGCACAAGAAGATGTTATATTACGATTTTTTGTTTTATCTTTAAAAACACGATTTGTTTTTAACGTTTGATCTACATTTATTGTAACTTCACTCATGCCATGTGGCGAGAGTGACTCAGTAGTAAAAAAGAACACAATTGCGCATGTCATTAAAAACTAGTAAATGAGTTCAACGCGTAAATTAACGCGTGTCCAGATAGTAAAATATGTTGCGTAAAAATTCTGATGTTATCGTCCATTGCCAAGATATATGTTCCAAATAAACACTCGGTACTTAATTTGAGTTATACATTGCCTGGAACGTTTGTAAGATGCGTAATGCCAATGGAAATTAAATTTCAGCCAACCAAATTGCGCGGAAAAACGACTCGTCACAGGACAGACGCGCAAAAAATGGAGTCTACGATAATTAACGACGGATTTTCTTCGCATTTTCGCCTAATCTATAGAAAATTGGGTAATAGAAATATCCGTTGCGCGATACAAACTTTCCAGTCCAGCAAGCGTGTTCCCAGACACCGTGACGGTGAGATCCAACTCAAGATACTTGGACTCTCTAACCTACATGCAAGAAGACAAATTCATATATGCACAATGGTTCACAAATCACTTATAAATGCTGATGATTTTCCTGATTATTAACGACATTATTTTTCTATGAATAATAGTATTCATGATCACAATACTAGGTCTAGCGATAGAATATATTTACCATCAATTAAACTAGAATGTGTGAAACGTTCTTTTAAGTATTATGGTCCAAAAACTTATAACGACCTTCCAACTTACGAGTGAGGAGAGCAGCATCAGTAAATGATTTTAAGAAATTTTATAATGACTATAAATTTTAAATTTTATAGCTTAAATTCCTTGTTTTATTTTAGATATCAACTGTATATACTTTTTCCTATCTTTTATATTTCTGACTTATTGTATTAATTTAGCTATATGTAGGGCCCCCGAGGATAGCAGCTTTTAGCTGATTGGGCTACTCAAATATGTGTAAATTATTATTATTACTAGGAGTTCTTGTCAGAAGTGAAATGCTGCCCCAGGACACAAATGCTGTCAGCAAAATAATGCTAGAAATGTTCTATAGCATGAGGATCAAATAAATAGTATGCAGAATCTAAACCACGTATCAAGGTGATCATATAGCCTTGTAATATTAAAATAATATACGAAAATCATATTGCGCGTTTATCAATGTCAAAATTCAATATGACCATTTGAACGCCATTCATCTAATTCGAACAATATTAAGTTATATATGTTCCGTTGAAGCGACACTTTTGCCAAATCGCACTTCAGTCCCGTTTGTAATATTTGCTGAATTGAACGACTTATCTGGCGGTCGAGCGATCTTATTCCAAACGAACGGAATAGTACTCTTCTAATATTAAAACAAGAAAATATTTCCTCACTGAAATAAAGTTGCAAAGGCAGAACAGATCGTTCACACATACACGTGATAAAACGTCTACGTCACAAAACGTCATAAAACGGAACATCTCGATTGACGGCAATTTTCATAAAACGAGATTTCGTTGACTAACGATATCTTTTGAAGTACTATGAAAGCTTGATTAATAGTCTCTGACATACTAGCCTACGTACAGACGCTCGCGGGCGCAAAAACGCGGCGCTCTGTGTTTTTCAAATTTCACAGACTATGACGTATAGGCTACTGACATAACTGCTTTAAAAAAACGAAAACGGGTTTTAATTCAGTTCGATTCACGAACTCCGAAAAATATATATGACTGGATATTCCGACGACGATATAGTCATGAACTACCAACTCTAACAACTCGACATGCTCTACATCAAATGAAAGCCTGAATATTTATATATATATACTTATATATACTTATATATATATATATATATATATATACCGGGTGTCCCAAAAAAAAGTACTCCGGTTTGATTCATAATAACTTCTAAACGAGTGAAGCTATTAAACTGAAATAACTTTCATTAGATAGAGGGAAGACTAACTTAGATTTTGATATATTACAGTTGTATTTTACTTAACAATTCACGGAGATATTAATGTTCAAAATCGGTAGCATATTTCTGGATGTGTCTAAAATATGCAAAAAACGTCGTATCAAATATTAATCAAGCACACGTACTATTAGCAGTAAATAAATGACACTTGACAAATTGTTTATTATTAAACGAAGTATTATTATTACAAAATACAAGCAAGATTTATTCGTTCGGAATCGCGTGTCCTCTAGCACGAATGCACTGCCTAGCCCGTGACACCATTGCGTCGAAGGAGTCATGGAGCATTCGTTGTTCTAGATTACGGCATGCCGTCACAAATGAGTTGCGAAGCTCTTCTAACTTCTGCCGCGTTCTGAAATCTTGCATGCTCTAAGCACACCCACACTCTTTGATCTTTACTTAATCTTGGCATGTTCAGAATAAACTCAGAATGAAACACAACCAAACTATAACTCCATAAGACATAACATGCAACTCCCCAGAGACATCCAACATTAAGTATTTGATACGGCGTTTTTTGCATATTTTAGACACATCCAGAAATATGCTACCGATTTTGAACATTAATATCTCCGTGAATTTTTAAGTAAAATACAACTGTAATATATCAAAATCTAAGTTAGTCTTCCCTCTATCTAATGAAAGTTATTTCAGTTTAATAGCTTCACTCGTTTAGAAGTTATTATGAATCAAACCGGAGTACTTTTTTTTGGGACACCCGGTATATAATAGTATTTAGGATATATTATATATATATATATATATATATATATATATATATATATATATATATATATATATATATATATATATATACCGTATATATAATATATATATATATTATATATATATATATATATATATATATATATATATATATATACGTGTAGGTTTTGGTCTACGAAATGCAAAGAGTGCTCAACAACATATAGTTAGAGCAAATAATAGATTTTCGCTTACCTCAAAACTGGTCTGCTACAACTTGTTTCATCTGTAAAAGAATCTTCAGGCTGAAGATTCTTTTACAGATGAAACAAGTTGTAGCAGACCAGTTTTGAGGTAAGCGAAAATATATATATATATATATATATATATATATATATATATATATATATATATATATATATATAAGTTAGAATAAACAATGCCGGATTTCCAACGATAAATGTCACTTGTTCGAAGGATCTAAGGATACAAGACGCTTTGTCACGATAAAGTATATGAATGAATAAAAAGAGAGTCGACAGCGAACTTCGAACAGGAAAATGTTTTATTACAAACGTTTCGCCTTTCAGGCTTCTTCAGTGCAATATATAAAAATATATATATATATATATATATATATATATATATATATATATATATATATATATATATATATATATATATATATATATATATATATATATATATATATATATAATATATATATATATATATATATATATATATATATATATATATATATATATATATATATATATATATATATACATATATATAGAATCTTTACTTAAAACAGTTCGTTGTTACCACGTTGTCTGAAGATCGTCTCTCGGCGTGAAACTCTGAGTAACAACGAACTGTTTTAAGTAAAGATTCTATATTCGCTCTATCATTAACGATATTGAGCACTCTATTTAACGTCAATATTCAGTATTTATTTCGTTTTATTTCATATATATATATATATATATATATATATATATATATATATATATATATATATATATATATATATATATATATATATATATATATATATATATATATATATATATATATATATATATATATATATATATATATATATATATATATATATATATATATATATATATATATATATATATATATATATATATATATATATATATATATATATATTGGTGCATGCATTGAAAATTTGACAGGAGGTGTCGGGAAATGGCAGAATCGATGCAGTTAATGACCATGTCTTGACGGCATTGTCTTCTTGGCTGTTGGCGTAATGGAACAGTTTTTCGGCGTATGTAATTAGTAGGAACGTGTTGTTTCATTCTTTCACCTAACCTTTGAGAAGTTCTTCCTACGTAGCGAGAACTCGCATTTAAATTCGTAAATTACAGAGCTTGATGAAAAAGCAGGTAAAACTTCTTTCGGAGTTGAGAAAATGTATCTTAATTGGCTAAAGAAGAAAGTGTTTTTTTATAGTAACCTTCAGTTGTTTCTCGAATTGTTCGGAAATTTTACCAATCCACGGTAATTTTAAGTAGACTGGGCATTTGTTAGGTCCATACATTGGGAAGAGATTGGGAAGAGACATGAATATTTTTGTTATCAAGCAATCGGGTATCCATTTGCTAAGCCGAAAATGGTTTTTAATTCGCTGAGATCTTGTTCCAAAAACTTATCCGAAGATAACTTGCGTGTTCTGTCAATTAAACATTTCACCAATGAGATCTTTTGTTTTGTTGAGCGAGAAGAATCAAAACGTGTGTCTTTACACACGTTTTGATTCTTCTCGCTCAACAAAACAAAAGATCTCATTGGTGAAATGTTTAATTGACAGAACACGCAAGTTATCTTCGGATAAGTTTTTGGAACAAGATCTCAGCGATTTCCGATAAATGCTTGTAAGGAAACAATTATCATCTTTGTGAACTATAAACACATCCTGCTGCAAGAAAGCTAATTTGTTGTTATTTTCAAATATATATATATATATATATATATAGGAATCCAAAGTACTCTTATTAAATCATTTTCAGTGTTATCATACAACTATAATCATTGTTTTACAAGTTGTACATTCCTGTAAATCCCCGGAAAAAATCAACCAAGATGTGCACGTGACGTGATCTGCAATTGATCTGCAAACGATATGTATGCATGTTTGTTTTCATTCACCCAGCATATATTTCTTTTTTTAGAACACATCCAACGACTACATCAACTGTGTCTGTCATGATAAACGTTTGGTTGTGTTTATATATCCAAGTCATAGACAATTCACGAGTTAAACTTCGGCAAAAATATTTTTCTATTGGATTTTGTTTTCCACAAGGTATATCTATATCTGATGAGCAGAAGTGCTGCATTACGTATGCTGGTCGAACACTGAGGATTAGGTTTAAGGTTAGGATTGGATTAGGATTGAGATTAGGGTTAGGATTGTGAGATTAGGGTTAGGATTGAGATTAGGGTTAGGATTAGTAGCTCTAGAGAATCTGCAGATCCTTTTGAGTCATCCCTTTTAGCCTTCACCATCGAAAAATGGTTGCTCTATCCAGTAAAATACAGATCACTGCCACACGCAAAGTCACAGGCCGATAACTTAGTGCGCTCATGCGCGCAGTAGACACAAAAACGGTCCTGGTAAAAACTGTGGGCGACCCCACCCCCCTGAACTCTTGAAGCCGGCGTTCAATTCCAAAACGTCACATGCAAATAGCTGATGAGAATATTTACCAATTTTTATCAGAAAGTGGCAAAGATTATAAATATGGTAAACTGTTTGCTACTCAAGCTTTTAACGCAAACTCAGAAAATGTTTCTGAGCCCCAGACGTTTCCCGCAACCTTCATGATCTCCGGTTAGAAGCTCTAACCATTGAGCTACCAGAACTCAGATGGCAGAACGAAGGCTACGTTGTGTACTAGTTCGTACGTGCGACATACGTACTGCTAATTCAGCAGTCTCTATATGTCTGAATATCTTATCAGAATATATTAAATGTGACTTGCAAGTCACATTTAAAAATATATTCTGATAAGATATTCAGACATATCGAGACAGCTGAATTAGCAGTACGTATCGTTTGTCGCACGTACGAACTAGTACGCAACGTAGCCTTCGTTCTGCCATCTGAGTTCCATGGTAGCTCAATGGTTAGAGCGTCTAACCGGAGATCATGAAGGTTGCGGGTTCGATTCCCGTCTGGGGCTCAGAAACATTTTCTGAGTTTGCGTTAAAAGCTTGAGTAGCAAACAGTTTACCATGTTAAAATAATCAAGCTGCAAGTCACATTTAATATATTATAAATATATAATACATACATATATAAATACATCAGATAGTCACTGTACTTAAAGTGTCTATCTCACGTTTGGGGATTTACATATCCGTAATATTTGGTGGATCTTCCAGAGCAAAATCATAATTGCTGCCTCGCCTTAGCGAGGCAGCACACTATTCTTGACTTTCGTCTATGTAACTTCTCACTCGTGCCCAGTCCATTTGCCGAGCTATATATTGTCGTTCAAGATCTCGATCTGGGAGTGTTTTGAGTGTTTGTCGTTTTTGTCCAATCCTGCGCGCCAGTGCTCGCTTGCTTGAGCCTGCGCTATGTTCGCCAATGCGCATGCTCCTACGACATTTACATGCTTTTTCAAGGTTTGCTTTGAAGTTTCAAGTTTTGACATTGCTTTCAGACAAGAAAATTCACGGTAAGAACAATATTATACTAATAGTCATGTCTTTGTTTGTTTGCGGAAGTATTCATCAAGGCCATCATCGATTCAGTAGTCAGTCTCGAGGAAAGCAGTGCTCTTTCATGAGTTTATCGGCATTATTAACCGCACAAGTCATTCCAGTATTTGAGCTATTTGTCCAGAATACAACCACCAAGGAAAAGTTATTTTTGACGGTGTTTAATCGGGAACTTAAAAATATCTGTGAAGCAAATGGAAAAATACTTGATCCTCATGTTACAGAAGACCAGATTACAGATATCCTTCTGGAAGCAAACGATGTGAACATAACCTACAGCATCACAGACAATAAAGTTCTTCAGGTCAACATTTAACTAGATATCTCGTCCTACAAGCTTCGGGCATTTAATGATCTTTGTTACAAAGTCAACTATTTTAACGAATTTAACCCATACCTGTTTTTCTTTTCATGTTTCTGTTTCATTTGTATTAAAGTTGATATTGTATTAAAGTTTATATTCTCAATAAAATATATTATATTATTTTCCAGTGTATACGTGTGTATCCATAAATAACTGTAGCTCCTGACTCTTTATTGAAACCATTTGTAAAAACTGAAATTTTCCAATAACTTTTATATATGCCCATATACCTTTTAGTCATTACAAAAAATAAGTTAAACTTCATCTTTTGTTCTTTTCTGGGAAAACTCCTCAGGCAGCACTTGCCTTGCGATAGTAACTCCTAGTATGTATATATTGTCAGCCGAAAATGTCACTTCATGGAGTTTTTCGCTGTAAAAAAGTTACCGGATGTGATGTCACAAGAGGCATTCGAAACCAGTTTTAATTTCTTTTGTTACTCACATCCGATAACGTTAACAGCAAAAAAGACCATGAAGATGAAATTTTCGGCTGACAAGATATATTATGATTTTACCAGGAAGACCCAAATTTTACGAATATGTAAAATTTCCAAACGTGAGATGGATATTTTAAGATTCCTGGTCGCTTACCCTTCATCCCACGGCAAAGGTAGGGAATAAACATCTCGGATAAAGACACACACAGCAAATAACAGAAAAATCTGCAACAAAACCAAAGCATGTGCATGGTAAATGAAATAGTTCTACATTCTCAGTAAATTTTTATTGTAATTAGTTCCACATTCTCATTAAATTTTCATTGTAATTAGTTATTCTTGGCAGTTTCCTGATGATTGCTTTGCGAGAATAATGAAACTCCGAGTAGCGATTAAATGTTTTTAAACAAGTGATCTAGCTTCGTAAATATCTCTCTGTCTCTCAGAACATATGTTCATTGGATCTTACGACATGCTATATGAAATAAGTGATGCAGCACTACTACGTGGTTGTTCAATTAAGGAAATAATCCCATCAAGCGGGTTCATAAAAGTAAATCGTTAGGTATCACCATAGACGAGAGACTGTCCTGGACAGATCATATCGATGTTCTTATATATATATATATATATATATATATATATATATATATATATATATATATATATATATATATATATATATATATATATATATATATATATATATATATATATATATATATATATATATATATTTATATATATATATATATATATATATATATATATCACTGAAGCATTTTTAAGTCGATGACATCTAGTACTTTGCCAAAGTCGCAGGTTGATAACTTAGTGCAGTCATGCGCACAGTAGACACAAAAACGGTCGGCCTGGCGAGAACTAGGGGCGACACCACCCCCATGAGTGCGCCTGCGCAGTCTTGAATAGCACTCCGTCGATATGACGTCAGTATCGATGTTTATCCGCTTTTACCCATAATTCTTGTGGCCATAACAAAAGAAAATAACTCATTTGCAATAATTTGTGAGTCAAATTTGGTTTGTTTGTCCGCATTTTGAGCTATTAATAGCAGCCAGACGCTACGTTATTCGTTCAGTTCCAAAACGTCACATGTGAATAGTTAACCAACTATATACAGCAGGGGAAAATGCATAAAGATGAAACTTTATTGAGATTATTTATCAATTTTTACATATATAGACAGGCTTGGACTGCACTTCCCTGTTACAATAAAAAAACCGCCACCACTTTTTCAGACAGTCAATGTACAGGGGCCCGAAAAGAACAAAGGATCACCAAGCCATGTGAAAAATAAGTATCTATATACAGGCTTGGACTGGCCTATGTGTCATTGTGCCTGCCAACATGCATGGGCCCCTTTCAGGAACATTCAAATTGGCCCTTGGGGCCTGGCCAGACACACCCATAATGTCACACACCATAATGTCACATTGTCTAAGAACTGCGCTCACCCTCTCATGCATGACAGTTGAGTCATGGCAGAGAACATTCTCAAAGTTGCGCTTCATCAAGAATCAACTGAGATCTCTGTTTAGTCAACACCATTTGGAAGCAGTAATGATTTATTCTGTAGAAGTTGATTCACTGAAGGCTATTGATAATGAGGCAGTGTATCAAAAACTTGCGTCAAAGTCCTCGGAAATGGAACAGATTCTTATGTTCTGAAATGTTAAAAATGTTATGTTCTAAATGTTGAAAATGTTCCGAAATAATTTTTCTTTCTTTTCTTATTTGTTGTTCTGGATCCAGTTCTCAAATTGTAAATATTACCTGTTCACATGCAGAGACGGACCCCTTCCCGGCTGAAATGGCAAGGCCCCTAAATTGGGCCGGGCTGAAAACAATGACTGATAACAATGGCAAAACAATAGGTTAATATTCCCCTCTAATAACTCTAATATTTCCCTCTAATATTCCCCTCGTCGGTTCAACACCTAAGATTTCCTCCAATTCTCTATTCCCACTTAACAAACTGCCAAACGTATTTTGTGCTAAAAAGATCTCTTCGTCCGACTCACTCATGTCTTCCACGTATAACACGCCCTAGGTGAATAGATCACATATATCCCCTCGTGGTCTCAAAATAGCAATAAAACATGTTCTGCTGTGTATAGGCTACTTCATGTATGCCGATTTTTGTGTCTTGACACCAAATTTTGGTTGGATAGTTGTGTTGGGGACAGGCTTACATGAAGTAACCTGCTCTTTACAACAGAAATCAATATTTAATGATATTTAGAAATTATAATAGGAAGATTACGGCCAAATTTCGCTAACTTTAACCTCGCCTTTTCTCACAAAATATGGATTCGTTTGAGAAGCAAGTTCTAACACTCGTATGATTGTTCATCCTCTGATGTCTAAATACGGACAAACCGGTTAAAAAAACTCGGCTGCGCCTCGTATTTTCAACCGGCTTGTCCGTATTTAGAAATCAGAGGAAGAACGCTTACTCGTGTTAGAACTATATTACATCAAATATCTAAAAAGGTTGGCGTAGTGCCGAAACAGCGAAGGCCCTTTGTCAGAAGGTGAAACGTCACGTTTCACTCTCTGACGAAAGGCCTTAGACTACTTAATACACGCTATTTCGACAGTACACCAACCTTTTTAGGCATAAGATAGGCACTTTACTTTAGGTTCTTAGTGTCTTACCCGCCATCCCATGCAGGCCAATGCAGGGAATATACATCTCGTATAAAAACACAGATAGCAAACATCAGAAAAACCTGCAACAAAACCAAAGTGCTTTCAATGAATAAAATAAGCGAGCGCGATAAATCGCGCTCGCCAGAACTATGGGGAGCGCGATTTTTTTTCTCTATTAAAACAGCACCGTTTTATCTCTGATGAGCAATAACTTACCATTTTTCCTTACTAACTTCACTTGTAACTGTCCATTGTCATAAAATTGAAGTTCAAACTAAGTTGCTACAGATATTACTTGTGGTTTTCATGAGATTTTGCAGGATTTCAAGCAGATATCGCCGTGACAGAACATGACTTTGTCAAGAATCTCCCGTTGAGAAGAATCACCTTGTTGTGCATGGAACTAATTGTGCTTATTGTGTTTGTGTCAAATTTTGTCAGGACTCATAATCAGTCTGTAACTTTAAAAGATTCTATGTCTGGCATTATTTAAAGACATATATTTATATAGAACACAAAATATCCTAAATTTAAACTACAGTAAAAGTAGAACCTGACTTTTATAAACTCCCCAATGTATGACGACAACCCCTTGACATGTTTATACATGTATTTGCAACAACTTTCTACCACTGCGTATTTGCAATTAAAATGTTCCTGAAATGAGCAACTACTTGCCTAACATGACCAGTGACCACTTTGTAGTATGTTATGAGCAATCATATTAATTTAAAACCACCAAAATGTATGAAATATGTGTTAGATTTCGCAGTAAACAAGCAAGATTTTGACCGCGTGCAAACCGGAAGTGATTGCGCATTACTGCTTTACATATTTTAGTTTGGTATTGTTTCGCTTTTACGAAAAATCTAAATGTAAATCTGTGATTTATCTGTTGTCAGAGTTGAACAACTGTTTTAGTTGATGTCTAAGAGTTGATTTATTTGCTAAGATCTGACAACTTTCTGGACGATCACCTTGAGCAGTATTATACTGCAGAAATATTGCAATATTATAAGTGAAAAATGTTTCTCATTTCCAGTTGAAAATGTTAATTTGGCGATCGCGACATCAAACAAATTATCGATCTGCCAGCGCGATTGACAGCGCTCGCAGATCGATGCTGGGAGCGTGTGGGCGGGCGCGAGCACGATCGCGCTCGCTTATATGCGCGTGGTAATGAAATAGTCTGAGAATGTTTATGGAAATAACTGCCAACACCTCACAATCCTAACAAAATTACTAGATCAGTGCATATCCAAACTGTTCATACTTCCAAACAAAGAAATGCATGTATAACACCTTGACAGACCAGAAATCGTATACTGTAATGGACAACAATAATCTTGGACATACCACCCAAACCTGAACCTTACATGTCCAATACCGGCTGTCGAACTGATATAGAGATGGTGTCTCACGAAACGTTATCCTTATGTTTACAGGCGATTCGACTGACAAGCTTTATTATTGCTATAATTTGAATATTGGAGTATCTATAGTGACGTCACACGCATATCGAAAATGTATCCAAGATGGCGGATGATGGTGGAAAACAGGAATGTCTTTTGTCGAAATTAGTGATGTTGTTTTGCACAAGAGTCGTTTTGTTTACTTGGATTACCCTGTGAAGGCAATTTGCTAATCAGAAAGGCAAAAATAATGTTTATTGCCATATCCCTTTACATTTTTGTCCTCGATCATATATAGCCCAAGGCTGTTATGCGAGTACGCACGGAAAAACGCATGTTAATTCTGTTACAGCATTCAACAGCACTGATATCAGGTCTGTTCAGGATAATGTAGCGACCCTGTAACAGCTATGATGGTCACAGTCAGTATTCCTTATCAGACTGATACAGCCCTGACAACCCAACAGACTGTTCCAATCTGATACCGTCAGTTCTGAACAGTCTGTTGGCGACAACAGTGTGTACAGCTATGATATCATACCTGTATCAGGCCTGAAGGTGCAACAGGCTGTAACGAGATTCGTGTGTTACTCACTTTATAACTGCAATATTTTCGGAATAATTCGAAACTGAATGGGGCTACATGGTTTATAAATGTGCCTTAGAGGATCATGTTGGTTTTACCAAGAATAGCGGAGCGCGTTAATGCTATTCAGTATAGAACTCAGAACCAAAATTGAACCAAAACTGAACCAAAACTCAGACAAACAAACCAAAATTGAATCTCAAGGGATTCCTAAATAGCCATAATGCAAGAATAAACAAGAATAAATTATAGATCAGACAAACATACATACTGACGTCATTACCGCGCTTCGCTATTGTTGAACGTTCGCAAAATATCGCATTTATAGTCGTATAACAGCCTTGGGCTACTATGCCTCGATCGAGATGGATGTTAGATCATGTGATTTCTCAAGTATTCATAAAGGCCATGAACGTGTCAGTGGCCAGTCTCGAGGAAACCAGTGCTCTTTCATCAGTTTATCAGCGCTGTTAACAGCACAAACTATTCCAGTTATCGAGTGGAACTCGACCACCGTCGACGATGTCTTTGTACAAGGAGACAACATACTTGAATGCTTTTAGTTTTAACAATGATCTCATTCCTTGTGAGGGATTTCTGTCTGAACAACTTACCAACTGTTGTTTGTTGCCGTTGGTTAGAAGACAAGTCAAACAACTCGTCCATCAGTGATCGACACAAATATATCACCCGTTGACCAGGGTGCATTCCATGTAATATCTACGACGGAGATAAGCCGAATACTTCCGAACGCCACGCGCCAAAGATTACGCAATATAACTAGGAGTTACTATCGCAAGTGAAGTGCTGCCGCGGGATTGGCAGGAACTGTCATACTTAGCAAAGTTTCCAAATATTCAAATAGGGCCCTGGGGCACTGTATTGGGGGAATGTGTTGAAGCAAATTGAAACGTGGTGTTATTAAATGAAATATTTAATTAACATGGGTTTTAAAGTTACAGGATTATTGCTATAATCATTTACAATATAATTGGCAAGGCTATTGTCATACGAACGAGACTATAATCAGCCATTGGGAGTAAAAATTAGGCTATTTTTGGAAATTGAATGTTCATTACATGACTTTCCTCTTTGGACAACTAAGGCACTTCTTTTGGGATTAAGTCACTCCTCCATCACATATTACGTTGGTTGGGGGCAGATTATATTCCCAGATGACAGTTACAGGTGGTACTGTATAATGTTGACATGGCAGGTAATTGTACCACAGCCACTCTTAGTATAGTGTTCTTCTCACGGTGGCTCCATTTCTTTAGGCGAGATATTTGTGTACATTTTACATATTTCCATGTCCATCATTGTGGATTTATATTCTTCAAAACATCCGTGATTATGCTTCCAGTAAAGCGTTTTTTTTAGACAATCCATTTACTTTGGGTAGATTTCCACATATTAGTTGATTGCACATGTACGTACAGTACTGATATCCACATACGCAGTTTGTGTTGGAATTTAATATTGTTGAAACCACTGTAGATTATTCCAAATCACATGGGATGTACATCAGGGCATAATTCGGCAATCCATTTCTTTTCAGTAGGTTATTTATTTGTTGGGAATACACATTGTATATTATAGCCTACAATGCATTCAGAATTAGTAAAACCTACAAAGAAGAAGAATTTATTAGACTAATAAATATATTTAGAAAACATACATAGGGAGAACAAAAACAAAGGGAGGGGGAAGAGACGGGGTACTATAAGTAATATTAATAACATACTAATAAGGTTATAAGAGACTTACCGTTAACCTTGCCAATCATCTCCTCTAATTTAAAATCAATTCTAGTAAATAAAAGTAATTAGTGTAACTTATGTAAAAGGATGTAATGTATAATACATCTCATTTAGTAAATTTGTGTACTGCACAATACAGTACATTATAACTATTGGGTTACACAATGGAAATGGCGTTTGATATTACTCAACCTTTGTTTTACGAGTTGCTATTAAATGCAGTGAATGTCACTTGTGCCACATGATGAAGCCGGCTTTCTTCTTGGAGTCTAAACTGTAAATTTACAGATGATTTTATTTTTTAAGCCTGTCAACCTTTCATAAGTCATCGGTTCAATAACACAAGATGATAGTGTTTTCACTCTGCTGATTGCAACATAAGAGACTCCAGCAGTTCTTTCAGATTTACCAATATCAATCCAAGCCTTTGGTAGTGTGAGTCCTTGGCTCTTGTGTATAGTCAGAGCCCAAGCAAGTCTAAGAGGTAACTGTTGCCTCTCCTGAAAACCATTTTCTGATTGTGATGTGACAGTGATTGGGCATATTGGAACACATGATGGTTGCGTCTCATTAAACGAAGGACCTCTATAGTTGTCAAACTGAACAATTACAGCTACAGGCAAGTCTGGTGGGTTATGGTTGTCCCCAAATATGAAGTCAACGACTGTTCCAGTAGCCCCATTGCAGAGACGAACACTTGACCATAAATTCATGGTTAGCATGACCCTAGCACCCTTGGCTAGAAAAACGGCAGGTTCTAACCCAGACATGTCTTCTGCAGGAATTTTTTTTGCAGTTGCAGATGAATGCCGAGCATTAATGTGAGCAACTGGGTGCTCAAGTTTAGTCAGTTGTTCATGGTTATAATTAGCAACTTGTTCGTTGCTATACAAGAGTCTGGTAGAATCTTCAAACTCAGACAGATTTGGGATGTGTGATGGCTGCTAAATTAATTTATTCCTGAAAAGATAGTTAAAACTGAGCCAGGATTGAAACGGTTACAAACCGTGTTTGATCATAATACAGTCACAGTAAGTGGTTATATTTATGGGATATTAATGGCTATACGAATATATTATTATTAATTATATTTATTCAAGCCTTCATTAAGTCATATAAATATTCAAAAGGTTAAGATGCTAATTAATTTAACTTTCCGTTTAACTTCGAGTATGGACTATTAATGTCAGTAAGTCGCTATGAATACGAAATGACTGTGTTTTCTCTATGAGCCTATGAATAATACTCAACAAGCCTTATTAAAATTGCACATACTAATACTCAACAATCGTCTTACCTTGATAAGTGATTTTCCACGCTGAAAGAACGCAGTTTCGAAAATGGAAATGAGACAGCATGCGTTCACTTCGGTCCAAAACATCCGAAGCAAACTTCCGTAAATACTCGGAAGCCTCCGAAGCAAACTTCCGTAAATACTCGGAAGCCTGTTTACGTCACAAAACGTCATAAACTGAGCGGCCATTAGTGGACATACAAACCCACAAATCGACACGAGTCGAGATTCTGTTCGCTTTACATAGTTCGGCGAAAGAGGTCTGGGCACGAGACACAGCCACCCAAGCCAAGATTAGTGTGCTGCCTCCCTGAGGGTCGGCAGCAAAAATGGGGGTCTAGGAGAGTGATAGTCACGAGATTTTAGGCATTTGAAAACTGAAGAAATAACATGCCTTCTTGCGGCTTTATTTCAAAACACACAAAACCCTGAGGACGAGATTGAACAAGTAGCAACATAAAACAGAAATCACTTTTCGGCGAACGTGCCGCTACGCCAAGCACTTATTTGTTGGACTATCTTACGCCGACCATTTTCGCGAGTAACATGGAATGCACACTGGCCCTTCGAGGCACAAACATATACTATTGATCTACCCATTGTGGCGGAGCCCGTTAAGGCACAAATTAATATTGATCTGCGTTATTCGTGACGGTTGTGAAGGGATAACGTTGAATGCGCTTTCGGATGCTTGTTGATATTAGCGAGTGCGAGGTCAAATGTCGTTCATAAAGAAAAGATTATTTAACGAAAAACTTCAAGAGCACCGATCGAAGATTCTATATTATATTCGTAGCTTGAAAATTATATACCCCCCAAAACAACACGAACACTTCTCGAATATCTGGCGATATCAAGCAAGTGCGCGCTGACGGTAGTCACAAAAAATAAGTTAATTAACTTGATGTGTTTTTTTCTTACGGTAGAGAAAAGTTCTGCTCTTTTATATAATAAGTTAGTTTTATCAGCTTTCATGATAACCAGCTTTTCCTTTCAGTCTGAAATTTCGGGTTTTTTTCTTTCAATTCCCAAATGTGTTTTGAAAGTTCAGTTTCGTCGGTTCCGATATGGTTTATCGCGAAAAGATTTCAGGTGGTTGCTTATCTTCTCAAAGCTAAAGTTTATGTAAATTAGGATGAAATTTTATCACATATAAAACCTACTACACGGTATTGATTTACTTTGTCTTTTCCTCGTGAATTATTAATGAGTTGTTTAAATATATTTCAAAAATTCATTAATATTCATTAACCAAATTGTCCAATCACATTTCCGTATTTAGTCACGCGCAAGGCTTTTATACCTGATAAAATCCATGAATACTAATCAGCATGAAAATTATATAAAGTCTTTACGAACTTTATATAAAATTCCTGCTAATTTGCATTTCATACATCAACCCAATTTACCTCTAATAGAAAATAAAAACCAGTACACTCCCTAGTGATTACAATCAATTGTTTTTGAAGCTATTTAAAACACTCGAACTTGCGTTTTATCATATCTAAAATGCTCGCGCTGCGCGCTCGCATTTTAAATATGATAAAACGCTCCTTCTCGTGTTTTAAATACTACATAAACATCAGGATAAAAACTTTAAAACTTAATTTAAAAAATCAACATTACGAGTATGATTTTGCATGCTTCGGATGACATTTTTTGGGATAAGCCTATGATTGCATATAGGAGGCCAAAAAAATTTAAGGATGTTTTGGTTAGAGCAAAATTGAAAGGTGAAGACTCAGATTTAAGGGATAAAGGTATGAAAAATGCATTAAGTGTCGCTGTGAAATTTGTAAATATGTAGTTGATGAAGGATGTAACTTTGCAGGGGCGGGTAATACATACTTCATCAATTACTCATTAGATTGCGATTCAGTGGGAGTTATTTATCTTAACATGTAAGAAATGTGCTAAGATTTATGTAAAGCACGATTATTTTTCCATTTATTTATGGAAACACGACTACATCATTTAGGAAAAGATTTAATAACCATAAGAGCAGTTTGAATAGGTTCAGCAAGGTTGTAGGGGAATAGCATGAGGTGAGCATTTGTATGCGCATTTTTTTGAAAGTGGACCTAATAGTTTGCCGAAGAGGTTAAAATTAAAATAATTGACAAAACAAATGTAAATGTCCGACAACAAGGGAGGGATTCTGGGCATACAAATTAGATTCATTTATACCTCGGGGACTTAATATTAGGGATTTTTTGTAAAATAGGTGCATTTTTAATAGATTGTACATGTAGAGTATATATTAGGGCTTCAAGAATCTGTTACTCATATCTTCACAAAGGGGCTTGCCCCGAAACGTTGATTTTTTAAATAAAGTTTTATCATAACTATTACGAACATGACATGACGTCCAGCTGATCTGAACTAGAAGGATGCATCGTCGTCAATGGAAATAAATGCAAGTATTTTTCCCATATTGAAGTTTTCTTATTTCTCTTTTTTTACATATCCAGTTCTTTTGAGAACTTAGTAGTTTTCATATTTATTCTTATTAAAACAACTTCTCCTTCAACTAGTAGTATATAAGAAATATTTGGAAACCAATAACGAGAATTTATAAACTGGTATACTTGGACTTAAAGGGTTAAAACAATTACCGATGTTAAAACCTATATACATCATGTAGTTCTTTTGAAAACTTAACAGCTTTGTTCAAACTCACCTTTGCGGAATACATCTTTTGAACCAGCGGAATAGAAATATCGTGTCCAATACCATGAGCTATTGGAGTCCAATTGACAAAACATGTTTCAGAACATTCGACATATATCAATTAATTCGGGCAGAAATACGTCAGATGGAAAATTGCCAGGAGCGGATCTAGGATATTTTACACCTTACTGGAAAATCTACAAGATATTTGTCAGTGTAGAAATGAATGTAGGGTGGTCTGGGGCATCCCCCCGGATGTTTTAAATCGGAGTTGTCTGAAATGCCATTTCCTGTATTTTGAGAGCACTATTGAGAACGAACTAAAGGTTTTAAATTGAGTTTTTTTGAAGTGTGTCCCATTATTTTAACGAAATATTTTATCCAAATTGGACTAGTTTCATTTTCCATTTAATTTTATCATGGTTTGAGAAATATTTTGATCATTTATAAGTGCAAAGTTAGTAAACTTTGTGTTTTAGTCAGTCCAACATGGTCCATTGACAGAAAACAAAGGAAAACAAAGGAAATCAGCACCGAGACGGTGGTTTGGATATTGGAGGAAGAAATTACATAAATTAAGCCAACTTTCACCTCGATTTTCTCTTAAAATAGTAAAATACTGATTTGTTTGAGATGTAATATGAAACACTCGGAAGAGTGTTTCATCAGGATATCCAAACACCTCGAAGTTTGTTAAAAAACCTCGGCTTCGCCTCGGTTTTCAACAACGTCTCGGTGTTTGGATATCCTGATGAAACACTCTTCCTCGTGTTTCATATATTACATCCGAACCCTTTAACCCCACCACTCTACATACATACATAAAATATTTTTAAAAATATTACAATATATTTATTTACCCACAAATTATCCCTATTGGTCTCCAAACATTTCTTATACAAAAGCCCGAGGGGTAAATTACTCTGAAAAAAGCGTACGAAGATTCTTGGGATAAAAAAACCCTGCAATTTTTCTCGGGATTCTGGGATTTTTTTGCCAAATTTTCAGGGATTTTGGAATATTTTCAAGATTTTTTTCGAAATATTTTCCCCGTTTTTTTTTCCGCCGAACTTTTTCCGCAATTTTTTGCGACATAATCTATCGAGTTTTTTTTTAAAAACGAAGTAAATGAACGTTAAGGAAACAACATTTTATTAAAATTTTATTATTTTAAGAGTGCAGTCAATTAATTTATTTTACACCATCGGCCATGCCATGGGCTTCACAGATCAAAAGTTAATTGGACTTTCCACTGCGGTAAAATACGTTTCAAAACGGAAACAGGGACGGAGAAAGAGTAATCAGCGCCAAACACCAACAATAAGTCAATCATCTATGGTTGATAAGTCATCTATGGGCGAAAGATATCCCGGAGTAAAAACCAAGTCAAGTGGAATAAAGTTCACATTGTCCTTATCTTCTATCTCAGGAACATTTTCGAATAAATATGAAAAACTTACCCAAACACGTGTTTGTCGCCATTTTTCTCTCGATCCTCATGTGATAAAAAATTCTTACATGAAGTATTGCACTGAACATGGAGATTTCGACGGTATGGAATGGATATAAGGGTATTTTAAGGGTTTAAATAGGATATTCCGTGGGAGATTTTTCAAAATTTGATGGATTTCTCGATTTTGCGATGATGTTGAGGTTTTTATTGTTTTTCCGAGTATTTTCTGAAATATTTAGAGATTTCGTGGGATTTTGGGATTCTGGGATTTTTATTAAAATTAGTAAGATTTTGGGATTTTTTAAAAGATTTTTGGGGATTTTTGACGAAGTGTACGAAGATTTTTAGAGTAATTTACCCCTCGCAAAAGCCAATGAAATCGAGCTGTATGAACAATTTCAAGATGGTTCGGACCTATAAAAAAGCCGAGAAGCAATACAGTCATGGGCGGATTTAAAGGACATTGGCAACAAAAATTAAGTTTGTCTAGTACGAAAGAACTCGTAAAATAATAGAGTAACACCTTTTACAACTTTTCCGTATTTTATTTCGTCTTTGAAATATTTCAGTTTGTTTGAGATGCAAATGAGATGGTCTCTGACGTCATGCAGCGTAGAGAATTTCCACTCATTAAAAAACGACTTATATCTCAGTGATTGCTAAGTTTACAACGTTCATAACTGATATATACTTAATTGTTGATCAGTAATGTGGCTGGCAAGTGTCTTGGTTAGTTGGTCATAAATACGCTCACAATACAGCGATTTCGAAACGGGTTGGTCCACGATCTCAATGCAACTATAATGAATGCCAAAAGTATACATATGAATGCCAAACGTACAAAAGTAAACACGAATATACAATGAATACAATAATATGTTATATGAAAACTCTCGTTTCAAAATGTGTCATTGAATCGCTCAAATACTGTAAATAGAAGCACAAAGAACGCCGCGGTGAAGTCAACTTGCAAGGGGACAGGTAAACATGCTGTGATGATACTACCTGAACAAAGGCATGTATGTTATGTACTTTGGACTCGGTAATTCCAAATCTGTTTTCAGAATTGAAATCGGTTAAATATTGCCCGAGCTAACGTTCAAAATCTACTATATTTTAAACATTATTTTTAGATTTGTGAAATCCCGCAGGGGGGTTAGGATGAAACTCTAGGGGTGTTAGCGTTATGAATGGTTTAGGATCTTCTTGAAAGTGCACCTATCCGGGGTTTGGGGCTACTATATAAACCCAAAATGATATTTTATAGCAGAACTGGCTTAGTTTGGCTGTATGAAGAACATAAAGTTAATTCAAATAATATGTTTGGGTCGAAGGTAGCCTGCGTAGCGGCTCTCGAAGGGGGGGAGGAAGGAATATTTTCGTGACACAACTCAGTCCGTTACTAAAGTTGATTTACTATTCACAGGAAATGACGTCAAAGCAGGGACTCGCAAAGTCATATTGCACACTATACAAAGAAAGTTTGGCTCTGAACTTTAACTCACACCTGTTTAGACAAAATTCGCTCAATTCCCAAACTTTCATCGTGTTTCACTGTTGCATCAATGTGCCGAATGTTTTTTCGTGTCCCTGCCTTGACGTCATTCTAGTAAATCACTTTAGCAGGGGTAAACGACTTGAACTTTAAGTACTGATTTCTTTTGTGTTTAACTTGAAAAAAAAACAGTCGCACAAAGCAGCGTCTTACTTAGCGACCGGTCATTATTTATAACCGGGGTGGGTGCCGAAGAGAAAATGGTAGGGTAACTGAAAATTCTAAGAGCTAAATGGTTTGGGTAAAAAAATCACTTCTCTGAAGGCTGGGCAGCAAAAATTTCATGACTATTTACATAAAACTGATTAAGAATTGGAATCTAGATCGTCATCAGTTCCGCCTTAGACATCATTCATCATTGTACATCAGTGGCGGCGGAAGATGTTTTATATTGGGGGGGCTATAAATTCACAAAGAAAATCAAGTTGCTCGATTTTCTCCCACTTGTGCGGGCGCAGATTGTGAGCGGTCAGCGGTGCGTGCATTTAATTACAGTACTTCAAGTAACTATTAACTAAAAGAAGCAAATGCCAACATGAGGGTAGTCAATTTATCCCGGGCGTTCTGTGACCCCCTCCCGCGATCCATCATGTCAGCGGTTGTATGTTCGTAGTTCGCATACAATGCAAATCAGCAATCGTGCCGAAAATAGTTTCAAAATATTTGTAATACACGACTATTGAATTTTAATTGAATTTTAATAAAATACTTGAATTGCAATAACAATTGAAAAACTCAAGTTTACAAAATATCTAGATATAAAATACATACTTCCAAAAAGTGTAAAAAGGTTTATGTATAAATGAAGTAAATTATTATTGAGATATGGTATATAACATTAGGGAACGGCATCCCAATTCTTAATTGCATAGCGAAGGAAGCTGTCTTGTAATCGTTTAGTGCGACATTTCACAAGAGGAAAAGTCCGAGACTCATGTCGTTCATTAAGTGTAACTAGACTGAGTTTTATTAGGCGTTCGTTGCTTCGTTGAACGTCTACATATATACAACAGTCAAAGCAAATAAGGAAAAATTGAAGGAGGGAGCTGACAGAAATTTGTTTCTAATATGATGTGGAATTTCGTGGAAATGCTAAAATGAAAGTGATTTTATTTCTAGCCGTAGTTAAAATCTATTGAAACGACGTTCATTTGCGATCTCTATGACAAATTTACCGACGACAATGCTTTATAGATTTTATGCTCGCTAGTTTGTTCTACTCCCGGTTTCAAACGATGTTATATAATATTTTGGGAACATACCGCTGACATGATGACTTGGATCGCGGGAGGGGGTCACAGAACGCCCGGGATAAATTGACTACCCAACATGAGTGTGTCCACTTTTGAATAGGGACAGTTAAAGCAGCGAAGTTTCAATTTGAGATGTTTTTCCGAATGTTTGGATAAAGTCAATATAAAGCGGGATTAAGGGTGGACAAAATCACAAAATGGACGGGTTTCTAGAAGAAGTTGTGGGGATTAAATTGGAGTTGGTTGGCCCAATGGTGGACGGATATTTAAAAGACATTGGCAATTAACGCTCTTTCTGAAAATATTGGGGGGGCTTAGCCCCCTCGTCTGAAATATTGGGGGGGCTGTAGCCCCCTAGCCCCCCTTCCGCCGCCCTTGTTGTACATTAGCTTTTGTTATTGTATTCCTCTCATATTGTTTTCCTTGGATTCCTGCTC